>JADRCH010007473.1:1489231-1565268 GCA_019843965.1 Rhynchomys soricoides
TATATATATATATATATATATATATATATATATATATATATATATATGCAGTCTGAATCTATATTTGTATTTATTCATAGAATTCTATTGCCAATATCACTATTCTCAAGCCTATATCACACACCATTCACTATTCTATAATTTTACATAGAATCACTTGCCATCAAATACCATATGTTAGAGGAAAAGTGTGGCTTAGTCTCTCTCATGCTTATGAAATTTGTGATTTCTTAGCAAGTGTTCCACTGTCCAAAAGCAACTGACATCATAAAAAATTTTAAATTGCCTACCGAAGATACTGCCACTGAGTCCATTACAGTGGCTGGCATTAGACTTTAGATGCTGAATGTATCACAGAGACCAATGAATTTATAGCTTTGCATCCATCACCAGTGACTTCGCTTCCTTCCACTAGCTATCAGTTCTTAAAAGCTCCATCACTTCCAAATAAGACCCTTAGCTGCTTGTAATGCCCCTTTCTCCTTGTCACAAATTTGCAGGATCTTCTTATCCCTAGAAAATGTCTGGAAAGACATTTGAGGTAAATATGTTTGAGTCTCAGATAAGGGATGAGGGTCTCATCTTGCTCCCAGAGTTGACATTCAATAAGAATAAACAACACAGGACAATTTAACAATATGGGGTGGGGTGGGGTAGAAAGATTGGTCAGTGGTTAAGAACATTTTCTGACATTGGAAGAGACTGGAGTTTGGTTCCTAACGCTCATATCTGGAAGCTTACAGTTACTTGTAGGTCCAGCTCCAGGAGATTTGATACTCTTTTCTTGCCTCCATAAGTAACACACAGGTGAATACACACACATACACACACACACACACACACACACACACAAATGTAAACAATTTGAAAATTTTACCAATTTAATGTTTATTACACTGTGCTAGATCAAATTTCTAGATGGAATATACCCAAAACATGTACCTATTTGCCTGAGGTGAGGGGCATATACATGGGGCAAAGAGCAGACAGACACAAAGCTCTGGAGAGGAGAGTAAGGAGGAGGATGCTTCTTGGACCATTAAGGGCTCCACAATGCTACCACATGTACTAGGGATCCTCAGTACAACGTGTGTGCCCAGGGCTTCTGGGTGTTTACAAAAATCCTGTAAGGATCAAGCTCATACCTCTAGCTGATCCTTGGACTCTGCACAAGCAGCAGACAAAAGCTGAGTCAGTTGTAGGTAGCCTGGATTAGAGCTGAATGATTGTCATTATTATAGTCAATATTGAAAGACTAGAACAGTCAGGTTTTGGTTGTTTTTCTTTGATCCATTTGGTTGTGAGTGTTTAAAGAAATCTCTGCTAAACCGCTGCTTGTCCTCTGGATAATACTGAAACTTCAATGACTACACACAACAAAGATTAACGTTTTTGTAAATGTACTTTATTAAAGTCATAATAGACAAATATTATCCACAACAAACAACAATCAACTGTCAAACAACAGCAAAAACTATGTCAAGGCAGAATCTAAATAACAAAGATACTGCCTTATTACAATACTTACATTTTCTAGATATAACAAAAAATTTCAAGGTGTACAATGAAATAGCAAACTGTGTCCCATTCACAGGGTGCAATAGAAATGTAAAGAAACTAACTGCTCTTAAAGAAGTCACAACTTTGAATGCAATAAGCAGATTCAAGTCAGTTGACTTAAATGTGCTAGAGGAGTTAAAAATTATAAACAGGGAATTAGAAGAAACAATGTCAATTATATATGGAGGCCTCCAATAAAGGGAGACATTCAAAAATTGAACCACTAGGCCGAGAAATGGCTATATGTGTAAAAGCTCTTGCTAGTCAAGCCTGAGGACCTGAGCTTGATCATGGGAACCCATGCAAAACCTTGACCTGGTAGTATGCATCTATAATCCAAGCACTACTTATGTCAAGATGGGCAGCAGAAAAAAAGTGGTTCCCTTGAAAGCTTGCAAGCCAGCTAGCCTATCAGACAGCAAGAGAAATTGTGCCTGACCAAACTGAAAGGCAAGAACTGACTTCTAAAAATTGTCCTCTGATCTCTGCCCTTGCACTGTGGGACATGGGTGGGCATGTGTGTGTGTGTACATATCCCAAAACCAAAACAAAAATGTTAAGAAATTTAAGGAAATCAAATGGTAATTTGGTAATTCTGGAAGGAAAGAATACAATAGCTGACATGCAAAATTCACTGAACAAAATGAAAATGTTCCCTTTTAGCCTCCAGAAGATACAAGGCAATCTAGTCTTTAGCCTAGGGATTCTAACTATGGACTTTTGAATTCCAGAGATATAAGATCAATTTGTGTTATTACTAAGTTTGTGTCATTTCCTCATATCAATAATATAAAATTATTACAATTATTTTAAAATAAAAATTCTCCTAAAATACCTACAATGATTTATTTATTTTCCCTGTTTAGGCATTGATCCATAAGGTGTTTTGTACATATTTATGGCATAAATGAATGAAAGAAAATATAAAAGCTATGAAGTCCAAAGGTACAGAAAAACTCTGTTGTCCCTTATATTTGAGTTCCATAAATAAGAATTTGACTGCAATGATTTCTAGAATGAATTGGAAGAAGGGATAGGGCAGGGAAAGAAAGTTGATCAAGGCCAGTGCAGCAGATGCTAACAAGCAGGCTGTCATTATAAAAATTGAAACATCATCCTACTGGGAAACTCAAGAAGATAGGGTAGACTATTCACCTTAGATTTAATCTACCAAAGGAACAGGGAAACTGGAGATTTCTACCAATTGCCCTGAGTTCTTGACTGAGGGCTGTAATAACTTTCAATTATTTCTGACCTGCTAGGGCCAGGATGAGTATAGGCTCCATCACCAAAAAAGCTCTCAACCCAGAAATGCTCCTCTTTGTAGTTAAGAGTTAGACTGGCATACAGTAATGTGGCAATGACTGGGAGATGAAATGGAAGATGGCAGTAGCAGCTGTACTTACAGAATCTGCTCCAGATAACTGAGTCTCTATTTACGTTCTTTCTAATTAGAGAGACACATATGTGTTCCAGCCATGAAGAAAGTATTGTCTTTGAGGTATTGTGTGCATTTCATAGGCAGGCAGGATTTTTGAAGGCTAAAGATGGCTTATTTCACTTTGTTGTTTTTCCTGATGCTGACCTTCATGGTAAGCATATTATAGGCACCAAAAACATGCTTAATAGTGTTGGTTTCCATAATTGTGTATTATCTATTTTATGCCCTTTAAAGGGAGCACTCTATTGATCTTTCTACCTGCTTCTGTTTTCATGTTTTTGAAGCAAAGTTGTTTATGAAGAAAGGATTTTAATACAGCTTTAAGGAGAAACATTAAGAGGGAGAAGAAGACATGTAAGTGAAGGACAGCAGGCCACATCTAGAGTGGGCACATGCTTCCCAAGAGGATCTCCTGTTTCCTGTTAATTTTTTCCTTCATTAAAATATTTGAATTACAAATTGATAATCATAAGTAGGAAAATAGTACAAAGTTTTTACTTTCAATGTAAGTGGCTATCTATCTACTTCTTTTTTTTTAGTGTAAATCAGGCTTAAAACCTATAATTAGCCTTCCATAACCTTACAAATAAATATAAAAGCACACAGGCTATGCTTTTGTTTTTTGACAAAATATGCTATTATATGTACTTTCCTTTGCCACCTGATGATTTACTAAATGATATGTCATGGGCACTCCCAAATCAAAATAGATCTAGCTCAGTCTTTTCAAAATAGTTGCAGAGTAGTATCTTTTAGATATGGTGTAATTTATTCATCTATTATTTTACTGATGGACATGCAATTTGTTTCCCAGGTTTTCTTGCATTTATAAAAAATTTTTCAGGAGACATGCTAACACAGCAGTCATTTATATTCTTCAAAGCAATATTACTATGTCAGAGGGTATTTTTGCATTAGGAAATTTCATAGACATTGCCAGATTATCTGTCATTTTGTATCAGTACTGAAAGTTTTCATTTTTCTTAACCATTTATTTTATTTATATGTAATGAGATTTTGCAAACTATCATAAATTAAGATTGAACAACCCTAATCCCAAACTTTGGAATCTAAAATGTAAAAGTTGAAAACTTTTTGAGTAACTACATGATGCCACAAGTGGAAAATTTCACACATGACCTCATGTAATAGGTTGTAACCAGACAGACATTCTAAAAATATTGCATAAAATTATCTTTAGTCTTTTGTGATTGACTTACCTCACTCAGGATGATATTTTTCTAGTTTCATCCATTTGCCTAAGAATTTCATGAATTCATCATTTTTAATAGCTGAGTAATACTCCATTTGGTATGCACTCACTGATAGTGGATATTAGCCCAAAAGCTCCAAATACCCAAGATACAATTCACAGACCACATGAAGCTCAAGAAGAAGGAAGACCAAAGTGTGGGTTCTTTGGTCCTTCTTAGAAAGGGGAACAAAATACTCATAGAAGCAAAGACCATTCAGAGACTGCCCCTTCTGGGGATCCATCCCATATACAGTCACCAAACCCAGACGTTATTGTGGATGCCAAGAAGTGCTTGCTGAAAGGTGCCTGTCTCCTGAGAGGCTCTACCAGAGCCTGACAAATACAGAGGCGGATGCTGGAAGCCAACCATTGGACTGAACATGGGGTCCTTAATGGAGGAGTTAGAGAAAGGACTGAAGGAGCTGAAGGGGTTTGTAACCTCACATGAAGAATAGCAATATCAACTAACCAGACCCCCCAGAGTTCCCAGGAACTAAACCACCAACCAAGAAGTACACATAGAGGAACCCATGACTCCAACTGCACATGTAGCAGAGGATAGCCTTGTCAGACATCAATGGGAGGAGAGACTCTTGGTCCTGGAAGGCTCAATAGATGCCCCAATGTAGGGGAATCTGAGGGTAGGTAGGCGGGAGTGGATGGGTGGGGGAACACCCTCATGGAAGCAGGGAGAGGGGGATGGGATAGGGAATTTTTGGGGGGAGACCAGGAACTGGGATAAGATTTGAAATGTAAATAAAAAAATCCAATAAAAATATACATAAAGGATACAAAAATTATCTTTAGTTTGTGTATAGAAATGTATATGAAAACTAACTGAATAAACAAGAATGATTTCTGTTTAGACTTGGGTGTAATATCAGAAAAAAACACAATAATGCACCTCTAGTCTCAAACATCCCAGGTCAGGTAGATTCAACTTGTAGATGACTTATAAACAAACAGGCTTGGCATTTCTAGAGGCCATTTGTATATATAATTGCTAGTGAGAAGCTTTCATTACACGTCAACTGCAGGGTTTTTCGGTGTGTTTTACAGGAAAATGGTGCAGCTTAAGCAGGAACCATTCTTTCCTCCAAGCAGGAAGTACAATGCAGCTTTCGGAAAGTAAAGTATTTTCGACATCTTTCTAAATTAGCACAGAGAAGCTGTTACAGCCAAAATTGTACATACAGAAATGTATAGTTTACTGCACACAAACATTCTTGGTATTAAACAAAATAACTTATGATAAATAAAAGTATGTTTGGAAGGTCAGTTGTAGAGAGCAAAAGTCTGTGAAACAAGATTTAATAAAAATGAAAATGAAAATAATATCTAGCTTTCCTCTTCATTTGTATCCTTTGGCTTGAAAAATGTAGGCAAAGATAATATACGTTTGATTTGGTTTGAATTTTTAAATTGATCCCAAACTTCACATCACTTTGAACAAACTCAGTTCAACATATTTCTTTAAAATTAAACATAACACTTGTCTTAGTTCGGATTTCCATTGCTGTGAAGAGACAGTATGACCAAGGTCATGACTGTTGTAAAGGGTGACATTTAACTGGGGCTGGCTTACAGTTTCAGTGGGTTAGTTCATTATCATCGTGGCAAAAAGCATGACAGCTTGCAGGCAAACATGGTACTGGAGACTGAGCCAAAAGTGCTACATTTTGATCTGAAGGCAGCCAGGAGGAAACTGGGATTCCACACTGGATATAGCTTGAGTGTAAGAGATCTCAAAATCCACCCCCACAGTGACACATGCCCTCCAAAAAGGCCACTCTTCCTACTCCAACAAAACCACACCTCCTAATAGTATATCACTTCCTGTGGACTTAGCATTCAAACACATGAGTCTATGGGGGCCAAATCTGTTCAAACCATCATAATACTCAAGATATAATTTATAAGGCTATCAATAGCATGATTTTAATAATATCAAATACATCATTTTTCTTCGTTGCTATTTTTATGGTGTGAAAACATGTCAACATAGAGAAGTACGGTGTCATGATTACATATCTTAATATAATTATGAACTTTTAAATAAAGTATAATTTATACTTTATATTATTTGTATATAAGCTTCCAGAACCACAAGAGAAATTCTCCTTCTTTTTGAAAAATTTCACTTTAAGGCTAAAATGAAAGCTTTTGGAGTGGGAAGGAGTTTTGCACCATAGATGCAGAGTTATGGATGTGCCTAAAGACAATTTAGTGGAGAGGAGAGGTGTATGTATTTTATGTACTAGCCTCACTTCGGGAATTTCCCCATTTTTCTAAAAAGTTCAGTTTCAAAACATCCATGCTCTATCATTTGACAGCTTGTTGCTTCTGGTGTTCAGCTAATGTATGTACATTTAGAAAGCCCCAAATCTGAATTCAGACACATGCAACTCTTCCATTACCTGCTGCTGTCAAGTATTGATTTTATTGTTGATAGCTTTAATATTACCATTTGTTTCTATGAATTATTTTTCACAAGCCATAAAAGAGGAAAGCCCAGGTTTTATTAATAGATACACTAAATACAACACTCAAGACATAATTGATATCGCTATCAATAGCATGCTTTTAGTAACATCAACCATTTTGGTATCACAGAGAAGTCTCTTCTACATGTAGAATACGAGTAGTAGACGGAATCAGTGCAGGGGCTTAAGAAACATACATGACTAGAATCTGTAAACAGAACACAAGAATCTTGAAAACATTAGAAACAGTAATAGACATAGGCCCAAAGATCCCTGTCTACCATAACCTTGAGTTTTACAACTGTTAGCAAATGATAAATTGGATACAACGAGATCATAAAAATCCCGTAATTCTACAAACAGTAAAAATGTGTTACTTTTCTTGAAGGTTGTTTGGAGTGTGTGTGTGTGTGTGTGTGTGTGTGTGTGTGTGTTTATGTCTGTGTCTGTGCTTGCATTTGTAAGTATGAGCCAAGGTTGCAGGTAAAAGTATGAAACAATATTTGGTTGAATATAGAGACACTCCTTTAGAGTTTTTTTTTCTGCTGAGGAATTTAAAATTTCTTAGCCTGTTTGTCTTTTTCTTAAGCTTGGATCTTGGGTTTCCTATATTCCCACAGTGGCAGCTGCTTGTGAACGAGTTAGTTTGACAGGGTTTGTTGAAGGTGATGAATATATCCACACAAAAAGTAGTTGTGACAGAAGGAAAACTATCACTCAATGGAATGCTTGGCCAACCAAATTTCAGAGAATCTTAAGTAAAGGAAAGCCTGAAGACAGGGCCCCATGTAGCATCTGACCCCCTGGTCATTTGACTGTTGGAAATGGAACATTAAATGAATCAAAGCAAAGGCAACATAGACAAGTGGTTTTAACAGGTCACATTCAATAACCTCTATTCCTTCTCTACAACCTTAGCTAGCCCCCAATAACCAGAACTTCTTGATTAGCTATTCATACTTGAAATAGCTTAAGCTTAACATATTTGACAATAACAGTGCTCAAGATTGAGCATTCTTGAGCATTTTTAGCCAAGAGTGGGAAATTTTAGCATTAGCCTTTATTTGCTTTTATCCAGACAAATCTTAGCTTTTTCAAGGTTTACCATAGAGACTTACTCTGCAAATACAGCAATAAGGACCAGTGGCTCAATACGATGGCTCATATATGATAATATGCTTACATCTGAACAGAATCTCTCAGAGCCTTGAGCAAAGGATAGGCTCAAATAGCGGTCTTTTCCATTAATCATATCAGTTGTACATGGATAGTAAGTCAATAGGCTGTCCCCACATCATATCTGTAGACAGCTGCGAGTCTGACTTAAGCACAAGAACTATCTCTATGGATTTCTCTTTCTATGTATAGTTCACTGTCACAGAGTCAATCAAATACCTTGCATATTGTAGTCAGCTTATGCTACCTTCCATCTACCAACTCAGTCTCTCCTACCTCCATGAATCTTGGCTGCTTGCTTTTGTTTGCCAATAAGAAAGGCTTAAGTGAGGCTCACACTGTCCCTGTGGTTGTCAAAGCCCTGGATGCCTTTCTGCTATAGTAAAAAAGCTCCCATACAGAGTTCTGACTATTAAGGACAGACTACATGTCTACACACTGGCTGGACTAGGCCCACAGAGGGGCTGTTTTCTTATAGTTTCCTAGAAGTCCCAAGAAACCCATCCCAAAGGGACAAATAAGATATTATTCTCTTGACCAATAAGAGGATGAGTGGAAATGAGATGGGGCCTGGTGGCACAAGCCTGCAATTATAGCTACTTGGAAAACTGAGGCAGAAAGAACACAAGTTCAAGGCCTTCCAATGCTTCAGAGTGGGTTCATCCATCCATCCACAGACACACACACACACACACACACACACACACACATATGAATAAGAATTAGAGATAGAGATTTATCTTACAGTAAGCTACATTTCATTTTATTATAATTTCCCAAAGACTGTAGGCTAGACTATTCAACAAGACAATATTAATGTTAGGTACTGTTTACTTGGATAAAATCCTATGTCTAGGCTCTAGGAGAGAATCTACTATTATTCTTCTTCTAAATGGACATATAATAAATTTCCCCTGTAATTATTATCTTTATGCATGTAGATTAGTTCATCTTTCAACCCTTATCAGAGAAACTACATTTGTGATTAACACAGAGACCCAATAAGAAGAGTAAAAGAGACAATGGTGTGTCAGCTTTCAATCGGACATCTATTTCACACCTCTTCCCACAAGGCACAGGGATCATCGTAGAAGATAGGGCAAAAATATTGTAAGATCCAGTAGTACTGGAAGTCTGCAGTAAAACAATATTTTCTGAACATAACAGGACTTTTTGCCTACATAAACTCACAGGGTCTGTAACTACATGGACAAAACTTGCATAATATTAAGTCAGCTAAACTCTCAGCACAAATGATGGAGATACTCAACAGTTTTATCCCTAGCCAAAGATTTATTGGCAATTGATGGATACTGGGGTGAAAAGAGTCAGTTTTCTTCGGGAATGAAAGCCTTGAGAGGCTACCCATTCTCCAGGAGATGACCTCAAACCTGGGCACATACAGGCAGCACTTAAGGGGACTCTGATTTTTTTTTTTAAATAGCATGTGACATTGGGAAAGAAAAGTTGTATGGCAACAGAGGAGGAATTAGAGGGTTGACTTGATCAAACGACATATATATATATAAAATTAACCAGCAATTAAAAATGCTGAAAAATAACTATGCTACAGTAAGTTGTCCAGTACAACATCATGTGTCAAGGAGTGAAGGGAGGAACCTGTCAGGGATGTGTGAGTTCTAAACTCCAGAGGACATTAGCCCAGGGCATAAACAAATTCATGTTGATAAGATACATTCATGTATGTTTGCCAAAAGAAGGGCCATTTTTGCCTCGCGTACCATATAAAATAAAATTATAGTAACGGAATGGATGGTAGGCAAAGCCTGTTCAAGTTTGATTTTCATGATGGTCGAGGGCCCTGTGTATACCCTAGCCAGTTGTTTGGCCAAGGTGCTGAGAGCTGAATTCAGCTGAGAGTCTCTAAGGATCTCTAAGGAGCAGCGCCCATTGCTTAGTCTGACTCTGTATGTTCTCAAAAGCAGGTAAAGTTTATGGGTATGTCCACTTAATCACTGATCTGCTAAAACAAATATCAAAGCAAATATATACATGTTTCCATATGTTTCCTAAAATAAGTTTCCAGTTTATAAGCAATTTCTACTCATAGTTCTTCATAAGCAGATTAGAATGATCATGTGTGTCCCAGGAAAAATATCTCCACAGATCTGTTCATGACACCAAGGACCAAGAGCACACAAGTGCCCTCTAAAGGAAATGAAGGGGAATGAAATGAAAGCATGGCTTTTAAACAAAGTCACTTTGAAATGGAATGGCAAAAATAAATTGAACACTTTGAGAACTATGCCAAATATATGAATCAAGGGTACATTAGTAAAGAATTTAGCTAAATAATCTTTGCCTTTGAAAAATAATTAATGGAGAATGAACTTAATTATTTGAGCTAACATATAGAAATGTAGTTAAAGTCTATATAAAGGATACATCATTTTATATAAAGGTATAGGAAGAAAGGTGCAGCCAAGATTGATTTAATATTTAATGATTTATATCAGGGGACATAGACATTTTCAAATAAGTAGTTTAGGAAAAAGTTATTCAAATATGTCCATAAATAATTTTAATTTTGATATAGATCAGTGGTCAAAATACATTTTAATCTTGAAAAACTTTGTTATATTCAATAATATAATCGAAAGGCTGATAATGGCTTTATTAGACTACATCAAGTGTTCAGTAAACAGGAATAATAAAAAGAAAGATAAATATCAGGGGCTTAGCACAGATTTGGTTTATTATATTAAAGCTAATCAACACATTTTAGAAACATGAAACTTTGATGTGATTTTAAATTAGTCTGATTCATTTAAGATATGAAGATGGAGCCAGGCATGGTGGCTCATATTTTTACTACTAGGACTGAGGAATCCATGGCAGACAGATCTTTTGTGAGTTCAAAGACAGCCTGGTCTAGATAGTAAGCTCTAAGATAGACAAAGCTACATAGAGAGAGCCCCCTCAAATAATAAACAAACAAACAAATAATATGAAGATGGACCAATTTCAAAAAAGGAACACTACAAAATTCTAGTTATTTACTTTTGATGAATTAAGCAAAATCTTCATAAATATTTTATTATTTTTCCTACATATTATTGGGTAAGGAAGACATTTTTACAATGTCATTATAAATACAAGGAACTTAGTGAACTCGTGTGCTGAAGTCATTATTTTAAAATAGAGCTTGAGTGTAGGACTGAACAGTGTGGTCAGGTACTATGACTCAGGTCCCATGCCACCTCTAATCTTCTAGGTGCAGAGAGCATCCTGTATATATGGTCTTGCCACAGAGATGGGTTTTCAGTCTTTCAATTTTGTTCAAATATTTTTTTTTTTAGAGTTCAACTCATCTTCCTTCTATGACATTACTTCTTGATATAAATATTTTTTCTAACATGAGGAAAATAGATGCTTGTATTAGTGTATGGTTTCCAGTTAATAAGACTCTAAAATAAAGTGGTAGTGGATTGAAATTTTATCCCATTGGTTGACTACAACAACTTTAAGAAAGAATAAGAAAATTAGTAATGATGGTCCCCTGAAAATGAATGACTAAAAATCAAGAAGTCACTCACTCCTCATGGAGTTATGGTTGCTTCTTCTTTGCTCTTTCACAGAAAGTATTTGCTCTCAATTTAGATATACTTTGTAAGACAGCAAGAATAGATCACAAAACAATAAATTTTAACCTTTAAAAAAAGATTTATGTATATTTAATTATGTGCACGTTTGTATGTGTGTGTATATGTGTGTGTTTGTGTGTGTGTGTGTGCACGCGTGTGTGTTTGCATGCATGGATGTATGTGCAACATGCACATGTCTGGTAACTGTGGAGTCCAGAAAAGGATAGGATATAAGTCTCTGGAACTGTAGTTATAGCTAGATGTGAGCCACTATGTGACTGTTGGTAATCAAACCTGAGTGGGCTCCAAGATCAGCAGGTGCTTGTAATGCCTGTACCATCTCTTCAGCTCCAAGATTTTTAAGTAAGTATGGGAGCTGATGCTAAACTACCAGCTCAGGATGCACATAAACCTAGATTCTTCCTATGCAGCACAAAAGACACAAAAAGCCAAACCAAACAAACCTTCTAAAAAGTATAAGTTTTCCTAATGTTTGGAAGCTGTGGATTCTGTTTTTAACTCGTTTTATAATATGTTCAGTATGAGGAATGAGTTTTGGGATATAGAGGTTTTTTAAAGGAAATAATGAGAAAAAATTCCTTAAAATCTTCACAGTATAAATTCAGTTCCAAGTTTTGGGGTTTAATTGAGTTTGAATTTTAGCTCTGCCACATACAGGCTATGAGAGCCAGGGAAAGTTTATTCAGCTTCTCCATTTTTTCTTTTATTTTCTCATCTCATGATAAGGATTGAGACAATGCATTATACGTGCATTTCATGTAATTTACTTATTATAAGCTTTATGGTATTTTATGTGCTTGGGTGTAATGTCAACGGATTACATGCACACTTTGTGCCCACAGAGGTCAAAAGAAGGCATTGGATACCTTCGAAGTTGATCTACAGATAGTTATGAGCTGCCATGTGGGTGCTCAGAATCAAACTCTAGTCTTCTGGAATAGCAGCCAATGCTCTTAACACAGATTCACCTCTCTAGCCCTTTTTAATTAGTTATTTTCATATGCAATGTGTTAAATTTGATGATCTTATAAGGGATATGTTTCAGTTTATGCATTTTATACTTATAACGTGGTATATTAATTTTAGGAAGTGAAAGGCTTTTTGAAATGTGAATGTGTATTTTTTTATATTTTTACTTTTCATTCTGTTTTCTGTCACTCACCTTCCACATGGTGAGAGAGGATGAAGAGAGGGGAGGGCAGAAAAGAGAGAGGAGACAAATATACATTACAATTTTCTTATCTTTATAATTCTTGAAAAGCTGACATCTTCAGCTGCTACCTAAAATGAATGTATAACTCAATATAAATTCAGGAGACCATTAGACTGAAAATTCTCCCCTTTGGTAAAACTGACACGGGCAACTTGTATAGCATATGGAGATCTTACGCTTGGAGGAGACATCAGATGCTCTGGCCTGTGATTCCCAGCACTGATTCTCAATGGAACCAAACAGCAGTACGTGGTTCCAGCAGGAATTGCTGCCCAGCTGGCTGGTTGCTGAAATGAAGACACAGGCTGCCAACCTTTCTCTCATGCTTAGCTCATATCCTAGCAGCAGAGAGTAAGCAACACTGATGATTTTTTTTCAAGATGTCCACATTGTAGGTGGAGAAAACTCCAGTTAGTCTCTGCAATCCCTGTTTCTCCCACTCTGTGGCTTCCAAAGAATGAAATGTTTAAATCAAAGACTGATCTAATTTGACCCTTCCAATTGTGTAACTGTTCTGCTGTTGAAGTTGGGCATGGACTCTTAGCAGGAGGACTAGGATATTCAGCCCAGTTATATATCTGTGTGTGTCTCAAAAATTATATATATATGTAAATAAAATAAAGGTTTGTCATTTTTACTTTTAATGGTACATTAAGTAATGTAAGCTTAAATAGTACAAAAATAATAAGTATAAACATTCTATAAATAACTAAGATATTCATAAGCCTTCCATAATACCTTGGGCAGAAAATTATTGTAATCTTACACTATTAGACAAAGAGTGTGAGAAATTATTTAATCACCGGCTTCAAAATATTTATCAGTAAAATCAATGAAGGAGCTGCATAATATCCAAATATTCTCTTGTGGTTAAAAAGCCATTGTCCAAATTAGTTGCTGAAAGAAGAGACTAAATAACAAAAACTGCAGAAGCATTAGTATTTTGATCTGACTAAAAGTTAGCTGAAAGAATGCTCTCCAAAATTACAATCATCATTCAATAGTCACAGAAGCTTTCAAACAGAACACAAAATGGCAATCATGAAATCCATCAGCTGCTCTAATAGCAGCTTACTTAGATATGGTGAGTTACACTTTGAAATAAAATTTCACAGATGTTTTCTTAATATAATAATCTTTTTAAGTAGGTGGACATGCATCACTATCCCTGTGTTTCGGATGAAAATACTGAAAACTGAAGAGATTATGTAACATAAAAATGTCAGACTTATAATTCTGTTTTCTTGTGTTTAAGGTAGGTCTTGTCTTGTCTTGTCTTTTCTTCTTTTCTTTTTCGTTCTTTTCTTTCCTTTTCTCTCCTCTCTGCTGGCCATAGATGATAATTTTAATCATATGATGGCCATCCTAATTAATCCTAATGATGGCCATGAATGGTGTGTGTGTGTGTGTGTGTGTGTGTGTGTGTGTGTGTGTGCATGTGTGTGTGTGTGTGTGTGTGCATGCTTGCATAAGCATGATGTGCTTGACAAAGAGAGAGAAAAAAACAGTTATTTTGGTGCTAATTATATTCAGCTGTTGAATTTGAGTCACAAATGGAGCACAGTTCTTGCTATTTATACCTTCTGTGTTTTGCCCTTGTAACTGGGCTTACATTTGCTTGAACCAAAAGAATATGGTGGAAGTGATGTTGTGCTGGTTTGGGCTCTTGAGCAACTAAGATAATAGAAAAGGGATGTGACTTCTCTGCAGAGAAGGCCTCCTGGGCAGAGACATCATGTGGAAGGGGCACTTTCAAATGGAGAGGCTATAAGACCCCATGAAGAAAGAAGCTCTCTAATCCCAGAATCCTTACCAAATTCAGCACAGTCAACTCATCTGCTGAGTGGTGACACATTAGAAACCCTGAAGAAGACCAGCAAAACTCCTGAGCACAGTTTAGCTGGTGGGGCTGTGTGAAAATGAGGCGTAAATGATGTTAAGCTACTCAGTACTGTAGTGGTTTGGCCCATATCACCAGACAACTCAAATATTCAAGCAATGGGCTTCAGTTTTCTTGTCGAGGTCATAGTCACTGAATGAGTGACTGTCTTCCAATCCTACAGCTCAAAGTCCTGATGACATTGTATGAATTCTGCAGTGACTATATTGCATCATCAGGAAAAAAAAAAAGAAAAAGACTTCTATGAAAAACAAAATGTTCATGAAATTGTCTTATTTCTTGTACAATCAATGCAATAATGTTATTAATTGTTTGAGCCAAAGATCCAAGCACAATGTGGCAGCTTAGATCGGAAATGACACTCCATCAACTTACAGTTTCATTTTGCATCCTTGAATGCATTTCCAACCTATGGCGTCTGTTGTGTATGTGGGTACTTTCCGCTCTGGGAATGTCAACTGGGAGAAGATAACAGCACCTTGGCCATGAAACTGAAGGTTTCTAGATTAGCACATTTTCACACTCTGTTAATTAGGAAAATTGGTGAGACTGGCAAAAAGACTGAGGAAAAAAAGAGTCAAAGTATCTTAGAAGATGAGACTGATGATGCTGGTGGGACTTTAGGAGCTCTGAGGTAAATGCAGGCAAGGTGCAACATCTTTAGACACACGCTGTCTCTAGGGCATTTGCATCTGCTGAATTATTTTTAACCAGCATTTTGTTTGTCGTTTTAATCTGAGGAGAGGGATCATTATTTATTTTATTTATTTTCCTTCACCTGAAAATCATTTAAAACATTAAGAGATTCCCTCAATTGTGTGATTTAAAAGAAAGAATTTCAGGATAAGTTTATTTAAGCCTTAATGGAAAAGATGATCACAACTTATGTAATGGAAGTACATGGTGAATGGCTTCTCCATGGATGTAATAAATTGAATTGAGCCAATTTTATAAAAAGCAGGTTTATTGGGGGCAGCTTTGGAGTGGGTTCACCAACCTCAAAGAGGAGGTGAATGAAGCTGCAAGGCTGGACTGAGGTAAGAGCTGCTTAAAGAGGAGTAGGGGGTCAGATGAGTTGTGGTTTGATGTTGGGGTTCTGGGGTTATAGCCTTATTTAGTGAGTTTAGGGCCCTATAGGTAGGTCCAGTGATCACTTTGGAACCTGAAACTAGGAGCTGCCTTTGCCCATTGTTTTACAAGGGCTTTTGCAAGCCAGGACAGACGAGAAGAGTGAGGACCTCTTGGCTCAAGCCATCTTACTTTTGTGCCAAAACCTCCAGCCTACCACACAGTTTAGAGGCACAGAAAAGACCTGAGCTAGTCTATGGTAGGGTCTAGCTTTTCATTTTTCCAGCTTTTTGTTCTATACTTCTGGTCTTACTTTCCCGTGAGTTCTGTTAAGCTTTTGTTTATTTGGTTGGTTTGTTGGTTAGTTGGGCTCTTTGTTATTGTTTGGTTGATTTTGTTGTTGTTTGTTTTGTTTTGTTATTGAAGCAGATGGTGTTTGTTAAGAAGCTAGCAGATGGCCAAGGAAAGCGAACCTACAGTACCTGCCCTCAAGGGACTCAGAGTTTAATTAAGGGAGCAGTAACGTTGTAGGCTCTTTACTATTCTCATAGTCAAAGATGCTAGTAATGAAATCAATCTCTACTTCTGAAAAAATAAAAAGGAAAGGAAACATGACTGGTCCTAGGTAGAAGAGAAGGGTTATTGTAGATGGGTGCGAGAGCATAAGGAGAGTCCAGAGTAGACATGGCTAGACAGAGCTGGGCCATGTACGGAGGGATGGGAGAGGAATGGGGAGAACCAGCTTCAGTATCTCAGAGGCTCAAAGGTAGAAAGAGAGTGAGTAAACAAAATGGTTGGATTATATAGGGCAGAGCAGCTCAGCCAGCCCTCTGGGATGGAGAGTTCAGGTGAAAGGGAAACGATGAAGTATGCCAGCCAGGAGGGCCTTGCAAAAGGTAGGGGTCAAGGGATGGAGGGAAATCTTGGCGGTCAGCATCAGCTTTCCTGTGTTAAATAGACCCCTCAGCCATTTGTACCATGTTTGAACCCTAACCGTTTATGTTTGAAGAGATGGAAGCAAATTAAATATTTACACACATTGCTTCTTTCCCCTCAACTTATTTTTATGTATCAATAGTTGCCCTTTTTTCAACTTCTTTTCAATTGCTCTGTGCTATATATGCTATATATGTTATATATAACATATATGATATATAGTTTATAGTTCCCTAAAGTTAAAATATAATTTTATGGATATTTACAAAATTTTCTAAAAGCTAAATTTAGATTGTGAAGTTACATTCCTATGTTTTAGATATATAAATTGATTGGGAGAAGTCCACATAGTGGCTTAAAAGTTGAAGGGTGGGTTTGAAGAGGTAGCTCAGTGGTTAACAGTGCAGAGGATTGTTTGGCTCCCAGTAACAATAACTGCTCATAACTGCCCGTAACTCCAGCTCTAGTAGGATTTGAGACCTCTATGCACTTCAGGCACCTGCAATCACATGCACATATCCACACAGAGACACATGATTAAAAGTAAAATAAATCTTCGCTATCTTCCTCCCCTTCCCTAATTAAAGGTCGTTCATTTTCCTCATTTCTCCCTTCAGATCACATGACCTGCTATTCTGTGCTTAATTCCACTTCCTACAGCTGTTTTCATTTTCAACTATAAGGAGGTCATGAATTTGGAAGAGAGTTAAGTGGAGGGCTTTGAATAGGAGGGTTTGGAGGAGAAAAAGAAAGGGGAAAATGATCTAATTATGTTATAATCTCAAAAAAAAACAAAAACAAAAAAAACAAAAAAAACAAAAAAAACCCCGAAAAATATATAGAAGTCAAAATGTTATGTGAGAAGTTTATATGAGAGTTTGGAGGGAGGAGGGAGAAGAAAGAAATGTAATTAAATTGCATCTCAGAAACAACCAATTCAAAAGATAACAATCATATATTTTGTCAGAAATATAAATCTCCTATATTGTTTATTTTAATCAGAAGATATAGAGGGTAATTGTGAATGAATGAAGGATTTCTACAAGAAGGACAGAAAATCAGAAAGAAAGGAAAAAGGAAGAAAGGAAGGAAAGAAAGGAAGGAACGAAGGAAGAAAAAAACAGTAATGAAGTGTGCACTGAGAGAAACTCAATTTTGTGGAAAAGAGTCATAGCAGTGCTGGGATGCCATGAGTAAGACGTCAAACCCTCGTTCTACTTTCTGTTTTCAATTGGGTATCAGGCCAGCTAGATGGCTCAGCCGCCAAGCCTGAGATAAATAGACTGATTTCCAGAACTCATGGTAGAAAGAGAGAGCAGACTCCACAAAGGTGTTCTCTTACCTTCACATGAGAACCATGTTGTGCTGTGCCTATGCGGGCAAACACCCACACACACGCACACACATAGACGTGAACACACACACGCAAACACACACACACATGCTCCACACAAATAAAAATGTTGATGAAGAAAATTGTTTTAAAGTGGGTGTTAAAAATGCTTACAGATTTGGTTTAGTGGTCTTTACTTATAATCCTAGCAATTGGATGCTCAAGAGGGATTGGGAATTCGAGGCCACATTGGTCTACATAAGGAGATCTTGTCTACACACACACACACACACACACACACACACACACACACACACACGTGATGCAAAATAGAAACAGGAACAATAAAAGAATAATAGGACTGACTTAGTGGAAAACACCTTTTCCTTTCCATTGTAGAAATAATGCATGTTGCTTCATGTATAGGACAATATTAGTCTCACTAGGTCTGAGGTTTTCATTTTGATATATGCATGCTCATGCTCCTGTATCCTTACCTGTGCCTGGAACACATACACACACTCGGGTATTGCTAACCTTGGTTCCTGCATTTAGAGGATGCAGGCCTGGAGAAAGCTGTTTTCATCATACTGACTTGCTGAGAAAAGTCCATCACCTTCTTGCTTAGAACTAGAAAAAGATACATTGTATTACATAGTTCCAGTGGTCTTCAGGATTGAGTTACAAAACAAAGGACAAGCTCACACTTTGATACTCCCATGGAATCCAGTGCTTCAATAATGTATACCTTCTATGACAAAATTGATACAAATAAAACTGAGACTGGTTTCTGTTTAAACAATTAGAACACTTAGTGCTTTAATTGTCCTTTTGGTGTATTGGAAATGATTGCAGTAGAGCCCCCAACATCACTTCTTCAGAAGAGTTTACTAGTGTTAGAAATTCCTTGGTATTGCTTTATTATGCAAGAGATAAGTTTACAGCAATGTATAATATTTTGTGACTATAACCCCAGTTCTCAGGAGGCTGAGGCAGGAGGACTGCAGTGAGATAATGGCCAACCTGAAAACAAAGTGTGACTCTTTCTCAAAAAAAGGGAGAAACAAGTTTACTGTATGCATGAGATTGTTGAATTTTCCCCAGTTGCCCTTTGAACTCAAGAGACATGCTGTGCATATCCAGGAAATACTAGAATTTTTCTCTCCCCTCCTTCCTCTTGAGAACTAATGGAGAGACATGCTTAATAAAATTATGGAAAAACAAATAAACCTCCACAGCACAGGCAAGCCATTTCTCAGGCTCTGTGTAGCTGCCTCTAATTTTCTGTTTGATTTTCCATGACTTGCAGGCAAGACTGAGGGTTGTTTTGGCAGAAATTAAGTGAGCAAAAATGTTTTACCATCTGTTGTCATATTCCTGGATGTCATCCCTCCCAAGAAGTCATTATTAAAAATATTTACTGGACATGAACAATATATCGAATTCTGTTCTGAATATGGCAGCTGCCTCACACTTACTACTCATTTGAGGGTAAGCTAGAGATAGCCCCATCCCTCAATTCTGCTCCTCTTGACACCTTTTTCTTCTCCTAGAAAGAGGAAGCTAGTTAAGGTTATATAAATTATGAACAGTCCTTAACACAAGGTACATAGTAAAGGTTGGAAATGTTGGCTGACTGGTAAATTTGTGAAGCCCATTTCATCTTAATTGTAAATTTTTTTTAAAGAGGCGTGAACAGGCTTTATTATTTCTCAGGAATATGAACACTTGTTAGTTTCAGTTTTTGTGTTTATATCCAATGTCCAACATCTGATGCTCTAGTTCAAGTTTAGAAAACAAACTAAAGCAAGTAAAATATGCTGAATGTGGTGGTACAGGCTAGGAATCCTAGTACTTACAAGGTGAAATTAGTAGGATTATGTATTACTATTACAGCAAGGTATCTCATAAAAGTTATGTCTAAAACAACAACAACAACAACAACAACAACAACAACAAAGAATTATCATAAAACAAACAAAGCCAAAATACCAGATTCTTGTTTCCCAGCTTCCCTTGCAACTATTATCCTAGTCATATCAGTAACAGTAAGAATTGGTACTGAAGAGAATTTATTTGCAACAGCAGCAGCAGCAGCATTTGTCATTCCAGTGATGGCAATGATCGCAGAATTAACACTGAAGGCTGTGGTGACTAATATTCATTGAACTGACACCACTCTTCTCTCCAAAGCACTCACAATTTTGATTCCTGTTCCAAGATCTTGCTTGTTTATTATCCAAGCATGATTCTATGGATTTCCAGGCATGTGTGCAGCTCCACTGTACATTTAATTAATCTATTTTTGTTTATAGAGAAGGACCTGTTGTTTATTTTTATGGTAAGAAAGTTCTTCCCTAGCTTTTCTATGCCAGATAAAAAGTAGACAGCCAATGGTTTATTCATCCTGTACTATTTTGAGTTGTACTCACAAGTTTTAATTCTATAGTCTTTTATGTTCTTAACTATTTTTATATATTAATTTTATCTATATCATAGTTAAGGTACTTCCTTACAAGCAGATATCATATAAACTTCTCTATAATCTCAGAAATATACCACGTTCCTGAAAAAGATCACTCTGAATACATTTTTATATTGATTTATATCATTTAAATAATATCAGAATAATAGTCATTAGCACAGAGAATATACAACTGAATAGGAAGGTAGATATCACTCTTTCTGGACTAAGTCAGAGAACACATAAGTTATTTAAAATTAAAATTCAGTACCACGTATGAGGAACAAAAGATTTTATTCAGTTCAAATTGCTTTGAATTTAGTTTAGTTAAATCAATTTTTGTAACTAGACAAGTCTTAAAATGAAGACTGATTGCAGGTATAGCCTCCAGGCTAAAATTAGATGAAATAAGAATGAAAGGATACATTTCAATGTCGATGGCCTAAAGTCATTGTTGGACTAAGAATGCATGATCTTCCCCTTTCTTTGTTTCTCCTCTCCAAAATACATCTACATAACAAGGTCAGAGAATGGTGGTTTGGAGTTGGGTGTCAAATGAATTAATGAATGAATCAACAACTGAAGACAGATGTAGTGGAAGAAAAAGGCTTGAAATGGCAGCCCGTATTGTGAAAACATGCCTGGAGATGAAGGTCTAGTCCTAGGAAAGAAAGATAGCTCTGATCATAGCCAGTTCTCTCGCCATCCTCCTCCTCCTCCTCCTCTTCCTCTTCCTCATTCCCTGTACTCCTCTCTGTATGTGTATAACTACTTATGCCAAAGAAGAAAAAATTATTATATCAGAATTTAAATAATCAGGATCTGCTCCTACAAATACCGGTTCACCCTTTGGGCCTCACTCTTAGGGGTTGGAAAGATGGCTCAACAGTTAAAAGCAGTTGCTACTCTTATAGAGGGCTGTTTGGTTCCCAGCACCTACACTTTCCTAGCCCTTTCCCAGCCTCTGTAGACACTAGGCATGCAGTGATACACACACTTTTGTACAGACATATAAACAAAACTTTAAAAAGTAAATCTAAAAATATTTAAAATTAAATGCACTCATTTAACAATCATATATTGAAGACTTTTTTCATTATTTATTGCTCAAGACTCTGAAGCTAGGCCTGTAAATGAGATAGATAAAAGCCTAAAGTAAAGCATTTATATTTTTATTCTAGTAAGATAGATAAATAATAAGCCAATAAAGGAGCAGAAAACATTTCTATGAATCAGCCAGTGATAAGTACTGTAAAGAAAAATAAACGTAGGTAGGGCACAGAATAAGATGATGGGCATTGTTCTTTTATGACGGGTTGCCATAGTAGGTTCTTTTCCTGAGGTGCTTGGGTAATGTAAGAGATGAGTTAAGTGATAGATAGTCAAAGAAGACATCTGAGAAAAGGTGTTCCAGGGGGCACAAGAGAGGGACAACATTCCTCAGGTGTGATTATACTTAATTTGTTGAGAAAGGGAAGGAGCCCATTTGGATCAGTGGGGAAAACAATGGAGACAAAGTAGGAGAATGGGTAGGTACTATACTACGCAGATTTTTCTTCCCTGAAAGACTTGTCACTCAGCTGATAACCATTAGCTGTGCTCTAACTGATGAGAGAATTCTCTCTCTGGTAAGGCTTACTTCTTCCAGGGTCAGCACACATATGGTAATTAATTAACCAGTGAGGGAGAATGCCATCTTCATCTTGATCCAACTCAAGACAACTCAGTTGTCTTACTTTCAGAACAGAAGGTCAAATATAGCTAATGTTGGGTGTGCATTGTAGTTTCTTGCCCATACTTATTTCCTTCTCTTCCATGTCTGTTAGTTACAAGATAACTCACAAAAAAAAAAAAAAAAAAAAAAAGGAGAAAAGAAAAACCCTGTCCCCTAAACTCTGTCTCAAACAGTCAAATCTACAGCAAAGAAATAGATGGTAATGACTCATGTATATTAGGTTTTATGAAAACTTTGTTATATAAGATTTTGCTCTAAGCAGACAAATGTTATGCTACAATTTCTATTTTAAAGGGATTGCTTGGTTCCTGGATGGTCAAGAGGGACTAATAAGAAAATGGAAATTAAATTCTTCTCCAACAACCATGACTTTACTAGGACTTAGGAGTTAACTACGTTTCTAGTATCAGGCATGCTTTCCCTCTGTTGAGCATGTTCTATGTCCAATTAGAGAGCTGTTGATTACTATAAAGGTATGTGTGTTACTACTGCATCCTTAGGGTTATCATGACAAGCTACTACTTTACTAACCCAGCAAATCCATGGCAATAATCTATAAACATTTGTCCTTATACCCACAGATAAGTATAATCTTCACCCCTGAAAAGAAATTTCCTTTTGCAACAGAGACCAGTACATAAAACTATAGCCTATCAAAATACGTAATTATGGATCTCATTCCCAGTGGATTCATCTATAAAATAATCTCACAGATAACACTCATAGAACATTGCAGAATAGATGGTAAAAAGATTGCAAGAGTCTAAGGACCAGAAACTTTGCTGTGATAGTGTGTCTCCTAGTAGTATCAGAAGCTACATCCATAACATTTCACCACCATAACTTCCCAAACATGAGCTGAATAGATGAGCTGAATGACACCAATACATATATCAAAGTAGACAAGGAAAAGCCCATGAAGCCTCAACCCTCCACACAGAACTATAGGCAGCTAAGGAAAGGTTGTCATATCAATTAGTTGTCCAGTGCCTAACAGTCAGCCCTGAAAACATACATACAATTAAGATTATATGGATGGAACAGGTTATATTTATGAATACATGTATATACATATCTGCATGTAATAACAATTTGTGCAAAAAGAGGCCATGAATTTGAAGGGGAGTGGTGAGGGGTATATGGAAGAGTCAGGAGGGAGGAGAAGGAAGGTGGTAATGTTGCAGTTATATAATAGTCTCAGAAAAATGAAACAAAGCCAAACCAAGAAAGTTAGAAAGGACTTGAAGTGATCCAAACAATAGGTAATGGTGACATTAGACTAGAGAAGGATTGATAAAAATGATGGGAAATGAACGGGCTTAAGACGTTTTCTAAAATCAGAGCTGAAAAGATGAGGTGATTCTCTTTATCCCCTTAAGGTAGTCATTAAATTCCACAATTAGCATCAGAGAATAGAGCCACCCCCTTTTTGAGCTACATGCAACGATCTCACTTCTCCATTCAACTGTATATCACATGGTGAGATTGTGGGGGCACTTGAAGCTTCTCCATCAGAAACCTAGACCACTCAATCCTAGATTTTCTGCAAAACAATTAGAAGAGTCAATTTTAAAAGATAGTTTTTTTTTTTACCAGTTTAAGCATTACTTAAAATGCATAATAACACTAGGAAAGATTAAGTCATTTTAATATCCATTCTTTTTGAAATTTTGTTTGTATCACAGGAATAAATGCCACTGAGCTACGTGGCAAAACAACTTGCTAGTGATTTGCAGGCTAGGTACTTTTTATATTATGGGGCAATGTATTATGGCCACATGATAAATCTAGCCTATTGCATGTTTTCACAGGACCCTCATCACAAGAATAATTTTTACATTGTGTCTATGTGTGAATAAGTTAAATTCATATATGTGTTTGTGCAGCACATGAACATGTGTGCGCTGCATGTGGTGGTCAGAGGTTATCACTGGATATCTTCCTCTATCTCTCCATCTTATCATTTAAGACAAGGTCTCTTCACTGAACCCAGAGATCACTAATTGAGCTAGATTGGCTGCCTAGGGAACTCCAGGGTTATACCTGCTTATAATTTCATAGCACTGATATTATAGAAGCAAGTGCCCAGCCTTATGTAGGTGCTGATGATCTGAACTTAGGTTCTCTTACTTACTTAAAAAAAAGCCATACCAATTGACCTATCTTTCTAGTCTCAAATTTCTATATTTTTAAAATATTAAATAAAAATCAAAACAAAAATATGTTGTCACCTCTAAAGTGTCTATTGAATTCAAATTTTAATATCCATATAGAAGTTCTAGTGTTAAATAAAGGTTTAAATTCATCTGTTTAGGTATAGTCAATGCCTTCTTTTTTGCCCCAAGAGTAGAGTGTGACAGCGCATGGCCTATGAAGCCAGAAATTTTTCCCAGCTAGCCCTTAGAGAAATGCTTGCTGATGTCTCGTACTCACAGCAGTATAACCCAGCAGAATGTTCATATTGGGCTAGTAGGGCTGCTGACCTGTTCACCCCTGCTAACTTTATTCTTCCTGGGTGATGAACAATCATTAAGGTCAAATTTTAAAGGTTTATTTGAAAGGTCTATTGAATTCTGACTTTTTCAGTGATTACTTTTGGTAATTTCAAGGATTTATTGTGATGCCTTTGGGTGTTAGCTGTTTTAAAAATTATTATAAAACATTGGTTTGGAACCTTCCAGCTGACCTTGTAACTGTCAACTAGTCATGTTCACTAAGCAGCATGGAGTGACAAATGAGAGCAAACAGCAAATAATATAGTGCCACTTTCCTCAATTTTCTATGGTGTGCACTTCAGTTCCTGTTTTTGACGCTTACTCCTGTTCCTCCTGGATTTTTGCCTGCCCTAGCAATTTGAACTTGACATTTAAACTTGATCTTCCAAGTACTGATCCTTAGTATTCTCCTGGGATTTTGACTCATGCTTGCCTCTAAGGTCTTTAGCTCATACCTATCTTCTAGGAAGGTCTAGATAGGCTATGGAAACAGAGCTCAAGCCTTGTGTTTAGTTATTTTTTATTACAACATAACTATTTATTTTGTCATCCCAAACCCTTGGCAATAATTATTTTTTCCATTTCTAAACATTTCACTATTGCAAAAGGAATCGTGTGCCCTATCATTTTGTTTCACTTTCTATGGGTGCTGAAAATTCAGTGTAATTGTTGCCTGTATCAATAATTAATTCATTTTTACCACTAAGTAGCATTTTGTGTATATATGTATCACAGTATATTTAACCAGTCATGTCTTTAAGGATATCTAGGCTGATTTCTGACATTGATCATTAAAATTATACATGCTACTGACATACATACACGTGTGTATTTTTAATGTAGTTCCAGGTTTTCATTTCTCTGTAATAAAATGCCTGATAGATCAATTACAGGTTTCCTTTGAGTGGGTGGGTATTTTCAGGCTCAGCAAGATCAAGAAGCTTCATGAATGGGACCAACTCATACACTGGAGATACTTTTTACTCATTTTACCCATCCACTTCAGTATCTTCTGGATACAAGCTCCAAGGCACAATTAGTGCAAGGAGTACTTCCTTATCATTGCTAAAACTTCTCATGGTCTCTTGTGCAAGCAGTGTCTCATGTGATGTGGTCAGCTAGATGCCCATTCAGTCCAAGGGTGACATAAAAATGTCTGGGCTGTCTTCTGTCACTAGGACAGGAACAGGAATTACCCAAATGTGGCTGCCTTCTCTTCATGGTGTGTTGCTGAGATTTTTTTCTTCATTCCTAATATTTCAAAAACCGTCTTGCTACTACCTTTCAGATATTTTTCTTGAAGTGTCATTTCATAATTCCCAAAAGTTGGAGTTGTGCTTAGTGAGAAGTAGAACAAAAAAGATCTATAATATTTAATATGATTCAGAAGTCTGGGATCATTTTAAAGATAAGTAAAGAGAATCTGGGCATAGTGGTCCATGCCTGTGATTGCAACACTCTTTAGGCTGAGTCCAGGCAATGGAGAGTCTCAGGCCAGCTGGGCTATGTACAAAGATCATGTTTCCAAATACAAGAAATAGCCATTTCTAAACAAAAATATAATTATAGAAACAGAAAATTAGAATAACAAAAATAATAAATAGGTATAGGTTTTGGCTTTTATTACATACTCAAAACAATATTATTCAATAGGTGCCTCTTTTAGTCAGTATTCTATTGCTGCAAAGAGACTCCATGACCATGGCAATTTTCATAAAGGAAAGCATTTCATTCGGACTGGGTTACAATTTAGAGGCTTACTCCATTGTCGTCATGACAGAGACAATGGCAGCACATAGGCAGACATGGTGCTGGAAAAGTAGCTGGGAGGTCTACATCTGGAACTACAGGCAGCAGGAAGAATGGGAGGCACTTAGACTAGCTTGGGTATCCTGAGTAATGTGCTTTCTCCAACAAGGCCATACCTCTTAAAACCTCTCAAGCAGTGCTGATGTCCAAGCATTAAAATATAGGAATCCATTGGGGACTATTTTTATCCAAACCACCACATTATATTCCCTGATTTCCATAGCCTTTCAGCTGGATCAAAATTCAAAAAATGAACTCAGTCCAACTTCAAATGTCCACAAAGACTTTTAGTCTCAATAATGTCCAAAGTCTCTTCTGAGACTCAAGGACATCTCTTAATTGTAATCACATGTAAAGTCAAAATCAAAATCAAAAAAAGGAGACGACATACTTCCAACATACAGTGGCACAGAAAACACATTACCAATCCACAAGGGAGGAAAAGGGGCATAGTGAGGAAATACTGGACCAACGCAAAACTGAAAATCAGCTGGACAAAGTCCAAATTCTGCATCTCCATGTCTGATAGCAAAGTACTCTTCAGATCTACAACTCTTTTCAACTTTGTTGAATACAATACCATTTTCTTTCTTGGGCTGATTTCACACATAGTCTGCAGCTCTCCTTGACAGGTATCCCATAATCCTGCCATCTCCAACATTTTGGGGTCTCCAAAGAAAACCAGACTTCACATTCAAAGCTTCATTCAATAGCCTCTTTGGGCCTCTATATGAAGACACTCATGAGTTCAGTGGCTTTTCTTAGTCACAGAAAGAGTTTCCACAACTCTATTCTTGTATTCCTGACTCTAAAGCCAGAACCAAATAACTAAAGCTGCCAGGTTCTTCTCTTTGCTGGAAGTTTCCCTACTAGTTCAAATACATTTTCATTAGCTCTTGTTTTCTATGTTTCCCTTCACTGCTTAAGCTTTCCTTTAATTCCTTTTACAAGTTAGAAGCTTAGCTGGGTGGGGTTTTGCACTGAGGTCACCACTCCCTTTATTGTATTTAGCATCAGGCTTTTCTTTAATCTGTTTATCTCCTTGAACATTGAATTTAGCCCCATTACATTTTCGTTGCTCCTTAAACTGTACATTTTGTGTTTTTCCTTGCTCAGCTTGCTCTTTTTCATTATAGATCTGGGTAAGACTGGCTATTAGTAACCACTGAACACAGTCAACACTAGTCTGTCCTGAAATCTTTTCTGCCAATGCCATTAGTCTAAAACTCATCAAATGAGCCTTAGGCAGATTAAAACAAACAGCCAAATGCTTTGCCTAATTTTCACAAGAAAGATCTTCATGTGATTAAGTAATATTCTTTTCTTCTGAAACCTTCCAAAACATCCCCCACATTCCAGGTTGCCCTCAATACCACTGTCTTCCATGTTCCTACTAGTATGACTCATTAAACCACACTCAACACATTCAGTTGCTTTTCTAGTCCAAAGTCCCAAAGTCTACCTTTCCCCAACAAGCAGCATGTCGCAGCAGTATCCTACTCTCTGGTGCCAACTTCTGTCTTATTTCTATTTCTGTGTGGTCATTTCTATTGCATGTCCACAAAAAGCAAACAGTGAATTGAGGCTGGCTTACACTTTCAGAGGTTTCATTGTTATCATGGCAGGGAGTATGGTGGTATGTAGGAATGTATGGTGCTGGTGAAGAGTTCAACATTCAGAACTACAGGCAGCAGGAAGAGAGGGAGACACTAGAACTGGTTTGGACTATTGAGATGGACACATTTCCTCCAACAAGGCCACACCTCATAATCCCTCTCAAATAGTGTCATTCCCTGTTGACAAAACATTCAAATACAGATGCTTATTTGGGGGATTCTTATCCAAATCATCACTGTGCCTATGACTCTTACTGGTTTTAGCCTTTAAAATACATACAAGAGTTTTTCTGGTTTTCACATAGCAGAGAAAACTACCCAGAATTCTGTGGGACTAAGAAGAGTTAATAAACATTTTTTTTTCTGTCATTTTCTTAAGAGAGAGAGAATGAATTAGTCCCATGATACAGGTCAGGGGACTTTCGGTATTTAAAGAAGAATTCGACAGCAGCCAGTTCCACAACATGCAGAGGAAGCTCCACTCCCATGCACTCTAACACACCCAGGATCATAGGATCAGAGGTGAGGAGGACACAACATCTGTCCCAACACCAGGAGTAACTGGGACCAGTGGTATCCAGGGAACCAGGAACCTCACCTGACCAGTGGCATAGGTTCCTTCCAGTCTGATCAGGTGCCCTGAGCAGGCCTTGGGCACAAACTCTGAAGCCAGTCCCACAACACCCAGAGGAAGCTCCACTCCCAGGTGATCTAACATGCCCAGGATCCCAGGAAAACAGGAGCACAGAAGCACAGGATCCCAGGAGCCTGGTAACACCAGGATCTCAGGGTCCCAGAGACAGCTTGACTCCTAGGAGCTGTGACACATCCAGGATCTCAGGATCACAGGATCCTAGAATCACAGCATCACAGAGACAGATAGATTCTGAGGAGTTCTGACACAACTAGGATAACATGAAGGACAGGCTCCAGTCAGATATAGTGACAGCAGGTAGCACTAGAGATAACCAGATGGCAGGAGGCAATCATAAGAACATTAGATACAGAAACCAAGGTTATTTGGCATCATCAGAACCTAATTCCACCACCATAACAAGTTCTGGATACACCATCACAATGGGAAAGCAAAATTCAGATCAAAATCACTTCTCATGATGAAGATAGAGAACTTTAAGAAGGACACAAATAACTCCCTTAAAGAAATACAGAAGAACACAGGTAAAAAGGTAGAAGCCCTTAAAGAGGAAACACAAAAATCTCTTAAAGAATTATAGGAAAACACCAACCAAAGAGAACACATGAAGGGACCCATGGCTCCAGTCACATATATAGCAGAGGATGGCCTTGTCATCAATGGGTGGAGAGGCCTTTGGTCCTGTGAAGGCTAGATAGATGCCCCAGTGTAGGGGAATCAAGGGCGGGAGGCAGGAATGGGTGGGTGGGTGAAGGAACACCATCATAGAAGCAGAGTGAAGGGGAATGAGATAGGGGGATACAGGGTTTCTGCAGGGGGGGGATAACACTAGAAATGTAAATCAAGGAAATATCCAACTAAAAAAAAGGAAAAAAGAAGAATTTGACAAATGTTCTTCTAATGAATGCTCATAAAAGTCTTATAAGTTAAGGCAGAAATTTGGATGGAGGCAAAGAAATTGGGGATGGTGATAAATAACTGTAGATGTGTGATAAATACATTTAGAAATCTACAACTTAAAAATTAATTAGTGGATGTAATTTAAAATAGAAGAATTTCATCAGGAGTATCTTGTATAGTTAAATAATACTCCTTCTAGAACTCATTGGTTTTTAAATAAAAATCTAAATGCCAGGTGTTCTATATTACCCTAGGAGTTGCTGGTTGGTCAATGGGGATCCCAGAAACTCCCAAAACAATAGAGGTTATTGCTTTTCATTTTGATCACTCGCTTGATATATATGCTAAGAATCTATTGTAAACACCACAGGCTTTGAATACAGGACACAGAGAAATCAAGAGAAACTGACTGGCATTACAGAAAGTGTTAGGCAGGTTTCTGGGGGAGAAAGAAAAATCAGAAATGGTGTTATCCAGCTGTGGACCTTGTGTACTAAAATACCTCCTTGTCAGAAAAGATATTCTTACTGATGTAATAGTGACATGACTGTTGGGAGTGGGTAATCATTATTTTCAAGGTATTTTATATGTGAGAAAATCTGTACCTCATCTTGTAAAGCTAGTCAAAAACTTATAGGTCAGAAGGTCACATCCCCAATGTTTGGGGACCTACTACTAACGGTTTGCTAAATGGATGTGTTATCAAACTGCCTTCTGAGTGTTTATGTTGATAGCTACAGATTAGTGTGGCTCTCAGCCTTGGTCAGAAAAGCTTCTTTCTGCAGTGACTGGCAGTTAATGTGGAGACTTATAATGTGTCAAAGTGCAGGTAATAAGTGATTTTTGAGTGCTCAGCCCTAAGTGGGAAATATATATCACTCACACCCCAAGTCCCTGGGAAAAGCATGGAAGAGGGGACAGAAAGATTGAAAGGTAGGGAAATTGTTTCAAAATTCTGCCTTCTGAATATCACATGGCTGTTGAAATTATGAACACAGAAGTTATGGCTATCTGCACAAGACCCACATATAAAACATATGTAAAGCGCAGAGAAACTACTTGAGAAAATGGGTATTAGCAAGAATTGAAAGGGGATAAGAGAGCATAATTGTGATGAATATGACCATAGCACATTGCATACATGTATGAAACTATCAAAAATTAGCAGGAGGCAAGGAATCTTGTAAGATAAGCATTAGTTCCTCTATTTTACACATGATAGGGCTCCATCTGAACAAAGATAAAGTTAAATAACTTAACCTTAGGAGAAAATCTATGTAGATTTGAGACTGGATGTGGCCTGAGTAGGGCTGTATTTCTATACATTTTAAGCTCTGGCCTCAATGCAGAAATGTTCTATAGTAATATTTTTAAATCCTGCTAATTCAATTGCCCTTAATTTTCATTAAGCAAAATCTTTGTGAATACAGTCACAAACTACAAATTTGTTGAGGAGTAAGGACACAGGCTCTATTTTTCTGGATGCAGCTGTACGGAGTCTATCACTGCCCCTTTGGTTCAATGTCTTAGAAATGATAACGTTGGCTGTATTTCGAGAGATCAATTTTATAAGATTTTTCCAAATAAGAGATATAAATAGGGCCTATTTAGCTGGCAACTAAATAAGAGCATTTATAACAGATTAAATGTTTCTATGTTTGAAAATACAAGTGTTGCTTGTCTTGAGGAAAAGATCATTTTTTAAGATTCACATCTTACTGCTCTTTGTGTGCAGTGGCTTGAATGCAAAATACAGGCTTATGTGTTTTCACACTTGGTACCCAGTTAGTGGCACCTTTTGGTGGAGTTTGTACAACCTAGCGAGAGGAAATAAATCACTAGGGGTAGGCTCTGAGTGTTCTTAGCCTCACTCCACGTCCAGCATCCAGTTGCTTCTCTGCTTTGCTTCTGAGTTAGGGACTTGCTCTCTCACCTTCCTGATCCTTCTGACATGCTTGCCACTTGCTGCCACCCCCTGCAGCTACTAGCACCATGATGTAACAGGAACCACAATTCAAAGAAATCCAAAATAAAACCTTTCTTCCAAAAATTGCTTTTTGCTGTCATAGTATCTCAGCAATGGAAAAGTAACTAGTACATTTTGCTATGGTAACTCTTGTAGCTCCTATAACTTACGTTGCAGCAAAAAATAGAGACAGAAGATTCAAACTGAACCATCTTCACATGCAGGGACATCTGCTTGAAATCTCCACCCCGTTGACTTTGTCAGTTAGCATCTCTGTGACCTTAGGCAAGTGACTTAACTTTACTGAACCTTAGGGCTTTTATTGAAAAAAATAATACGATTTTTTTTTTTGTACGGCTGCTCAGAGGATTAAATTTCTTATGTCCCTTGAGGAAGAGACTTGGGATATTAATTCTTTCTTTCCCTTTATCCACTCATAGAATTACCTAGAAGTAAAAGAGATTAAGATGAAATTCTTGCAGAGGAACACTCCAGTCTCTTGTGTGAAATTAGAATTCTAAGTTGAATCATTTGTATGGTCAATGGCGTGAGTGTTAGCATAACCCACTGAGACATTAGACTGAGTTTTGATCTTTTCCTCTTGTTGTGAAGGGTTTAGGAAGTATTCTCTTAAAAATATAATCTCAGGTTGGCTATCTGAGTTCAGAACTCTTTCTTTTGGGATTATTACTGGTTTGTGCACTTTATATTTGTAAAGATATACTTTTTTAATTAAAAGTTCATTTTCATACAAGGCACCTGGAACATGTTTTCCCCTCTCCAATACCTCCCAGGTCCTCCCCACCTCCCAATCTACCTAATGCTACGATCCTTCTCTCTCATCAAAAAACAAAAGCAAAAAGAACCACAGAAATAAATATCAAAACAAGCAAGAAAAAGACCAATAAGACTAAAAATAAAAAATGTCAAAACAAAACAGTTCTCCTCTCCCTCTCCCTCTCCCCCCTCTCTCTCTCTCACACACACACAGAGAGAGAGAAAGAGAGAGAGAGAGAGTGAGAGAGAGAGAGAGAGAGAGAGAGAGAGAGATTGAGAGTCACTCACTATAATTTTTAAAGTACTGAGAAATCTTCTCCACTTGAGTTTTTGTCTAAAATTCTAGATTTTGAGCAGAGATGTGCAAATCTTGAACTGGATGTTTGGGGACTTTTTCCTAAGACCAAAAAGGGTTTATTTTAGATGTTAATTGTCCCCAAGATATCCTATCACAACCTATTTCCAATAGATCTTCAAAGGTCAAATGTCCACTGAAAGCTGAAAAATATGAAATCAAGAGTTTGAATGTAGATTCACAGGCTGCATTCAGCCTTTAGCACTGACTACAGGGGTCTGCTCAAATGTCTTAAACTGTGAAAGGCCTTATTTTGATCATTATAAGGCAGACTATACTGTGCTAAGAAGCAACTATTGAGTCTTAGTGACTTCAAATGCTAATGGCTTGCTTACAGCTCACAGCCTATGTACTTGATTGTGGATTCTGTTCCTCACTGTAAATCTTGTGTAATCCAGACTGAGTGGTACTTTGGAGGTTTGACTGAGAGAGTCCCTTGCAAGCTTATGCATTTGAACACTGGCCTCCAAGTTGATAGTGCTGTTTGAGGAGATTTTGGAGGTGTGGCCTTGTTGAAGGAAGTATGTCCCTGGGGGTGAGCTTTGAGACTTGTTAAAAGACTCATGCTATTTTCAACGTACTTTCTCCACTTCATGCTTATGGGAAAGGTTGTGCCTTCTCAGCTTGCTGTTCCAGGTGCCATGCCTGCTTGCTGCCATACTTCCCTGGCATGATGAGGATGACTCTTATTCCTCTGAAACCATAAATGCATATAAGCCCTTCCTTATATATGTTGTCTTGGTCATGGATCCTAGCAATAGAAAAGTAAATAGGTAGCTACTCTACAGGAACGTTGTACAGTATGCACTGAATCTCAGCATTGCTGCCTATTAATGACTGTCTCTCAGCCTTCAGATCCTCAGGTCATCACATGAAGAACCATGAGATACTTTACAGAAAATTCTCATATAATATAAACCCTCTTGAGTCTTAGAAAAAACATTGTCCACATTTCCTTGTCAAACTTACATAGTAGCTCCTAACTTTGTGTATAGAAATGCAATTATACTATGTTCCTGAGCTCCACCCCTGTGTGTGAGTGTGTGTCAGTGTATGTGTGTGCATGTGTGAGAGAGACAGAGACAGAGAGACAGAGACATAGAGGTGATGGTGAGAATGTGTTTCCATGTAGCGTATATTGACTTCAAGTTCATGATCATCCTACATCTGCTTAGTGAGTGTTGGTTTTACAGGTATGCTTTTGATTCAAGTGATTATGGACTAAAAACTTTAAAAACTCTTGCATATGCAAAATAATTGATAGGATACAAGAAGACTAATGACAACATACTTATTTTAAAATTGTACAAATGAAAGATAGTGGTCTGTAGAGATTCGCTGAAGAGAAATAGGGAAGACTATTAAGGGATAAAAAATGCTTAATTATCAAGTTTCAAATTTTCTCCTTAGCCATTAGATATTATTTTTATCCACATGGATAATGCATGGCAGTATATGCTCCCAATAGGACGGTGTTATCACCATAATTCTAGAAGCTAGATATCAGCATTGTCACCCTCTTCAAGTTCTAAGGGAAAATCTATTCCTTGTCTCATCTGGCCTCTGGTAACTACTGACATCCCTTGATATTCTTTGGTTTGTAGACACATTGTCCTTACTTTTGCTTTTTTTTACATCCCTTCTTCCGCATACATAATCTCTCTCTGCCTGTCTCTTCAAAAGACACTTGCAATAATATTTAGGACTTAATCAGATAATATAGGATAATATTCCTTATTTTAAGAACCTTACTCATATCTGTGAGAGACTTTTTGACTATAAGTATTAAGACGTGGTATCTGAGTAGCTATAATTTAACCTGGGATCAATTTAAGTCAAGTGTAATGAGATAATCTCTTTATATCCTTGCAGGAGTTTTCTTCTAAGGTTAAGTAGTTTATAGCTACCCTGGCAGAATAACCCCACCTCCTGCTCTGTTGATTTTCCTCATAGTGAAACATGAAGGCTCAGGGCCCACTGTCTCATGGAACTAGAACTAGGAGTATGTAAGTAAGTAATAGAAAGAGACAAATAGTAAAACTCAGAAATTGCTCTGGAAAAAAAAATCATTCTAAAAGAACATCCTATCTAGAATAGCAACTTAGTGAAGGTGTACTTAAATTTGGCAACCTAAAAATGAGTGTGTTCTTGTCTCTAACCGATTGTAAAGTACAAAGAAACTTATTAAACTGCCTGGAAAATATTGACAATTTCTTCCATCCCTTCGAAAAGCATGAATTGCCTTTATATTCTCCTGCTAAAATGCATGAGGCCATGGACAAAACTATAGGAAATAATATATATAAATTCAGAGATTTTTGTGATATCTGACAAGTTTTACAAAAGCCTTTAGTAGGTTTCTTTTTTCTTTTTCTAAGTGAAGATTACCTTTAGTACTTACACTTTGTATTTGTCTGCCGAACTGGCTTGGCTGCATATATTTTATACAGTTTTAGGCTGGTGGAGCCTTGACTTTGAGGCTGACTTTAAGGTTGCTCCAAATTTCAGGCAAATCACTGCATACAGGAAGGGGAGCTACTTCAGGTGTCAGAGCACTTCAAAAGTCATAAGAAGTTGATCTTATTTCCAGTTTCACCAACCTGACAGTCATTTTCCAGCCTCACTACCAAGCTAGGCTGGGAAAACAAATACATAAGAGTGATGGAGTGAAGCGTGTATAGTGCATTATCCATTACTGGTACATGTGAACTTTCTTTCTTAGACCCCATGAGAGACAAGTGTGGACATCTCTGTCTAATTGCCCCTCCCTGATGATGGCTATATGGCAGCACTAAGGAAAGTCTAAAAAGCTGGATATTGAAGTTCATTTGACTATTTGTCATAAGGGTAAAAAGGAGGAAATTGTTCATCATGTTTCCCTTTATGACAACTCAAGGAAAATATTTCACTCTGGCTTTCAGAAATAGCAGGTCTAAGCTTATTGCATGAATGCTGTTTGTTTTGTCTTTCACATTCACATCTCCAGTCAAACCCTGAAGGCTTAGAACAGGAATCTCAGTTACCATAGTGACTTCCAGTTTTATCTCAATTACTTCCCCTTTCCTATTTTTCTCATTTACTTATTATGAATTATTGGCCATTGTATACTATGAAATGCATTAATATAAGTCACCCTAAAATCAGATCGCAAAAATGTGAGAAGACATAAATAACTTTAAAAAATTATTAGTTAGTTGTCTTTCAAAGTATCATTAACTAAGTTTATTTCTGCACAGACCTTCCTGCTAACAAGTCCCAACTTTTTTTTTTAGTTCGAAAGGATATGGGTTTTGTTGGCAAAACTTTAGCTGAGAAGAAACTCCAGCTGAGAGTAGCCTCAAGTTTTTTTCTTTTTCTTTTACCCTTTTTCTCTCTTCATTCTGCACTATGATTATCATTCATTTAAGAGTACAAAGTTCCTCTGGTTCCCAGTTCTTACGTTTTCAAGTAGGTTAAGTCAAATTACACGTGACAAAATTGACAAAAGCCTTCCTAATCTGCAGTGCTTTCTAAGGGATCCCTGGCTTATGTGCTCCTTTCTCTGCCCTGATTCAGCACTTGGAGAGTTGAAGGTCATAGGGCTCTAGCTGAGCCTGTTAGAAGTAATAAGCAAGGACTCAAAGAGCATGTAACAGGAAGAGAGAGAGAGAGAGAGAGAGAGAGAGAGAGAGAGAGAGAGGAGGGAGGGAGAGAACGCTGAAAAGTAGCATATATTTTAAATTTGAAAAGGAGCCCTGCTCTTTACTTGGCAGAACATTTGTGTTCTTAATACAATTCAGAAAAAAAGATCTCAGGAAAGTCCCAAAATGAAAAGCACCATGTTTCTGTAACTACAGTTTAATTGTGAAACTCAACTCCAGTGTAGAATACTAGCTCTCCCGGCTGAGAAAGCAATCGAAGATATCTAGGTATGATCATGAAACTCTAATGGTTCTTTTATGTACATGACCTGAATCTCATTTTCTTATTAGCTAAAGACACAAAATCAGGTCTTTTGCTAACTGAATGATATATGCTCAATAAGTCTGTTAATGCTGACAACAGTCTTGTTTCACTCTTTTTTCTAATCCCAATTTATATCAGTCCTAGTTAACTAATTATGTGGTTTTTTAACTTATCTCCAACAAGAACATAATTTGGTGAATTTTTCCTTTATTATCATTTTTGCTGAAATGTCATGGCCCTCAGCATGTCCAATCTTAAATTGCATGCATTAAACTGGCTCATCATTTAATACATGTTTTGACTTGATACTTATATGATTTAAAATTTAAGTGTTTCTGTTTTGTCTCGAGATTTATGAAGCAGTTTTCCCATTCTACATCTCCTTGACTGTCAAGGTTCTTATAACCTTGACAAGACATAATTTTATTTACTTCCCTAGGCTCTCACAGCATCTTATACATTGGTCTTCATCTTATGATTTACTGTCTGTTTTTATGTCTTGTCCACTGGCCATCATAGAAACAGTCCAGAACAAAGCTCAGCATGCAACCCTATGCAAATGAGCACCATTCATTTTTTACATTCTTTGTCAACTCATGATAGCTTCTCATCTCCATGTTCCTGAGCTGCTTTGGGGATTCAATGAGGTGACATTTGTGTCAAATGATAAATAGATGAAACCAAAGTTCAAGAGGAAGTTGTCCTGTATTAAACAAGCAGCCTGCATAGAGAAATAATGCTAGAGGCACAAAATTTGATGAATATTGATTTTGACCCACTACCTGGTAGGATGCATGTGCGTACGTGTAGTTGAGTAGAAAACTATTTCCTGCCTGAAAGGGACAAAGGACAGGACCTCATAGTGTTCAGGTTAAACTGAACCCCTGTGGGAAGATGAGTGTGAAGTAATCACAGGCATTTCATTCCAGCTGCTGTTATGTACACATTGACTTGGTTCTTTCGGTGTTGGCTTTCTCTAAAATGAAAGGAATTTTAGTCTTTTGTTTGTTTGTTTGTTTAACTGTCCTTACTTGTTAGTAGGTAGCAATGAAGGTTTTAAGTCTTGATACCACACACCATATCCCAGGGGATCTCATCTGTCAACTCCTGTCAGTGTTGCTTTATTTCAACACTTCTGAACACAATTAAGTCAAACATACCATGAATATTTAATTTCAATAAGCTGTCAAGACTATTTGTTTTACTTCCAGTGCCATTTCTGTTTCAAGATAGTTCCATGTTTGATTCATTAAGTATACGTATGTGACAAGTGCTAAGTCAGAATCCTTTCCATTTGGTGGCTCTTTTATAATAAGGCTTTAGAAGTTATGTGCACTGTGCATAAAAGAACTGCTGCACCTGCATCCTCTTTCTTCATCCCAATCCCCATAATCTCACTATACCAAAATAACAAAGGCATCCATAAGGAAGAATTGAAAAGAAAAATCGCAAATCATTGGAATAGTAAAGAACATATTATATAGTCAAAGGGGCATTAAACAAATCAACAGTAATGATTAACATGTTGAAGGTACCAGGTATATACAAAATAATCTGAATGTAGTCTATGTCTACATACATTACTTCTGAAAACTAGATACTGAAGAATGAAGAAAAATATAGATTTTTGTTCTCTACTTGACAATAGAAAAAGACAGGTGTTTGGCTCTTAGAAGAATTAATTTCTTTGCAAACTTCCTGAGATCTAGGGCCTGGCTCTCAGTCTCATGGGTCTAAAGGTCTGATTATATTAGCTCAGTGGATGTTGAGCCATCTCTCAGGGGTAAATCATAAGCGAAGGAGAACTCACCATCAGACAAACTTGATACTCAAACCCACATGCTTAGCATACGTATCTGTCAGGGGTTACACAAGAGACAGATGGCATGTTGAAATTAGAATAACTAGATAAAGACTTCATAGAGGGGTTATTTACAAGAATGTAAGTAGGAATTGAGAAATCATACTAGATATTACAAACTTAAGACTTTGTAAAAATGCTATCTCTACTTGCATGCCTGAAGCAAGAAAACAGAGCTAGTGAGAGTGCTGGTGAGGAGATCACCTTATTTTGCCAGGATCTTCAATCTCAGCTGGTCCCTAAAGCAATCAGAGAATGAGGAAACTACAAGAATTAGTCCCCTGCCCCTCTCCAGTCTCAAGGTAAGTCTTAGTATTAAAGCCAAGAAAGAGGGCAGAATGTAAGATCATTCATTGAGACATGTGTATACATTAGTTTCCTAAAGTAAAAAACAACGAGAGAAGGTTAGAGAGTAAATGAGGAGTGGCAAAAAGTATCTATTTACAAGATCTCACTCCTTACATCAAAGCTGAGTCCACAGCCACTTTGCTGAGAAGTTTGTTTATGTCCCAGTGTTTACTGTATCCATATGAAGTAAGGAAAAAATCATTAGTTATAAACTCATGAGTGAATATGAACTGACAGCAAGAGAAACCAAGAGTGTAGAATATGGAGTGATGTCAATCTAACATTACCTGATAAATCCATGTCATAGAGAGGATGTCCTCACCCTTAGGACTGAAATGCTAGAAGCTAAAAGCCCTTTTTAAAAACAATTGTTTCAATACAAGAAGCCACTCTAAGATTCAGTGACTGAAGACAATAAACAAGGACAATAGGCATCATTATTCCCATTTTATAGATAACAAAGTTGGGAACCTAAATCTAACAGAATTCAAAGCCTGTTACCTTTCATTTCTACTTAGTTCCTTCTTAATTCAATTTATGAAAACACCACTACTAAAATACAAATGGGCATCATTATCACCAGCAATATTGTCATCATCACCAACATTAGAATTATCAGTATCTTGACAGTACAGCCATGACATATAGTAAAGTAACAGTTCCTGTGGTGGTTTGAATATGCTTGGCCCAGGGAGTGGCACTATTAGGAGGTATGGCCTTGTTGAAAGAAGTATATCACTGTTGGGGTGGACTTTGAGAGATCTTCCTCCTAGCTGTCTGGAAGCCAGTTTTCTCCTGTTTGCCTTCAGAATAAGTTATAGAACTCTCAGCTCCTTCTCCAGTGCCATACCTGCCTGGATGCTGCCCCAGCCTGTAGGGGTTCATTGGGAACCTGGGAAGGGGTCAAAAGAATGGGGGACAAGAGACAGCAAGGAAGGAGAGCAAGTTGTACATACTGATTAAGCTTTCAAGGTTTATTTCAGGACAGCAGCTTAAAAAGACAGGCAGGCAGGAAGGTTACACATGGCCCACGGCCAAACCAATGCGATAACCGGTTTTCAGGAAATACCAGGCGTTCTTTCAATTTCTGGGACCCAAGCAATTCTTGGGACCCGAGACTGCAGATGCCCTGTCCTTTCTAACCTTGCACCTTAACTGACTAAGCTTCACAGAACAGCTGGTAATTTCATGGGTTTGGCTCCCAACAGGATGCTGCCATGCTTTCTGCCATGATGAGAATGGACTGAACCTCAGAACCTGTAAGCCAACCCCAATTAAATGTTGTCCTTTATAAGAGTTATTTCGGTCATGGTGTCTCTTCACAGCAATGGAAACCCTAACTAAGACAGTTCCTCAACAGAAAATTTCGTTCTTCTATTTTAACTTAAGCCAATAAGAATCAGTCCTTTTGTATAGGACACTATACAAAAGGGAATGCCTCTCATAGGATCATATGTTTGAATATATAGTCCCCAGTTGGTAAAACTAGTTGGGAAGAATCAGGAAATATGTGGCCTTGTTGGAGTAGGTGTGTCACTAAGGATGGTATTTAAGATTTTAAAAGATGTATGCCATTCTCAGCTCTTTCTGCCTTGTCACATCTGCCTGCCTATTGCTATGTTTTTCACAATGGTGGCCATGGACTCTAACCTTCTCATGTTTTAAATCACAAATTAAACAGCTTCCTTTGTAAGTTGCCTTGGTCATGGTGTTTTATTACATCAATAGAAAAGTAACTAAGACAATTAGACTTCTGGGTAAGATAGAAAACTAGAAACTGCCCTTTGTACAATGTAATTAGAGAAAGGTCTGGAGAAAAACAATAGATTCTATTTCTATGAGAGAAAAAAAAAACTAGAGTGGAAAGAGATAACAACAACAACAACAACAAAACCTAGGTGAGATCTACTCAGTATAGAAGTAACCAGGACAAACCATCAATCAATGAAGAATATACCAGACTGAGTTCTATGTTAGTTACCAGGGATTTGATCTCCCATTATGTAGTCATGGATGCCATATAAGCAGAATTCTAGACGGAACCACCTCCACTATATTCTGTGCCAGTGGCAGGACAGGAACACAAGAAGTATAATTAACAGACTCTCTGATGAACACAAGCAAATCCAGCCACCTGGAAGACAACACCCAGTTACTAAGGTAGGATGATAAATACAAGTGGCTAAAGGCCTTTCACAACCAGTCTAAGTCTTGGTCATAGAAATCCTTATATGGAGACTACAATCCCACATATCAAGGGTGAAGTTCTAAATGGGGCTATTAGACTAACATCCAGCAGAAAAAAAGGAGTCTCATAAACAGATACCCTGTCTTAACAGGAAAGGCATATTGCTTGTATTAGTGATACTAGCAATCATGCAGGGACAGTCACAAAAGATAGTTTAGGGGGTGGAAAAATATACATTCATTCCATCTGGGAAGAATACTGACTGGGGTTATAATGTTTCATTTTATTTCTTATTTATATTCATTTATTTTTTATTATATTTTGACCTCCATTTCATTTAAAGTTTAGGTTCTCTTATTCTTTAGTTATCATTGCTACACATATATGCATATATATATATATACATATATACATGTATACAAATATATATATGTGTGTGTGTGTGTGTGTGTGTGTGTGTATGTATTTATGTGTGAGAGAGGAGGGACAGGCAGGGAGAGTTGCTGAATCTTTTAATACTGTTGATATAGATACTTTTTAGGGCCAGTCACATAAAATTAGATAAGCAGTTAGGGTGTTCATTTCTGGGGAAGAATAATTCTTTCTCTTCAGAAATTTTTAATTGCCTTTAGCTCCTCATCTAGTGGGTGAGGCTGGTGTGATTTCTCCAACTCATGTTATCCTGTCAAGTAGTGTTGTCATTGTTCAGGTCTTACTTAAACCATATTGTTGAGATTTTACAGGTATAACCTAGAAGACACAATCTAACAGCAGACTTCCAGTTACTACGGCTTTTATAATCTGTCTGCTCAGTCTTCTATGATGTTGCCTTAGCCTTAGGTTTAAGGATTATGTTGTAGGTGTATCCATTATCACTGGGACCCCTACAGTAGGTTTTCTCTGTATTTTTATTAGTGATGGCTTTTTATCATGATCTCTGTTCATTGGAGAGATAATGCTTCCCTGAAAAACCATAGTCAAAACCTAATGAAAACCTAGTCACAGACATGAGAATCCTTCTTTTGATATGTTGATTAGGGGAGTCCAGGAGACGTTGAAAACAATATAGGCTATTGATGTGGTCCGTGATTGCCTCCCAGAAGTTAAAGGTAATTCTCTATTGCTGTAGACACTATGCACTTTGGACACAGGACTCAGAGGAATTGAGCTGAATCTAACCCAAAGCCTCCTTCCAGAGCAATAGCTTCTGTAATACTGGAAGCTGCTATGCAAGCTGCCAATGTAGGAATGTAATCAATAGTCTTACCCAGCTGTGATTGCGATAAACCATAACAGTGATCAGCATAACAAGATATTTGTAACTGTAGAGGGCAAAATGTCCTTGTGCTCACAAACACTGAAGAAGCCAGGAGAAGTTAAACATGAATGTTTTTTTCTTCAAAGGAAAATGTTACACATTCTCCCAGAATGCTGGAAAAAACTGTAGTTTATAACTTGGTTATCCTTTGCTACCCACTGAGCAAGGCTCCACCCATATCTCACAGTATTTATGTTTTACTTACCCCAGACAATTTCCCCTTAAATCTTCTAGCCTATACAACCCATTCTTATTGGTGATGTTAGTTGTACTTTACAACAGCCTAAGTGACATCTGTGTTATCTTAGGGCCATGTCAATCCTGACAACCATGGGCATGATGTTTATCTCAGTTATTCTCCCTAGACCCTAAATCTTGGGCACTATCTTTGAGTCAGCATTACCCATCTTTGTGAAAGAAGCTAGCTTTGTTTTGTAAAGAATTTCAATGTAAATATGTCTTAAGCCTGCTATACTCACAGAGACTGAGTTAGTTGTTATCAGAAAACTCTTTTTCCAAAATTGTGCTGTGCTTGAACATGGCTAAAATAAACCAGACCAACTGGTGTCAGACTCTAGAAGTTTGGCCTAGTACCAGCTAGCTAAGTTGTGCTGAACCAAGTTTCATTTTTACCTCACCAGGATCATTTCCCTGCCAGCCAGGAGGACTTCAGAGATGCTCCAACACCTGAAGGTACAACTGTGGCATTTATATCTTGGCAGTAACCAACAGCTGTCTAATTGAACACAATGCTTGCTCACTAGGATGCAATTCATGCCTGGTATAGAAAACCTAGCCGATTAGCTGTAGCTAGTGAGGTCATACATCTCAGAGGTGAACCTGCTACTACCACTTTCATAAAACAAATAAACCCTACCTGTATTACAAATACTTATCCTTATACATCAAAATAAGTGCAGTACTCATCCCACAGCTTTTATTCTTATTTTATTCTTATTTTTTATTTATACTAATGCACTTAAATTGCTTGTTTTACTGTAGCTCGCATCTTACCTGAATATCCTTTTATAAGTGTTCATTATTTCCTGCATTTATTATATACTACTTCATGTATTACTTCTCATACCTCTAATTGATATGGTTTGACCTGGCTTTTATACTGTATTTCTTCTTTTCCTCTATTTCCATCTGGAAAAGTCTTTTAGAATTGGTCAATAAATAAAAATATTTTAAGATGAGCATAAACCAAGGCATGGCAGATGAGCAAGCACTGCATAAAATATGTAGTTATTCAGCCCACACAATAAACATAATATAATAGACTAAAGAACATAAATAACATAATCATCTAATATATATAGACAATACCTTTGTCAAAATTTAACATCATTTCATGAGATAAGCTCTGAGAAAAGTAGGCATAGAAGGAATGTGCCTCAAGATAATAATGGTTACACATGACAAGCTTCTAGCCAATATTATAGAATACTAAATAGAGAAAAACTGAAAACACTTCTTCCAACTGTAGGTTGAGACAAAAATGTTTATACTCTCTACTCTTAATATAGTGCTTAAATCTTAAACTAGGAGAAAGAAGTAAACAGGATACAAGTAGGAAAGGAAGAAGTTAAAAATTTCCTACTTATAGATGGTACAAACCTAGGCTTAAGACTCCACCAGAAAACTCTAATATCTGATAACTACATACCTTGAGACAGAGTAGTTGGAAATCATCATAAAATATTGCCAGCTTTTTATATAACAATAATAAACTTGTCTAGAAAGAAATTAAGAAAACTATCCTACTCACAGTAACATAAATAAAGTACTTTAAATGTGATGATTAAATTAACTGAAGTGAGAAGATCCACCCTAAATATGGATAGATTCATTCTATGGCCTGAATTTCTAGACTGTATAAACAGGATAAAGATAGCTGAGCACCAACACTCATCATTATCTGTCTCCCTACTTTGGATACAATGTAACCAGAAATCTCCTATACCTACTGCCATACCTCCTTTCTTATCGTGATGATCTGTATCCTCCTAAAAGTATAAGCTCAAATATACTTTTTCTTCCTTAAAATGCTTTTGTCATATATGTTTTCTAAGCAATGAGATAAGTAACTAATACAGAAAAGTAGTAGCAGGAGTGGGGTCACTGCTATGATAGACCTGACCACATAGTCCTTAGGTCTTTGGAACTGGTCTGCAGAAAGGATGAGGAACAGTTTAGAAATTTTGCCTAGAAAAGCCCTTGAATGCTGTAAGCAAGTCTTAACTGACCATTCTGGTAGGATCTTAGAAGACAGGAATGCTTAGAAAAATATGGACAGTAGAGGCTATGTTTATGAAGTTTCAAAGGGGAATGCAAGTCTGTAGAGATTTAGGAAGAGGTCATTCAGATTCTGTTCTGTCAGATAATATAACTTCATTTTGCATAACAAAAGAAACATCAGAGTGAAGATGCAGCCCATAGAATAGAACACTATCTTTACCCACTGAACATCATATAAGGTATTAATATCTAGGAAAAAAGAACTACAAAAAACTTAAACAAAAAATCAAAGCTTTTTAATTAGTAAATAGGCTAATTAGTTTAACCTATCTCTCAAGAAAAATACAGAGGCCCAATAAATATTTGTAAAAACATCAATTACTGTAGCCATCACAAAAATGCCTTGAGAGTCTCTCTTACCCCAGTCACAATGCCTAACATCAAGGGAAAAAGATAACAATGGGTAGTGTGAATGAATATAAACTTGCATAACCACTATGGAGATTGGTATTAAGGTTTCTCAAAAATTTTCAAATAGAATTAGCATATAATTCAGATATACAATTGTTGGGTATATGCCCAAAGTTTTACTAAGGAGATACTTGGATATCCTCATTTAGTGCTACACTGTTCACGATAGGTTAGAAATAGCATAGATGTCCATTGACAGATAGATGGTTTAAGACAATTTTACATACACAACACACACACACACACACACACACACACACACACACTGTGGAATTTTATTTAAGCATAGAAAAACATGAAATCATGACATTTTCAGAGAAATGGATGGACCTGGAAACCATTATATTAATCAAAATAAGCCAGGCTTAGAAATAAAGACAAATAAAAATCATTATTTGGAAATAAATCTTTTATATGGAAGGTAGTTACAAAACTAAGAAAGGTATCATGAGAAAGAGATAAGATGGAAGGGTAAGAAGGATTTAAAAAGAGAGTGGTATGGAAATTGAAAATGGTGAAGAGGAAGATGAATGGTGGTACGGCAGTGAAGAAGAGTGGAGAACTGGGATGAATAAGAACAAGTGCTAAAATAATGAAATCCATTACTTTGTATGGTAACTTATAACACTGTTTTTAAAATGTGAAGAGAAAAGTTAGCTTTTAAAAAAGCACATTGATTAAACAAATCAGTCTTTATTAGGACATTCTGAGTCAATGGTTTTCCATTCTATTAACAATCATCTATTCTCTTAAATTAGCTGGCATTTTAGCATATAAAGCTGACTGGTTGAGGAACTGGGTATACAAATTAAGCTATCCTTAGAAGAAGCATGCCTCATCTTCCCATTATACTTCACTTCAGTTTTATTGTATCAGGAAGCACAAGGTTCAGAGAGAAAACCCATTTTTTTAAAAAAAAAAAAAAAAAGAAAGAAAGAAAGAAAACGTTGAGAAAGGCATCCTCATAACAGCTTCTGGTTTCCACATGTACCCATGGATAAATACACCAGCATGCACATGATTATAATTCATTCTCTCTCTCTCTCTCTCTCTCTCTCTCTCTCTCTCTCTCTCTCTCTCACACACACACACACACACACACACACACACACACACAAACAATGATATTGTTGTTCTGACCTATTTCCCCATATTTTTTTCTTTATTGCATCAGGTTTTCTAATTAATATTTTTGCTGTATAAAAAGATAGAACATATTTAAGCTATATGAGCAGGCAAAGAAATATAGGACTGAGGTTGAGAATTATCTCCTTGTCCTCACAAGGACTTGGCTCAAGAACTTGGAGACAGAAGCTTGGTCCATTTTGGATCCAATTAGTCTGTCATCTTTGATGTGGGTTCCCCTACACATCAGGCTGAGTCCACCCATATGAGATTCTACACTCCTACCATCAATAGCAAAACACTGTTCAATGCATAACTCAGACATAATACCCCAGGTTCTGGGAAGAACTAACCTTTACAAATGTCCTAGGAGTAGCTTCCATGAGCTTTCTTATATTCCTTTCATAATCCTTTTTTCTTTACCTTACCTTATACTTGCTTTGCTATACATGGTCTCTAAATTATGTCTACTACCAAGACCAAGGCTGTTCTAAGGAATCTTCTTAAGTATTTTTGAAGCGTTACTTTTCTTTCCTATAGTCAATCTTCAGTGTTGCATTCCTAGAATATCATTATAAAGAAATGTGATCACCACACTCATAGTACACAGTTTTTTGACCCCTGCTTCCAGGGGGGAAACCTTCCTTAAACTTTATACCATGTCTGTGAACAACATGACACTCATAATACTTACATTAAAATTCTTTGCCAAATATGACAGAGAATTATAGTGTCTTTCCTATATCCAGTCTCCTGTTATTTCCCCACCCCCACCCTGTGTGTGTATGTGTGTGTGTGTGTGTGTGTGTGTGTGTGTGCGCACATGTGGGTGCATATGCAGGTGTTTGTGGATATATGTGAAGATCAGATGTCAACATCTAGTGTCTTTCTCAGTCATTCTTTCACCTTTTTTTGAGATAGGGTCTCTCATTGAACCTAGAGCTCACTAGAAAAACTAATTGGTCAGGAAGACCAACGGATGCTTCTCTCCCTGCCTTCCCAATACTGGGACTAGAGACATTTAGTGCTACAGATGGCTTTTTATGTAGCTACTGGAGATCCAGACTTGAGTCTTCATGCTTTCATGGCAACCAGTTTACTAGTTGAGCCATGGACCTTTCTTCTTATTTTTCAATAATAGTTGTACTGGAGAGATGGCTCAGGGAATAAAATATTTGCTCCTCCAATGTGAACACCAGAGTTTTGAGCTCCAGAATGCACATAAAAACTGGCTTACATGCCAGTCACCTGTAAATCTAGTACTCAAAAGGCAGATAGGGAATCTCTGGAGCAGGCTGTCTACTTAGGCTAGTCAGAGTCATCTAGAACCAAGTCAAACAAGAGATTGTGCCACAAAAAAATGATGTGAGGAGAGACGTATGAAGACACCTGATGTCAGTCCTTTACCTGTATCTGCACACATGTGTATCCACATGCATACGAACACATATATACATGAGCACCACATACATATACAAAATAAAAATGATAAAATGAAAGTGTGGTTTGTACAAGGTACCTACTGAAAAGACCAGAGTTTCAACTTTTGATTGAAGATATGAATTAGCAGTCCCACTGTAGTAAGAAGAAAATACTATATGGTCCCCAAAGGAAGGTGATTAAAACAGGGCCACATATAGGTATTTTCCTATTAACATCAATACATCATTTTAGAAAATAAAAACACACTAAATACAAATGGGAGAGTAAGATACACAATGTTGCAAACTTTACTTTATTAGACAGAGTTCCATTAAGACCATTTTAATGCATGTATATATGGACTAAATGTAAACAAAACCATAGAAACAATTTCCTAGAACACAGCTAAATACCAGAGCATAATTAGCAAATGTGTTCAGAAGTGATATACCCCAAATATTAATTCTTGAGATATAAATAGTCATTGTGGTTTTCATCCTATAATTGGAGTGGACTATTTATACACAAGAAAATGCAGATGAGTCTCAAACTCATTATTCTGAGCAGTAGATGCTAGACAAAAGAATGCATATTAGGAGGTATTCTATGATTTAACTTATGTAAAATTCTAGAAAATTTAATCTACAATATCAGGTAATAAGACAGAGATTTTCCCTATAAAGGGAGTTAGAAATGGGAAAGAAATGAAGAATCAGAAGGACACAAAGGAATGTTGAAGAGTGATGGATATGCTTATTATTTTGATTGTTTACAATTCATTCCTATGGCCAAATTATCTAGTACCGTACTTTAAATACTTGCAATTTATTTCTTGCCAATTAGATTTCAATAAGCCCGAGGTTAAAAAGGTACTCTTCTATTTGCCTTTACCTAATTTTGCATCACTCACATGCTAACTTTACATGCCCATTTTCATCTTTTTGCAAAGTATCTTTGTCACATATTATGACATCCTACCAACTGTGTTTGGAATGTATCTTTTTTTAAAAAAAAAAAATTCTTTATCTTTTACTTATTTACTTTACATCTTGCTCACTGCACCACTACCAGTCAACCCCTCCAATAACCCTTTCCCCCACCTCGTCTCCTCCTCTGAGAAGGTGGGGCCTCCCTGGGTATCCCCCCCTCCCAACCTGGCATTTCGAATCTCAGCAAAGCTAGGCGCTTCCTCTCCTAATGAGGCCAGACAAAGCAGCTCTGCTAAAAGAACATATCCCATGTATGGGCAGCAGCTTTTGGGATAGCCTCTGCTTCAGTTGTTCAGGACCCACAAGAAGACCAAGCTACACATCTGGTATATATGTGTGGGAAGGCCTATGTCCAGCACATCTATGTTCTTTGATTAGTGGTTCGATTTCTGAGAATCACAAAGGTCCAGATAAATTGGCTCTGTTGATCTTCCTGTGGAATTCCTATCCCCTTCAGGACCCATAATTCTTCTTCCTGTTTTTCCATAACAGTTCCTAAGCTCCAACCACTGTTCGGCTGTGGGTGTCTGCATCTGTCTGAGTCAGCTGCTGGGTGGATCCTCCCATAGGACATGCATACTAAACTTCTGTCTGCAAGCATAGTGGAATATCACTAATAATGTCAGGGATTGGTTCGTGCCTGTGGAGTGGGTCTTAATTAAGTTGGATCAGTTATTGGTTGGTCATTCCCTCAAATGGAATCATTTCCATTTGAGAATCATTTGAGAATCATTAGGTCTTCCTATACTCTCCAAATATGAAAATTTTAATGAAATGGGTGATTTTCTAGACAGATACCACTTATCAAATTTAAATTTAGATCAGGTAAACCATTTAAACAGCCCCACAAACCCCAAAGAAATGGGATGTTACTTGAAACCTCATCCACATGGCATTCAGTTTTCAAATGCTACAAACCTTTAAACATGCAAAATATCATGTGTGTGTGTGTGTATGTGTGTGTGTGTGTGTGTGAGAGAGAGAGAGAGAGAGAGAGAGAGAGAGAGAGAGAGAGAGAGAGATGTCTATAGTATATAATATATAATTCACTTTAGAGGGTTAAGCCAAAGAAGATACTGATCTGGCACAATTTACTTACATTTGTAAGTTGGATGCAGCACAAAACAGAGCCTGAGGCTGCTAATGCTTATTTGCTTGCATTTTCTCTGCCTGGGATCAGGGAAGGAACAAAGAGAGCAAAATTGAAAGGGAGAACAAGCATTAAACCACACTGTTGAGCTAAGAGCCACAGAACTCTAGGTGAGTGGAACTTGGTCCCTGAGGAGATGCCTCCAGAAATTCTTAAGGATTTTACTGGGCATATTTTGTGTATGAAGGGGAAAGATTTATCCACTGGCTGTCATTTCCCATGAGGAAACAGTTTCCTCTACAAATTTTGATTTGTCTGAGTATCTGGATTATGAAGGCTGCAGTAAGGGCATAGGTCAGAGGACCAAAGAGAGAGACTTCAGATTCTAGCAGGAGGTGAAATACTATCAGAATATCTGCACAAAGAGCCTACTGATACACAGCTATATTTTTGCCACAACAGCTGAGAGAATAAATGGACTGTGACTCCAAGATGGTCTCAAATGGTCTATCAGAGCTAAGTGGTACATGTGGACTTTGTGTTTCTGTTTGTTTGGTTTTAGGTTTTTTTTTTTTTTTTTTTTTATATATATATCGATTGAAAACTGGAGTAAATTCATTAGGATTTTTTTCTTCTACACCGCAGGTACCATATGTAACTGAAAGCTAACCTTATTTAACATATGCATCCTATGATTTTGTTTTACATGAGTACTCTTTTAATCACTCTCGTGGCACTCATTCCTGGGAGACACTAGTGATTGGATCACCTTTATAAACTACTGATTTTACTCTATTCTAGCCTTAACTGTTGTGGCTAGCCCTGGGGCTGTTGGTATTCTCCTAATTCTGCCCTCCTGGGAGGGGCTTCAGACAAGGAGTGAGTTACACCTGCGACTTCTTGTGAACCAATCCCCTAATGAATAAAGGAGCCAATCAATCACTGAGCATGGAGAAGGGCCTTCCGGATCGGAGAGAGGAAGAGAGGAAGCAGGAGAGAGAGAGGGCCCTTTTGGAATGGGGACAGCATGTAGGTAAGATGTAGCTATTAGAGTCTCCTGGTATGGCGGATCCGCAAGGATTTGCCACCAGAGGAATCAGACTTTGATAAGGTTTACAAGATTAGGTTTTAGTTGTTGCACCCAGAGATTGGGTTACTATTGTTCCTGATCTAAGTTTGTCTTGCATTTTCCTTCACGCTGCAGCTCATCTGGGTTCGAGAGAGAAAGGTACAGCAGCAAAGTGTGGGTTTGCCTGATGTGCACCACAGAGGCCATGAGGGCATTAAAGCAGGGGGCTGTCGTGGTAGCAACCTGCCAGTGGGAACCTAGTGAGCTAGGTGGAGACTCAGAGCTCCACGAGATAAAAGCACCTCGGCCATTGCTCGCAGGTGCTTGGCCGGCCAGCCGGCCAGCCCGCTGGAATAAGAGAACCAGGGCATAGTGTGGAAACATGCAACATATTCTTTCATTTGATTGCAATGCATAGCCAAGGAAGTGAAAATTTGGGTTATTTTCAGTCTCCTAAACACAAATAATACTATTTAGAACAATAGTGTTCTCTCTCTCTCTCTCTCTCTCTCTCTCCTCCCTCTCCTCCCTCTCTCCTCCCTCTCTCAGCTGATAAGAATACTACAGCCCCAAGTGAAAGATTTCACCAAAAATCTGAACAACCTGAGTAGCATTCCCCACTTGAGCCTTTAGAAGTAAGTAGTCCTGACTGATGGCCTGATGGCAGCTTTGTGATTTCATTCAGGCCTGGACTCCTGACTCTCAAATCCCATGATAATATATATGTGTTGTTTTAGTTTGGCAAGTGTTAGGTGAGAGATGTTGTAATGTTATGGGTAATCCACTAGATATGACCACTCAGACACAGTTTATACCTGGAAATACACCAAAGGGCTTGGGAGCTAGGTGTGGCCCCAAGTGGTCAGAATATGGAGTTGTTAAAAGCAGAAACCATGTTCTGGCACCTTGATTGTCATCTGTGGGGGTTAGAGTTGGCCGAGAGGTGTACTCATAAAAGTCAGCAGTTGAAGCAAGCAGTTTAACGGAAGCTGAGATGAGCAGTTAGCTAGAGGGGGTTCTGTACAAAAAGGCAGTTTAACAGAAGCTAAGTTAGCTAGCACATCCTGACCTTGGCTCCTAGAATGGAGCTGTGTAATTTTCCATGGGATTCCCCATTGAGGATTTAAATTTTAGTTAAGCCTGAAATGGTTCCATCAAGAATCAAGATGGACAAACCTTTGCAACGCCCTGCAGTGCCACATCTAGGTGTGGATTTACACATGTCCTTAATCAAAAGAGTGTCCCCTCGAAATGTCATTAGTTTGATTAATTGTTTAATAAGGTCAGTGTAGCAAACAGTTTTTTTAAAAAAAAAATTATTATACTTTTAGGATTACAACATTTTGTTTGAATGTATTGTTATACATAATGTATTTGTCTGGTGTCCTCAGAGACAAGGGTGCATTGATGCCCTGGAGCTAGAGTTATAGATGGTAGAAGCCATCATGTATGTGCTGGGAATTGAACCCAGGTCCTCTGCAAGAGCAACAAATGCCCTTGACTAATGAGCCACCTCTCTACAAACTTTAAGGTAACACGAATAATTTCTATCTTCTTATGATTGTGCCTTTATAAAACACTCTCTTATGGGGGCTGTACATCTGGCTCAGGGCCAAGAGATCTTAACATTTTATCAGAGGCTCACAAATACCTCTATCTACAACTCCAAGATGTTGAAGACTTCCTTTCTGACATCTGTGGTAAGAGAGAGAGAGAGAGAGAGAGAGAGAGAGAGAGAGAGAGAGAGAGGCACAAGAGACCAAGGCGAGAAGAATATCTACTAACACTACTTTGCTTGACCAGAATTATTCTTTTCTACATTCCAAATCTTAACTTAATCTTAAACTCCCAAATAAGCTTCTCTTTACAACAAATGGAGATCATCACAGAATCCTACAGCCGGACACAATGCAGAGATTGATCATCAGGAGCCCAGCCCCAGTGGACACATAATACATCACAACTCATACATTTATGGCTCAGGAAACACTGAGGAAGGATGAGGCAGAAGGACAGTGAGAATCAGAATTCTGGGAAGTCTGCTGTGAAGCAATCTCTCTAGAAATGGCTGCATAAACAAGACTAGATCAATAGCAGTGTCAATGACTATTTTAACATGTAAAGGGGCAAAATGCAGAGACAATGAGGTTAGCAGCTCACTCTCCACTGCTACCTACAAAGAAACAAGTTTGCATGAATCTCCAGCAAAGAAGGAAGTAAAGTCTGACAATGACTACAGGAATTTAGAAAGAAATTATTCCTTAGTGGAGATTCTGATGAAACCCTAGTCCTGAATGATGACACTTTGATGCCTCCCTTGGGAGACCATAAGTGGAGGATCAAGTTTGAGGAGTGCTCTTAACTCTGATTTATAGAAATGGAGAAAGCAAATGTTTACTTGTCAGGTAGGCATGTCCAAACTGTGGCCTATAGGCCACATGTGGCAGAGTATAGCTATTAATGTGGCCTGACACAAAAGTATGAGATCACTTCAAATATCACATTTTTAAAATTTTATGTTGTGATTCTAGAATATAAATTTTATAAATAATAATGTTCTTTGTCAATATCAGTTTTTGGTAGTTTGTTACATAGGTATAGAAAATTAAATATTTTGATACTAGAATGGGGATATTTCTGTGATAAATGTGTAAGCATGCATGAATGGCTTTGAAATTGATCAATCGGTGGCCATTGAAAGAACATAGAGACACATGGTGAAGAAAGCCTAAATTGCCTTGGCTGGACTGTTAGAACTCTAGAATTGGAGATTTCTGGTAAGAGCTCAAAGTAAACAAAACTTATTAATTAGAAGCTGGAGAAATGGGAACACTTGCTAAGTGGGAGTCCTCTGAATCTATGAAAATGTGGTGAACCTGCTTACCTAGCTAGCTATGAGGTTTACAAGTGATTTATTAAGGGCTGTAGCTGACTTTCTTGTAGGAAAATACAGGGAGAGATGAAGAGATAAAGACAGGACAAAAATTTAACATGGATCTATGATTTTGAAAATCTGTTCTTTTTAGATGGCAAAGGGTACCAAAATAATGATACCTTATTCCTGTGGAAATAAAGCTAATGTGACTATAGCCTTTTGCTAAAATCTCAGAAAACCCAAGGACAGAGTATTTTAGCACATGAAGAATCTCTTGTATAGAGTAAGGGTATGTCACACAGGTGATTCATTCAGTAATAGCTTGGAGGCTGAATTGTAATACTCCCTTTAACCGGAGCTCAAGAATTTATTGGAAAGTATTTTCTTGGAAAAATCTGTTTGTGCCTTTTGCTAATAAAGAAGTGAATAACATACAGAACAGGTAGCTTAACAGGTAAAAGCACTTGATGCTTATCCAGAAGACCTGGGTTCAATTCCTAAGACCCACTTGACAGCTCACTGAAACTCCAGCTTCAGTTGATTGAATGCCTTCTTCTGGCCTCCACAGGTATCAGGTGCACAGATGGTGCATAGACATTCATGTGGGCAAAGCACTTAAATACACTTAAGAAATAAACACCAAAATATTAGCATGAAGTCACCACAATGATTTTGAGAAAGTCACTTCATAGGAAGCACAGGCAGCTTGAATTGAAAGAGACAAACAGTACAAAGTGAATGAAAGAAGACTGTTGAATTGCCACATTGATGTCAGCAGGAAGGAAGCTGAGGGGAATAATTAGCTACCAACCATGCTTGGTTTCATGAAGAAGGAAGATGATTCAGCATGGAGCCAAGGGTGCAGGGGATGGAGGTTCTTCTGAGGCAAGAAAAACAATTCTTGGACAGTGAAACCAAGTGAAACTACACGAAATATTTTCTGACTTTCTTTCAGAATTTCTATAGACCATTAACTGCCTTTTACTTTTCCTTTCTCATGGTTGAACTGGAATGTGTATAATGGTTGCGCCATGCCTGGTTCATTATTGGTTGTTGGTGTTCTGGAGAACAGCAATTTCTCTCTTTAGTTTCCTAAATTCTCCATTGGAGAGAAACTCTGCTCCCATGCAGAAGCCAATAAATGACCACCACCACTCTGGGAACCTCATTTATACTTGGCTATGTATTAGAAGATGAGATTTAGAATTTAGGCTGACTCTGTCATGAAAATTTTGGACAATTTGGTACATTCATCAAAGAGACATGAATCAGCAGGGCCCAGCAGGAAGACTGTGGCACATCAACTTTAACATGCCTGCCACAATCTCTACCTCCTTAGGTTCATGATTTTCAATAATCTCATCACCTTGGATGTAGAGTAAATCTGTTAATTCCTTTCAAGGAACAGTAGGTAATACGTTGATAGTTCCAAGATTGCACTATATTATACAAGACACCTTTTGTTTGGGGATTGGAAGGTACTGGGTTTCCATATAGCTTTTTGATACACTATTCATTTTGGTTAAGCCTTCCTCCAACCACTTATTTCTCCATTCCTTTCAAGTGGGAACATTTTGACTCCCCACTATTCCCCATCTCTACTTTCATTTTACCTATACTTTACTGTCTTCTCCCCTTTAATGTATCCACTGCCGGTGTTAGCAATTTCTTTCCATTGTTGGCTTTTAAAAAGCAATATGTCATCCTACAGATACAAGGGAGTAAACTCTGTCAACAACTGAGGGGCTTTAAATCAGATCCTCTCTGCTTATGTCCATGATGAAACTCCAGTCTTGACTGATACCATGACTACAGCATTATAAAACATACAACAGAAGAACCAGTTAAATTGTGAGATAATGAACATGTGTTGTGTTTCATTACCAAATTTGTGATTGTTGTGTATAAATAGGTAAGTAACTTTAGACTTTTCTTCATTGATATTTTACCATCCCTATTCAGCCGAATCATAGGTAAAATATGAAAACATACTTCCATTTGAAAATGTTTATTTCAGTTTCTTTAATATCTCCACATTGTATATCTGGATAGTGGAAGTCGAAACTGGTTCTTAAATTTTTGACTATATTGGATTCATCTGTAACTTTTGTCAACATTCAGATTTTGATTGGGCTCCAGTCCTAGAGTGTGTGATGCATCATGTCTGGGTAAGGGCTCCCCAATCTGCATGTTTAATCAGATCCCTGATAATGCTGATGATGTGACTAGAGCAGCCACACTTTAAAAATATCTGCTACAGAGCAGCCTTACTATAGTTGTTCCCATGGCCTTTATGAGATACAATTTTCTTTCTTCCAGTTTTCTCTGACCCTTTTCACATGATGATTGATACTTATAGCTGCTGAAATTTCCAGGTTCTGGCTGGCAGTTGCCATGGCAACTCATATGCAGGGTTGACTTGTGTCTGTGGGCTTGTGTGAAGATGGCATTAGATGAATCACTGGTATAAATGACCTGTAAGTGGCACCAATGTTTTTCTCAAGTTGCGTGTTTCCTTTGGTGACCTCATTCCTGGTCCCTTTATTTTTTGGTAATGTCCTTTAGAGTCTTTATGAAAAGTCTTCATTATAAAATGATAGCAGTAGAACCATATGCTATATTATTCTTCAGATTTACAAAACAGGCAGTTTTTCTTCTAGCACAAAGTTATGTTTTATTTTCATAGCAACACTGGGGGATAGTCTATATAGGCATACTAGCCTCATCTACAGACAGTGAATTAAAGGCTCAAAGACATAAGTAACTTGGCCAGGCATGGTGCTGCATACTTTTAATCCTAGCACTCAGAGGCAGAGATGGGCAGATCTGTGGGTTCAAGGCCAGCCTGGTCTACATAATGAACTACTTTAGCCAGGGCTAAGAGACACTGTTTAAATGAGAATAGCCTCCAGAGGCTCATATCTATGAATGTATGTTCCTAGTTGGTAGAATTGCTTGGGAAGGATTAGAGGATGTGGTCTTGTTGGAGGAGGTGTGCCATTTATTTATTTATTTTTGCACTCCACATTTTATTCCCCCCCCCTTCACCCTCTGTTCCACATCTCATACCTCCTCCCCACCTCCTGTCTCCACAAGGATGTTCCCACTCCTAACCCCCACCCCACCTGACCTCTAAACTCTCTGGGGCCTCCAGTTTCTTGATTCCAGTGCATCTTCTCTGATTGAACCCAGACCCAGCAGTTCTCTGCTGTCTATATGTTGGGGACTTAGAATCAACTAGTGTATGCTGCCTGTTTGGTGGTCCAGTGTTTGAGAGATCTCGGGGGTCTGCGCTAATTGAGACTGCTGTTCCTCCTACAGGGTTGTCGTCCTCCTCAGCTTCTTCAAGCTTTTCCTTAATTCAACCACAGGGGTCAGCAGCTTCTATCCATTGTCTGGGTATAAATATCTGCATCTGACTCTTTAAGCTGCTTTCTGGGTCTTTCAGAGGACAGTCATGATAAGACCTTTGGGCCTGTCGCTGGACCTTCTTTTCCTCAGGCTCCTCTCCATTTCCATCCCTGGAGTTCTTTCAGACAGAAAGGAACAATTATGGGTCAGAGTTTTGACTGTGGGATGACAACCCCCTCCCTCATTTGATGCCCTGTCTTCCTGCTGGAGGTGGGCTCTATAAATTCCTTCTCCCTACTGTGGGGCATTTCCTCTAAAGTCCCTCCCTTTGAGTTCTGAGAATCTCTCACCTCCTAGATCTCTGGTTCATTCTGGAGGGTCCCCCTAACCTCCTACTTCCCGAGGTTGCCTGTTTCCACTCTTTCTGCTGGCCCTCAGGGCTTCAGTCTTTTTCCCTCACCCAATACAAGATCAGGTTCCCCTCTTTCCCCCACTCCCGGTCCACTTTCCCTCCCAGGTCTCTCCCTCCCTCCCCCCTTATGATTGCTTTCTTCTCCCTCCCAAGTAGGACTGAGACATCCTCACTTGGGCCCTTCACCTTGTTGACCTTTTGGAATTCTGTGGACTGTATCTTGGGTATTCTGTACTTTTTTTGGGGGGGGGCTAATATCCACTTATTAGTAAGTACATACCATGCATGTCATTTGGGGTCTGAGTTACCTCACTCAGGATGATATTTTCTAGTTCCATCCATTTAGCTGCAAAACTCAGGATGTCCTCTTTTTTTTTTTTTTTTTTTTTTTTTTGCTGTTGAACTTTTCACTTCTTTTTTTCCCCCTACTTTATTTACATTTCAAATGTTTCCCCCTTTCCAGATCTCCCCTTTGGAACCTCCCAATTCCCTCCCCCCTCCCCTGTCACTATGGGAATATTCTCCCACCTACCCACTCTCATCTTCCCTCCTTGGCATTCTCCTCTACTGGTGGATCTAACACTCTCAGGCCCAAGGGTCTCTCCTCCCCCTGATAGCTAACAAGACCCTCCTCTGCCACATATGTGGCCAGCACCATGGGTCCCTCCATGTGTATTTTTTGGTTGGTGAATCAGTTCTCATTCTTAATAGCTGAGTAGTATTCTATTGTGTAAATGAACCACATTTTCTGTATCCATTCTTCTGTTGTGGGGCATCTGGGTTGCTTTCAGATTCTGTCTATCACAAACAAGCCCACTATGAACACAGTGGAACAGGTGCCCCTGTGGCATGGTGGGGCTTCTTTTGGGTATATTCCCAAGAGTGGTATTGCTGGGTCTTCAGGTAGATCTATTTCCAATTTTCTGAGGAACCTCGAGATTGATTTCCAGAGTGGTTGTACCAGTTTACAATCCAACCAGCAATGGAGGAGTATTCCTCTTTCTCCACATCCTTGCCAAAATATGTTGTCACCTGAGGTTTTGATCTTAGCCATTCTGACTAGTGTAAGGTAGAATCTCAGGGTCCTTCTGATTTGCATTTCTTTGATCACTAAGGACTTTGAACATTTCTTTAGGTGCTTCTCAGCCATTGGAGATTCCTCTGTTGTGAATTCTCGGTTTAGTTCTATAACTCAATTTTTGATTGGGTTGTGGTTTTTTGGTAGTTATCTTCTTGTGTTCTTTATATATTTTGGATATTAGCCCTCTATCAGATGTAGGGTTAGTGAAGATTTTTTTCCCAATCTGTAGGTTGTTGGTTTGTCATATTGACTATGTCCTTTGCCTTACAGAAGCTTTCCAGTTTCATGAGGTCACAGTTATCAATTCTTGATCTTAGAGTGTGAGCCATTGGGGTTCTGTTTAGGAAATTTCTCCCTGAGCCAATGGATTCAAGGCTCTTTCCCACTTTCTCTTCTATTAGATTCAGTGTATCTGGTTTTATGTTGAGGTACTTGATCCACTTGGACTTGAGCTTTGTGCAAGGTGACAAATATGGGTCTATTTTCATTTTTCTACATACAGACAACCAGTTCGACCAGCACTGTATATTGAAGATGCTTTCTTTTTTCCATTGTATATTTTTGGCATCTTTGTCAAAGATCAAGTGTGCATAAGTAAGTGTGTGATTTTATTTTTGCGTCTTCAATTCTATTCCATTGATCAACCTGTCTGTCTCTGTACCAATACCATGCAGTTTTTATCACTATTGCTCTGTAGTAAAGCTTGAGGTCAGGGATGGTGATTCCTCCAGCCATTCTTTTATTGTTAGGAATTGTTTTCACTATTTTTGTTTTTTTGCCTTTCCAGATGAATTTGAAAATTGTTCTTTCCATGTCTTTGAAGAATTGTGTTGGGATTTTGATGGGGATTGCATTGAATCTGTAGATTGCCTTTGGTAGGATAGATATTTTTACTATATTAATTCTGCCAATCCACGAGCATGGGCGATTTCTCCATTTTCTGAGATCTTCTTCAATTTCTTTCTTGAGAGACTTGAAGTTATTGTCATACAGGTCTTTCACTTGTTTGATTAGAGTTACCTCAAGTTTTTTTATATTCTTTGTGGCTATTGTGAAAGGAGTTGTTTCCCTAATTTCTTTCTCAGCCTGTTTATCATTTGTATAATGGAAGGCTACTGATTTATTTGAGTTAATTTTATATCCAGCTACTTTGCTGAAGTTATCAGCTGGAGAAGTTCTCTGGTAGAATTTTTAGGTTCGCTTATATATACTATCATATCATCTACAAATAGTGATACCTTATTTCTTCTTTGCCAATTTGTATCCCCTTGATGTATTTTTGTTGTCTTATTGTTCTGTCTAGCACTTTGAGTACTATATTGTATAGATATGGGGAGAGTCGGCATCCTTGTCTTGTCCCCAATTTTAGTTGGATTGCTTCAAGTATGTCTCCATTTAATTTTATATTAGCTGTTGATTTCCAGTAAATTGCTTTTATTATGTTTAGGTATGGGCCCTGAATTCCTGACCTCCCCAATACTTTTAACATGAAGATGTGTTGTATTTTCTCAAATGCTTTTTCTGCATCTAAGGAGATGATCATATGATCATTTTCTTTGAGTTTGCTTATATAGTGGATTACGTTAATGGATTTTCATATATTGAAACAACCTTGCATCCCTGGGATGAAACCTACTTGATCGTGGTGAATGACAGTTTTGATGTATTCTTGGATTTGGTTTGCAAGAATTTTATTGAGTATTTTTGCATCGATATTCATACGCGAGATTTGTCTGAAATTCTCTTTTTTTTGGTTGGGTCCTTGTGTGGTTTAGGTATCAGAGTAATTGTGGCTTCATAGAACTAGTCAGGTAATGTTTCTTCTGTTTCTATTTTATGGAATAGTTTGAGGAATATTGATATCAGGTCTTCTTTGAAGGTCTGATAGAATAATGCACTAAATTCATCTGGCTCTGGGCTTTTTTGGTAGGGAGGATTTTAATGACTTCTTCTAGTTCCTTGTGTGATATGGGCCTGTTTAGATAGTCTACCTGCTCTTGATTTTTCTTTGGTATGTGGTATCTGTATGGAAAACCATCCATTTCATCTAGATTTTCCAGTTTTGTTGAGTATAGGCTTTTATAGTAGGATCTGATGATTCTTTGAATTTCCTTCATTTCTGTTGTTATGTCTTCCTTTTCATTTCTGATTTTGTTAATTTGGATACTGCCTCTGGGCCCCTTAGTTAGTTTGGCTAAGGGTTTATCTATCTTATTGGTTCTCTCAAAGAACCTGCTTTTGGTTTTGTTGATTCTTTGTATTGTTCTCTTTGTTTCTATTTGGTTGATTTCGGCCCTGAGTTTGACTATTTCCTGCAGTCTATTCCTCTTGGGTGGGTTTGTTTCTTTTTTGTTCTAGAGCTTTCAGGTGTGCTCTTAAGTTGTTAGTTTAAGATCTCTTCAGTTTCTTAACCAGGGCACTTAGTGCTTTGAATTTTCCTCTTAGCACTGCTTTTATTGTGTTCCATAAGTTTGGGTATGATGTGTCAACATTTTCATTAAATTCCGTGAAGTCTTTAATTTATTTCTTTATTTCTTCCCTGAACATGTATGTGGGCTTTCTGCTGTTTTTTGCTGTTATTGAAGACCAACCTTAGGCCATAGTGATCTGATAGGATGCATGGGATTATTTCAATCTTCTTTTATTGGTTGAGGGTTGGTTTGTGATCAATTATATGGTCGATTTTGGAGGAGGTACCATGAGGGTGCTGAGAAGAAAGTGTATTCTTTTGTTTTAGGGTGAAATGTTCTGTAGATATTAGGAGTGGGAGTTGGGGTTCAAGAAGCTCACACTGTTCATTCCCAGTTCTCTCTCTCTAGCTCCCACTCTAGCTTTCTTGCTCTCTCAGTCTTGCTCTCTCTGCCTTTTGCTTGTAGATCAGATGAAAGCTCTCAGCTATTACTCCAGCGCCTTGTCTGCTTGCCTGTTGGCATGCTCCATGTCATGATGATAATAGACTCAAGCTTGGAACTTGGAAGCAAGCCTGCAATTAATTGTCTGTCTTTATAAATTGCCTTGGTCATGCTGTAACTAAGACACTATCTAAAAGACAAACAAACAAAACCTGACAAAAATGACACAAGTAACTGATATCCAACATTTCATAAGGAAAAGTGTAGCAGAGACCAGTTTGGAGCTCAGGATTCCTGATTTTTAGACTAGTGCTTGTATTTTCCCAGAGCCCAGGAAATAAACAGATGGCATATTTAAGAGGAAAACTGAAAGTTGCTCAGCCAAAGCAACCCATGAATATTGGTGAAGTACTCTAGGCTAGCAACTATCTTAGAAGATCAAGGGGAAATTGTGACCTTGCTGTTGAGGTAGCTCAGTGGGTGCAAATACTTGCTGCCAGTCTTGACAACCAGAGTTCCATTCCCTGGGACACACATGGTAGAGGAGAGAAGCAAGGTGCAAGTTGTCCTCCAGCTTCCATAAGTATTCCATGGCACATGTCACTACACATACACATGCATGCACGCACACACAGGCACACATGCACGCATGCATGCTCGCTCATGCTCTAGAGAGAGAAAAAGGAAATGGTGGCGAGAAAGATAAAAAGTAAAGGGTGGTTAATTGAATAGGCATAAAAGAGCTACTCTGGGATACTTGTATTAGTCTGTTTTCTGTTACTGTAATAAGTTGTCTGAAGCTAAGGAACTTATGAAGAAAAGAACTTTACTTAGTTTGCATTTGAGCAGGTCCAACTACATGACACCAGCATGGGCTTGCATGAGGACTTTACAATAATAGGAACATATATGGAAGTGAGAGTTTGTATCACAATCCAAGACACCAAAGAATGACAAGGCCTTGATTGAGGTCTCAAGACAACTATGTTAGTTCCTTCCAAAGGCATGCTGGCTAATGACCTATGGAACTCCCATTAGGCCCTATTTCTTGGGAGTCCTACCTTCAGAACATCACCATACTGAGACCAAGCTTCCACTACAGAAACTTTCATAGACAAACCACATACGTACCCACCCAACCACAAAAGCTGTGGCATTTAATAGATGAAGGTGATAACTAGCAGCCCATAGTCTGAAAAAAGGGGGTTATGAGCAAGAAAATATTTTTCCTAGATCATGATGGAGGCTTAAAATCAAGCAATGACATTTTGTATTGTTGAAGTATGATCAGGAGGGTCCTACACACTTCTACACGGGGAGTGGATACATAGAAATGAGTATTAGCCAAATTGAAGTGTCAGTACAATACAGAATAGATTGAAGGAAGGAGAAGCTGGAGGCATGGAAATCAGTTAAAGCAGTAGTTCGCAACCTTCTTAATGCTGTGACCCTTCAATACAGTTCCTCATGTGGTGACCCCAATCCAAAATTTATTTTGGTTGCTACTTCATAAGTATGAGTTTGCTACTGATATGAATCATAATTTAAATATCTGTGTTTTCCAATGGCCTTTTGGAGGTTGTTAACCACAGGTGGAGAACTACTGAGGTAAGAATGATGGCTGAGCTTAGACCATCTTCTACTTCTAACTCATCTTGCAGCAGATAAATAGAAAATGCACCTGTGGGGGTGTTATTTGTCCATTACTAGGAAATATTGGTTCTTTAAAGAAATTTTCCTAATGATTCATGCTAAACATGGAGTCTTTTCCAGGTTTTAATTGGATATGGCTGGCTTGACGTTGGTTTGGCTTCTTTGAAAAGTAGACCTAGAGGCATAGATTTGAGAGTGGTTTATTGGAGAGGTACAGGGAATACCAGCTGAGAAATAAATGAATTAAAGAAACTACGAAATAAAATGGTACCAATCCACCACCTACTACACCGAGTGACTGGCACTTAATTCCAGTGGCAAATGATGGCAACTAGTAGAAGATACATTCTTAAGAATAATCTCACTTGAGGGACAATGAGGCGTTCTATATCAACTCTTGAGTAGAATTGATCAGGGAAGCATTAATTTCTGATTCCTCCTGCCTGCCACTTGTATCAGTGTGGTGACATTGTATGGTTCTAGAAATAGCCTCTTGACCTAGATATATGAATATTAGCAGCTGAAAATCATTTTGAGTGCAATGAACTGAGCATAAGGGGGTCATTGACAACACGTGCCACACTGCCATTTGCAGGATTGTGCTCATCAGTATGATGGTCTCTACCCACTTGCTACTGTGCCTACATTGTCATAGCCCCATAGAATCTGTTTGATAAAGGCAGCATTGATGTGTAAAAGGCCATAGCACTGCTGGAAAATTACAATTATGAATGATAGCATTTATAGTAAAAGCTAGGAATGAATCCTGATATGTAGTAAAGGGCCTGGGGGTAGGGGAGACAATTATCAGAGGATCCATTTATCTAACATATTAGTTAGTAATTAACCAATGACCTGTACTTATGACTCTGAGCTATCTATCCAATTTCCAAAGGAAAGGAGAGAAACCAGATAGAAACCATCATACATTGCACAATATTTCCATTGATCATCGATCTGGTTGCAAAAGACTCCCGGTTACTCTAAGTCTATTGAAAACCAAAAACTCTGAAGTGCTGTCATTTTCAAGTGAGTTTCAGAATACTCAGTTTTCTGACACACTCCTCTACTTAGCCTTTATCAGGTTTGCATATCTGATTCAGGCTGGACATCTGCCTTACTCTACATTAGAATCCTCAGCATGATTTCATGGATCCAGGAGTCCACATAGATATAGGTAATAAAAATAAAGCAAGAGGAAAGAATTTTCTGTGCCACCCGGTGCTGAATTAGTTACTTCCAGCCCTGGGATTCAGAGAACTAGTTCTTTCTAGGCCTTGATTTTACTGCAATACAAAGAAAGAAAATAAGTAAGTAAGAGAGAAGAAATAAATCCCTCAGAGACCTTCTGCATATGAAATGGCCTTTGAAATGTAGCTTTTTGCTGAAATATCACATCATTTAGTACTAATATGCTACAACTATGGCTAAATACTGGAGCAAAACACAATTTTGCAGTAATGCATTTGTGTCCATTTGTTTAAGCAGAAAATGAAAAACAATCAACCTTAAACTTGCAGGAATCTATTTAATTAAGTAACCCCCAATTTATAAATTGACTTCAAGATAATGCCATCAGGTATTACATAGAAAATAATCACAAATACAAGTAATTGAAATGAGGATTTCTCCATTTACTTTCAAATAAGAACAGGAAAACAAAGGATATAATAGTTTGGAAGGTATTTTCATGGTCATAGAAGAGAGTATTACTTTGTGTTACAGGGAGGGCTCAGGAACACTCCCCATGCTTTATACAGAGGCTATAGTCATCTCATCACATAAATTTAAAGTCCTTTTCTTTTGTTTCCTACATTTATTCAGAAGGATGATTCCTTCCCAGCCCCTTTGGCCACCTTATTTTTCTTTTAATTTCCTATGTATTAGTTTATGTTGAGACAGTATCTCAGGCTGGCCTTGATGTCACTATCCTCCTTCAGCCTTCTGTGGACTAGTGTTCCCCCATGGAAAAAGATTTTCAATAGCCGCTTTAATATAGGTTTTAAATGAGCAACTTTATTAAGCATATACAAAACAAAATAACAAGTAATGAAGAAGTAGAAGCAGCAGATAGCAAAACATTATCTAATAAGGTCCTTCTAACATCCAGCAGACATGACTAGAATAGAGTGGTTAAGAGAGTAAAAGGTAACAACATCAGATCATCGGCTTACAACATCCAGAGAAGATAGCCAGGGAGGCCTGCTGAAAAAGTCATGCTGGAGTTCTTGATTGAGCCCCAGACAAAGCTGAGAATTTTCCCCATGGGTGAGCTTCTGAATTCTTGCTCTCACTACAGGCATTTTTGTACCATTGGCTCAACAATGGTAACGTCTATTAGAAATGGGTTGAGTTCTAGCGGCTCTCAAGGAAGCAATGATTTAATACCTTTAGGTATTTGCTTTTCTCCTTGTCATAGAGATAAGGTTGAGCCTGCACCAAGCTAGGGTATCAGAGGATACTTGAGTTTGAGATAAGAGGTTCCATTTTGCACTCAGAGTCAGCTCTCAACAAACATAAACAGCACAGGCGAATTTACCAATATAATTTGTATTACAGCAGGGTAGTACAGGTGAATAGAATCATGTCTGGTTTGCAATTTATTTTTGGAACATTTAGAGCATAAAAATTTGTGTAGTTACTTTAAGTCTAAAGCTCATTTTAAATGTTTCATTTTATGTATTCATTGTACACAGTATTATGTTGCATAAGGACAGGTTTATATTGGATGTGGAGCATGTTTTCATTAAAAATCTTGCTTCATTTGTCTGTGAATTTCATGAAGTCATTGTTTTTAATAGCTGAGTAGTATTCCATTGTATAAATGTACCACATTTTCTGTATCCATTCCTCTGTTGAGGGACATCTGGGTTGTTTTCAGTTTCTGGCTATTATAAATATGGCTGCTATGAACATAGTGGAACATGTGTCTTTAGGGGGAAACATTTGAAATGTAAATAAAGTATGAAAAATAAAATAAATCTTGCCTCAGAGTTTGTTATACTTTGAAAATATCTATTTATTTTAAAATTGATAGATAGTTTTATGTTTGCTAAGTACAAGGGCATGTTTCAATGTATGTATAAATTGAGTAATGATCAAATAAGTGTGATTTGTGTATGTATATCATCAAACATTAATTATTTCTTCATAGGAAGAATGAAAATGCCATATTCTGGTGTTCTATTACACAGTGGAATGGCTGTAGTTAAAAAAAATGTGTTATATGTTTTGAAATAACTCAAAGAAAGGATTTCAAATATTCTCAGTATAATCTTTTTCTTGTATTTTTCAGTAACTTTAATCTGTGTATTTGTAATTACTAAAACCATGAATGTGACTTGATCCTGATGGGAAGTCTTGCATATTATAAGTGTAGAAAAGGTTTAGTTCAATTCTCAGAGAAGAATGAACACTTTGCTATTTTCTTCTGCTACTTTCTGTCCCAATTCTCTGTCCTCTTGCCCTATCATTTAGGAAAGGTAGAGAAAAACCATAGGGAAAGCAGCCCCAGTGAACATTGTTCACCCCAAGAAACATTGTCTCTCCCCCATCCATGTATGTCTGATTCCATCTCAATGGCATACTGAAGTAGCCAGTCTATACATTTGACATTTTAGGTAAACATTAGTTCAGTGTGTGTCTTTAAATGTGGAACAACATATATGAGTCCATCACACTGTTACCCTGATCTCTCTCTACTACAGGTCATGAGGGGAGACTTCCTGGCATACTCACATAAACTGTGTCAAAAATTTTCCTCTCAATCTTAAGTTTGATGTTAGCTTGGGCTATATAGCCAGTTACTGTTTGAGTAGCAAAATTTTAAAACCAAAATAAGACCTTTCCTCTAAAATCTAATCGCAACATTTTCCTCCATTTCTCTCCCCTTTGTAAGTTGTAAGTGAAAGTCATAAACCTCATAAACTTGGCTTTTAGTCATTTGTTTCTGCAAATCTGAGAGGAAAGTATATCTGGAAAATCAGTTTGTTACTTTGTATATATTAGTGTCTGCATAAATTTGCATTTTAACATTAGGAAAGAAAAATTCACAATGTCAGGCTTAGGCAATGCTTTGAAGTGTGATCCAACAGTAAGGCTGCTCTCTTTGGATAGGTGAAGGGCTTTGGAATCACTCTTTCTGAAGGCCAGTGTGTTAACAACATTTATTGGAAAACCACTGTAGGCCCCCATGATAACTATGATATAGAAAAGACCTGAGGTGTTAAAACTGAAGCCTCTTGCCTAAAGACACTAATGAGCTGCTAGAACTCAAGAGAGAGCTCCTTTACTGTGTTATCAACTGACTAGGTCAGTTAATGAAATATGATTCAATCTGATTGTTTCTGTCCCTTAGTGCCCTTGGTTGAAATTGATCTGAAACTTAGGACTACCTGATGCTCAGAATTTTAAGACTCAAGAAAGTCTTGGTCAAAGCTCTTGTTGATAACTCGAGTACTTGGCAGGCTGGGGACAGAGGATTGAAGGCCTTAGGTTGGCCTGGGAAAGATTGACAGGCCATGTGAAAAGATGGTCTTGAGATTTCATTCTTAGAGATATTTTGAATGGTCAATAAGCCAGACTGAGTAAGAACTAACTACACTGGCAGAGCAGCCTTTAGAAGAACCAATGTTTGAAGCTAAACTTCCTCTGGTAAAGTCTTCCTCTTCCTTGCTTAAACATTAGCCCTATCTAGCTAGAGGTTCTCAGTCCTAGAGATGAAAAGTTTCTGGCTCTCAATAAAACCATGGCTACTGTATACAGGGGAACTCACTGGCCTAGCTTTCTACTTCCCCACTAATACTAATATTGTCTTTTTGGGTTCAAAGCTAGGTCATTTTGACATACCTATCTTGAAATGGTTATGTGGTTCCATGTGACTGAGCTCTAGTCAAGATAATACAACAGGGAGAGTTCTCTTGTCAGTTTTTAATTTGGTTCATAAAAACCTCTGTCATGCAATTTGTATATTATATCTTTCAACCAACTTGAAGTAACTGAGCCCAACAGGTTTGAACTTCACAAGAACAAGAAGTAAAGTTCTGTTTCAGGCAAAATACATGCTTGTATCCATATGTTACATAAGCTATGGTTAACTCAATCAAAACATACCCCTACTGAGAAAAAGTTTGGCCAATCTACACCTCGGTAAGAATTTCACAAAGCATCCAGAAATGGTGGTTTGGTCTTGGTAATCACAACATTCTGAAGGTCTAAGTAGGAGACTGCAAGTCCAAGCCAGCCAAGGCTACCTGGCAAAACTTTGTATCAAAAGAATTTATATAACAAAAGCTATGATTCTGATTGAGTTCCTTTAAAGCTTTTGGAATTCATATTTGTGTAATCTTTGTATACCCCTAATAATTATTTATGAGATCTTCCATAAAGTAAGAATTTTTATTAATATCTGTTTAAAAATGGCAAATATTTTAATTTTAAGAAGTGTCAACTTCTTAAGGAGGTTGAAGAGTCTTTCATGTATTAAGGCCTAAATTGTAGTTTATTAATAAATGGACAAATGAGTGAATCAATGGTATCATTTGGTGAACATATATCTCACTTTAGAAGTTATAGATAAATTTATTTAAGAATTAGAATGTCTTTGTCCTGGTATTTGAAAGGTATTTGTGGGTATCAAATTAAAAAAAGAAAAAATGCTTCCAAGCATTTTGTTCTTAAATTTTTAAGTGCTAAACACATATAAAATATTCATGTTACTTTACGCTCTCACATGTTGAAAGCATCCTGATAATATTTAAACATCTTAGAAACCATTATTTTAAAAGTTACATTGGTGATCTTTTGAAACACAGAATCTTTGCTTGTTTTCAGAAAAAATAGTGCCAACCACTTGCCACGGACTTAAGAGAACATCCTTGTACCACCAATGTTAATAATATGAAGACATATGTCTTTGGTGCCCATCTAGAGAACATCTGCCAGTTTTAGGTTTCTGCTCAGTAATAAGACAAGAAATCATTGAGTATCACTGCTGTGCCAAATACTGTGGAAGTTCATTCAGCTATATAATGTGACTAAAATATCAGAATGTTTAAATACTTTCAGGCACATTAAAATACAGTTGGGTATATCCACAAATAAGATGGAAGAGTGTATCTACAGAGAATTTTCCTACAAAATGCAATAAGAGACCATGATCCAAGTAATGGTACCTTGTAAACTTTTGGCCAGAAGCTTGAAAGTGACCTTGGGAAAGGATGGCTGCTTTGAGTACCAACAGAGACGTTACCACTGTACAGGCTGAAGTTGGGATATGTATGTAGGAGGTTTTGGCGACCCCACTCAATGTTGGGAGTATATGTTCTATATTGCTGAAGTAGAGCACTTCATCAGGGTTAAGAGTTCCTGTGAGTTCAGTGTAATAATAGCTCACTCAGTCCATAGTATACCATCAGAAAAGTCAAGAGGAACCTACAATCTAGAAGCAAAAACTGTCTTTGTGTATACTCCCTCTTCTACAGTAGATGTCTAGTGGTGATAAGTCTTATAGTTGCAGCATTCTTCTCACTCCCCTCAAATGATCTGACCTTTTCTACCACCTGTACTTTGAACACCCTGTTTTTTGTTCAAAGTCACGTCAGTCATTGGAAGAATTTTAGAGCTCCACATCCTCCCTATTTCCTGACTTCTCTTACAGATCTAAACATTGCTCTTTCTGTCTTCATTTTCATTCCTGCCTCATCTTTAAAAAGAAGTTGAACTTCCTGCCAAGCATGCATCAATCATCAGCCAAATCCATTGACAGTATCTCACATGTATCCAACTATTAGTTTTGTTGGTGGTGAGGTTCAAAAAGCATCTTGCCTCTCAGCTCAGAAGACCATGCTTTCTTTGTAACTTTCCCTTACTGGTGGTTGTTTCCTCTATCAGACCCCCAAGAGTACTGAATGTGAATGCAGTATACTGTTCTCCTTTCTCCTCATGGATCCCCCAAGATCGTTCGTTATTACTCATTCAACTTTAAAGCTCTTTACATTGCCAAGCCCTGTGGTTGACTCTGGTAAGTTAGGAACATTTTACCCGGTTATTCACTTCCCCCTGTTGAGATGTTTTTCATTCGACTTCTAAGGCAACATTCTTTCCCTTTGCTTCCCTGTTACTTACCTTACTGGTTGCTTTGTATCCTGATGTGGTTCTCTCCTCATTCTGCTGACCTCTAAATAAGAGTTTGGAACTTAGTCTTTAAACTTCTTGTTTTGTGGACAAACTCACCTCTTTGATGTCCTCAGTCAGGCTCATGATTTTCTTTATTCCATACACATGGATGAGTCTTTAAATTAAATGTTCGTCTTTGACTTTTCTTAGATGTTATGAATCCAATGATCTAACTGAAATCACAATGTATGTACATGGTGTGTGTGTGTGTGTGTGTGTGTGTGTGTGTGTATTCAAGTTAGGGCTTTAGTCACATAACCCCAATATTCTACCACTTAGCCATACTGTCAGTCCCTGATTACTCTGTGTGGCCTACCAGCAATAACACATGAAAAACTGAGCTCCTGATCTTTTTTTTTTTTTTTACCAAATCTCTTTGTCTTGAAAACTCTACCACCCCTATAAACCCCGGCTTATGACAATTTCAATAATGTAATTGTTCAAGTCAAACATCAAAGGCATCCTTAATTCTTTTCTCTGTCGCTGTACAGAAATTTGATCAGAATATCTTGATGTACCTTCTTTCAAAACATATAGCAAGATCTGCCTGTCAGATCATACTGTTTTGCTATGACAATGCTGCAATAAGCAATTTTTTCTTATTTCTTGTAATACTTTCCAAACTGTTCTTTCTACTTCTATCCTTGTTGCTCTCACTTCTACCCTAATAGAGAAGTCAAAAAAACTGCTAGAAGTATACTGACATGCATTCGAGTCTCAAGAACTACTGATGTTTAGAAAATGTTTATCAAATACTATGTGGATCCTCTTGGCTGACTGCAAAACCAATGTAAGACCCCTATTGTCTATAGCACTAGAGTTAGCATTACAGCCACCAATTTACACTACCCATCTGTATCCTTCCTCAAATGCAATTTCCACTATGCTTTCTGAGTTTTGTCACAATCTTGCTCAACCACCAGCTGTTATTCTATCCACACTTACCATGTATTCTGAGTTTCTGTGACACTTGGTTCTACATTATTTCTTTCCACATTCCCCACAATCAAGGTCTGAAATAGTCCCAGAGAACTTTATGATGATCACAGGAGAACATGTTGAAACTGTTTTGGTCACACTAGATCATATCACTCTTTTATTAAATGACATTTATTTATTTACTTGTGTCTGGCAGTGAGGAGAGAGAAACAGACATAGAGACAGACAGACACAGAAACAGACAGGTAAACAAACAGAAGGGAAGAGAATATGCATGCATATATGAGGGTCTGAGGGCACCTGTGTCTTCCCACATGCATGGAAACCTGAAGAGGACACTGAATGTCCTTTAATGTTCTGTCCTATTCCCCTGAGGCAGTCTTTCTCAGAACCTGAGGGTGGTATTTCCTGGCTGGAAGAGAGCAATCTTCTTGTATTTTCACCCCCAGGAAATGAGTTTATGAGCATGCATAGGATGCCCAGTTGGTTACATAGGTGACAGGACCCAAACTCTGGTCCTCAAGATTGAGTAGTAAAAGCTCGAAACAAACCAAGTCTACAGCTCCTGGATCTTACTGCTCTTGAATTGCCCCCAGAAGAGTCAAATGGAAAAGTGCCTTCCATACCATGGACAACTGCCTGAAGGCATGATTGTATCCAGAACTCTTGAACCTTAGGATTTCGTATGTTCCCTAGAAATCTTTGGGACATATGATAACTACCCTATAATTAGCATTTATTGGGGATCTGCAATATACTAGGCATGAGTCTACACATTTTATTCAACTTTACTGAATTATCTCAATAACCTGATGAGATTGACAGTACACCATAATTATCCTTATTTGAAAATAGAAGCCCTGAGAAGTAAAATGACCTCCAAGGTCACATAGCTCAAATGTAGATTTAAAACTGGATTTAACTCAAGCACTAGTCACAGACAGAATGGCAAGGGAAGCTATAGGCCTGAAACCATCAAGCTGCAAAGCAGGAATCCTGACCCTCTGACACTTTATCTACTGAAGGAGAAAGAAGGAACAGGAACTAAGTTTACTGCCCTAATTTAGTGGCACATTCTTTCCTGCCATATGTTTCTGCCTCCAAAATTGTGGGTAGGAGAACATTTGTCCTGGTCTCTAGTGGCTGACACCGATAGAGTAGACACACTTTTCTACCTTTTTCGCTGTATCCTACTTTAATGGCTGCACATTTCATATCACATCCTAAGCCTCTTGGAACCCAAAATTGAGTTATCTGACTCAGAAAAATATACCCTTCTCACTTAAATGGATTTGCCCAAGGGGCCTCTGGGATTTCAAATATACTTAAAAGCAACAACTGTGTTGAATCACAGAATCATAAGGGATTGCATTTCTGCTGGAGAGCACACAGGATGTATTAAACAGACTCTTTGAGTTTCATCCTACCTACCACATCTGAAAATTATCTCTGTCATTTGATAAATGCAAACTATTAACTGCCCCATCTATTCTTAGTGTTATTGAGGCCTTTTGTCTTGACATCCAGATGTTAATGCCATAGGGTATTTTTATCCACATATACTAACCTGTTTCCACTGTATTCAAGAAAAGTTGATTTCTTCACAATCTTATTGGAAGGAGAGAAGTGTTACAGTGAAAAAAAAATTGTGTCAACACAAAGCCATTCTCCCCTCCCCTGACCACTCACACACAAAGGTAAAGGAAAGTTTGCCCATGGCATTGAGCCTCTTGTATACAGGTCTTGCTCTCTTTCACTGGGACTGTAGTAGAATGCAGTATATGTGATCCTGCAGTTAAACCAATCCACCTTTTATTCTGACCTTGCCTATTAATTTCATTACCTTGAACAGATGACTTTATCTCTCTAATTAGTTATTACATTCCTTGTTGCTGAATGGAAAGAGTTATTGTGTGGACTAATTGAGAAAATAATTGTAAAGTGATTGCAACAACTTCAGACTCACAGATGTGGGTTATTGTGGTTCAGTGTTATCACTGCATGTCCCTTAACTACCCATTGCTCTTTATTCTTTTTTAAAAATTATTTCTTTTGTTTTTTGAGATATTGTAATTACTTAATTTCTCCAATTTCTCCCTTCCCCCCTCCCTTCAAAACCTCCCAAATACATCTCCTTGCTCTCCTTCAGATTTGTGGGTCCCTTTTTAATTAATTGTTATAATCGTGTGTGTGTGTGTGTGTGTGTGCTTCTCTTCTTTTGATTTTTGATTTTATGTGTGTACATATATATATTCCTAAATATATGAATATACTTTGCTCTATCTACATAGTGTTATGAGTATGTATGTTATCAGGGCTGACCATTTGGTATTGGATAACCAATTGGTATATGTTCTTTCTTTTTCTTCTCTTAGCATTTGCTGGTTGCCTGTAATTCTTTTTGTAGGGTTGAGCCTTTATGGGCTTTCCCCTATACAAGTCTCTATTCTTTATTATTACAATATTTATTATGGTACAAATGAAAACAATTCAAAGTCTTGAGATCCTAATTTTTTCAGATTTTTTTTTTTTTTGCAACATTTTTATTATGTCTTTATAACATAGAATCTGGCTTTGCTGCCTAGGCTAGCCAGGAGGTCTTGGTGTCAAGCAACTCTTCTTGATGCCTTATCCTAACTTAGAGTAGCTGGGACTACAGATTTGCACCACTGAGGCCCCTGTCATCCCAGTTTCTTGTAATTTCAAGAGCTAGTATGGAGCTCAAAACATATGCAATAACAGAAATGTCAAGTCCTCCTAGGAACCAAGTTTATTCCAGGCTACACAGACATTTACACTGAGACTAGACAATGGAAAAGGCACTGGGTTTAGAGCCATTTTTGCAAGTCAAATCAGAGGTAACCTATATAGCTTTAGAACCTTGGACAAATCAATTCAACTTATGTATCTTTATAGTTGATGAAGAGGAGTAGGGGAATCTGAGATCAAAGCTTTACAAACACGTTTTTTGCCATAAAATTAGTTATTCAAATAAACTATCACAGGAAAAAACATGTAGTCATCTATTACAATGGACAGGAAGGTAAGTTTCCAGAGGTCCTCTTCCCAGGATTTGGGAGTGTTCCAGGAAGCTATAGAAATATAGAACCATATCATACATGTGACTCAAATACCCAATTGCCACGTATTTTCTAAGTCTAGTATTTCCTGTCTTCTTTCCTTCAACACCAGGCTACACTCCAATCGTTTTCTATGTGCTCTTTTGCATCATAGGTTTCCTCAAATTTGAAAGATGTTTTCCTTTCTCCTCCATGCTGAATCAACATAGGTGGACATAGTATCAGCCAACATGCCAAACTTCTTTCATGTGATAAGCACCTTATTAAGAAACGCACTGAAGACAGAAAGTGTGACTCAGTAGTAGAGTTCTTGTCTAGCTAGTAGGTTGGTTTTTGACACCATAAAAATAAATTAGAAAAGAAGGAAGATAGGGAAAAAGGAAGGAAGGAAATGTTTCCAGGTGAAAACATATTCTTCAAGTGCTGGAAAATGTGACCACCTCCTAGGGTTTTTTTTTTTTTTCAACATTTATGTTGCTTTTCTGGCCCATTAAAGCATTTAAATGTATGACAATAGATCTCTTTTTGTTCAGTGTCCTGCTAAAGCCTAGATTCTTGAGTGGTCTAATTGCTCCCATTTCAATGATCCTACTATACAAGATAAAAGGTAGGAAAGTAGAGCACAGAGACAATATCCTACAATTTCACTTGGGAGAACTGCTTGCAAAAAGAGGGCAGGCAATCAGTTTCTTCTGGAACTCTTCTGAAAGTAATAGCGACTGTATAATTTCTTCTTGATTGAGTGGTCAAAAATGCCACTATGGAATAGGATTAATTTGAAGAGTCTCTGGTTAATAATCAAAATCAGTAGTGTATTAGGATAACACTAATTTCATTAAAACAAGCCCTCAAAAATTTCAAAAGCTTAATAATACAGAACTTAATTTCTTAGGAATAAATGAAGTGTGGGTATATTTCATATAGGAATAACTTTTTAAAAATTTAAAAATGATTTTAGGTTTGCATAAGAAAAACAAAAGCACTATAAAGTGTCCACATACTTTTGCCGGCTTCTCTTAGTGTTAAAATTCTATACAACCATAGTATATGTATTAAAGCTATAAAACTAAAATTCATGGACTAGGTATATGTGTCAGTGGGTAAAGCACCTGCCATTTAATCATAAGGACCTACGTTTGGATCCCCAGAATCCATATAAAGATAGATATGATAGCATGTGAGAAGAAGTAAAAATCTTGAGTAAATAAATGCATATTGTTTGAAATGGGCATAGCCATGTCAAGGACCCCAGTGTTTCAGAACCATATGAATGGAAAAGCTCTCTGCAGGCAAGGTTCAAATAGATAGCAAAGCATTCTTCTGGTCACTGTGCAGATATTGAGAGAGTGTGCTGAAAATATCTCCTGTAGGTTTCTGCCCCTGAATGTTTAGAGTCAAAAGATTGCTCCCCTACAGGGACTGTTCTTGCTAAGATTAGCTAAACCTGCCTCTGTGTTCAGCTGCATACAAAAACTGTGCCTCCTTGTTTTCCTGTGTGCAATAACCTTATCTCCCAGTTGAACTGTATATAATAAACATGCTGAGCTTCCAGAGTGCTATGATTTTTCCATCAGAGAGCCCAGTTCACCTAATCCAATTCTTTCTATGTTTATGTGTCTGCCATTCTTTCATTCCATGGCACCATAATTCGCTAAATCCCTGGATCTGTGCAGAGCATAACAGTAGCACACATCTGACACCTGTCATACCAGTAGAGAAGAATCCCTGTACAATCTTGGCTTAGAGAGAGAGAGAGAGAGAGAGAGAGAGAGAGAGAGAGAGAGAGAG
>JADRCH010007473.1:1565368-1614279 GCA_019843965.1 Rhynchomys soricoides
GGAAGAGAGAGAAAGAGAGAGAACGCCTCAATTAAGATGGATGTTGAGGACTGACAAAAAAGATTGTCCCAGGTTCTTACACATAAATATGTACAGGTACATATTGATTATAACAACACACCAAAGATTTTTAAAAGGTCATACAGCACCATAACTTCCATACTTCAATCTGATTTAATAACTTTTTCATAAAGCCTTCTTTCTGAAATGTGACATTGTCATAGCCCTTCATTTTCTCTAATTTGAAACAGTTTTCCAATATTACTTACTTTTTATAACTTTCATAATTTTAAAGAGTAGTGGATGGGTGTTTTCCATAATGTCTTACTATTCAGTTTTGTCTAAAGGCTTCTTACGATTACAGTAGGCTTATGGGTTTGGGGAAGAATATCAGAGAAGTCAAGTGCCCTTCTCATCCTATAATACCAGGGCCTAGTAACTAGGCTTACGTGGTAGCCACATAACATTCACTGATATTTAGTCTTAATTGTCATGACTAAGTTCAGTAAGTTCCAAATTTTTCTCTTTTTTAGAGGTGAGTTACAATGAAAAATCACTGTGGAGAACTATCAAAACACTAAAAATATATGTAGCATATACTTTGCACTACTACTCCTTGGTATATGCTGAAAGAACTCAACACCTTCCATGACATACTTGCTCATGGAAGTTCATTGCCACTCTATTCACAATAGCTAGGGAGTAAAAACAATGTTAAGTTCCTTCAACTAATGAATAGATAATTACAATGTGGCACATATTGAGTATGGAAAATTATTAAGCTGTTTAAAAAAAAAGTGAAATCATGAAATTTGCAGGTAAATGGGGTGGAACAACATCATTCTGAATGAGATAATTCAGACCCAGAAAAACAAATATCACATCCTCTTGCTTATCTGAGGTTTTTATCTCCAATTTTTCAGATGTGAATATTTAACCTGAAAACTGCAGAGACCAGGAAAGTAAAAGGAAACCATGGCGTGGTGAAGGAGGAGCAATAGAAAAGGAATAGCAGAGGTAAGTGACTTAAAGGGTAGAAAGGGGAATAGGGAAACAGGGGTGGGGTGGGATTTAATTAAAAATGGAGAGGAAGATAAATACAAAAAGAAAAGGAGGTTAAAATAACATGAGTTTAGAAGAGTTATAAGGAATCATACTATTAACTATTGTGCTGGTTAGTTTTATGTTAACTTGGCACAAGCTAGAGTCATCGGAGCAGAGGGAGACTCAATAGAGAAAATGCCTTCAGAAGATTGGGATATAGGCAAGCCTGTAGAATATTTTCTTAATTGGTGAATGATGCAGATGGTCCCAGCCCTTTGTGGATGCTGCCATCCCTGGACTGGTAGTCCTAAATGTTGTAAGAAAGTTCTTGTGGGACCCCCTACAGTGGTAGTGGGTGTGTCTCTGACTCTATTGCCTGCTTTGGGGCCTTTTCCTCCTACCTGGTTGATTCATTTACCTTTGATATGAGAGGCTTGTGCCTAGTCTTATTGTAACTTTATATAATGTGTGGCTGATATCCCTAGAATTCTCTCTCTCTGTCTCTCTCTGTCTCTCTGTCTCTCTGTCTCTCTCTCTGTGTGTGTGTTTGTGTGTGTGTGTGTGTATGTGTGTGTGATGTGAAATGGAAGAGGCGTGGATCAGCAGGAAAGGAGAGGAGAGGAGAGAGAGAGAGAAAGAGAGAGAGAGAGAGAGAGAGAGAGAGAGAGTGGGTATATGTGTGTGTACTGGGATGAGTGGAGGTAAGGGACACTTCAGTTAGGATGTAATGCATGTGAGAGGATTGGAAAATAAAAATTAATAAAAATGCTGAACAAGCCATGAGGATCAAACCAATTAGCACACTTCTTCATGTCCTCAATCTCAGCTCCTGCCTCAAGGTTTCTACACTAATTGAGATCCTAGTGTTATTGCTTTTAATGGTGCATTGTTATATGGAACTGGGAGTGGAATAAATGCTTTCCCCTACAAAGTTGTTTCATAACATAAACAAGAACAACTATCTATCTATCTATCTATCTATCTATCTATCTATGAATCTCTGTAATATACTCAAGTGTGTATATACATTTGCATATATAGTTTAAATAACATTTTCACACCTGAGCTGGCCATTCTCTTTACAAGATTCATAGACCATCTAATACAAACCCTCAGTACCAGACATGAGATGTCATCTTTTGAGTTGTTGACTAAGGGCTGTCCAAGAGACATTATTGGCTGTTCTTTTTGCCCTTGTTTGCCCCCAAGAGATGGAAGGTAAGTCCCTATTGAAGAATACACCATGTGCTTTATGCACAGGACTCAAAAGGCCTGAGCTGTATCTAACCTGAAATCCTCCTCTCTGAGGACTACCTTCTATACTACCAGAAGACAACATATAAGTCTCCAAGGGAAGGAAGCAACCAACAGCCCTACCCAGCTATGAAACTTATGAACAACAGTAAGACCCAGTATGACATGAAAACTGTAAGGGTGCAATGGTGGCACACAAATCATGGTGGCAACCAATAGATTTCTAATTGGACTTCAGACCCACTCAACAAGAGGAAAACCAGGCCTAGCATTGGAATCCTAGGCAACTACCCTGGGCTAATGATGTTATGGATCTTCAAGGGTAACCTACAACTTTCTCTCTACTAAACCAGCATAATCCTTAACTACACTATAAGAGTTGGTGAAAATAGAAGCCATGAATTTGAAGAAAAGCAGTGCTGGGTGTACAGAAAGTTTTTAATAGAGAAAGGGAAAGGAAGAAGTGTTCTAACATCTCAACAAAAAGTTGAAAAGGGGGAAACATTTGAAATGTAAATAAAATTTGAAAAAAAAAAGTTCACCTATATATGAAACTTACAGTTGAAAGGAGGGTGTCTCAAATTGTGTACTGTGACTACAAAGATCTTAAAAACTGCTTATAACAAAAGACAGTTATTATTACTAGAGCATCAAAAAACCAAGGGGGGCAGTTTAAGGGATCTGTGCCAACAGGTGGGACTCACAGTTCTAAAATTGAAGTATGTGTACCTTCTGAGGTAAGTCAAATCATTTGGACTTGATTCTGAGCTCAATAGTGTCTTCTCATAATCTTAGGTAGTATGAATAACACACTAAATTTTTAAGATTGCAAATGTAGGAACAGAAAAATAATTGAAACATGATAAAGACAAAAACAATCCTATATATTTAAGAGAATTTGCTATATTCTTAAGGTAATATTTCAAATATATGGGAAAAGGAAATTTCATTGGAAGATCATTTAGTATGGCATCAGCATGTTATGATTAGATTACTGGTTCCACCAAAGATGTCCATATTATTTGAGCAAACCTGATAACCATTTACCTCTGATTTAAAATTACTTATTTTATAATTAAGACAAGTCTGATAAGGTCTTATTAAATTTAATAGAACCTGGCTCAAGTAAGTATTGTTCAATAAATATTAGTGATTAGTATAGCAATGTAATGACAACACAGCTACCCATTTGCAAAATATACTTAGAGTCACACTTACATATGACTCATTGGAATAAATTACAAGCAGATTAAAAAACTTAACTGTCTTAATGTCATGCACTAGTGGAAGAAATACAAGGAAAAACAGTCCTTTTGGTAGGACTGTTAAGAAAAAAATGTCATATGGGAAATCATTGATATGTTTGGATATTTTACAATTATAGATTTCTGAACAAGATATTTCCCATCACCCAAAAGAAGTAGGTTTCTAAACATATTTATAACAAGGATATAGGGAAATTACTATTCATAATATTTTAGAAATTGCTGCAAATAGGTATTGCCATTTTAGATAACTCTCTGTCAAGATTCATCAGAATAGAAACTGCAGCTACTCTTTAAGTCTGATTCTATTTCTTTATTACTTATAGCTATTATATATGTGATTTCTTCTTAAATGTCTCATTGTGATCAATAAAATAAATATATGTAAATTAACTTTCCTACGCATACAAGTAAGCATACAGAAATGTTTACTGCACACCGCTCTTCTTGTTTATAATAAAAATTTTAAACTACAAATGTCCATTAAAACATTTTAGTATGGAATGTCATGAGGATAAAAAGAATGAGGTAGATTTTAAAATGTGCAAATGGCTTGAATTAACAGGATTCCAAAGAAGATACACAAATGGGAAAGAAATGCATGAACAGATGTTTGGTATCATTAGCCCCTACGGAAATGAAAATCAAAACCACAATGAGAGTTTGCCCTTTAGGATGTCCATTAGAGTAAAACAGGGAGGGAATGACACTTGAAATGACAAGTTAGTGGATAGGAAGTATAGGAATTGAAATTTTGTGTACTATTTATTAGAATGTAAAATGGTGCTGCCAATATGAAAAATGGTATGGGGATTGGAGATAGAGAAGGCTGGGGGGCATGGAGAGATGGAGAGAAGGAGAGTGGAGGCAAAAGAGAGAGGCACATATCCAAATGAGCAGAATTATAAAAATGAATAGCTGGGCTGCAAGCTGAAGAGGTTTAGGATGAGAGGAGCTGAGAAGAGCTGGGGGATGCCAGCATGGACTCTGAATAACAGGTACTTGTGATACTGAGGGACCCTGAAGACTAGCATGCGTTTTGTGATGCTAATAGGCACTACAGATAGCCATTTGTTACTTCTGCCAGCAATAAGGGAAATGACCTCTTTAGTAGAGGGGAATCAGTTTCACAAGTTCCCGAGGAGTGCTGGCTTTTGTCTGATAGTTCCCAGTACCCATATTGGATACTTCACAAACACCTTTAACTATAGCCCCAGTGTATCCAATACCCTCATTTGACCACACACACACACACACACACACACACACACACACACACACTTATCTTTTTTATTGTTTTTTTAAGTTTGGGCTAGAAACATGGCTCACTGAATAAAGATGGGACTAGAGAGATGGCTCAGTGTCTAATGGTCTACTCTTTCAGAGGACTAGAGTTTGCTCCCAGCATGCATGTCAGACAGCTTACAGTATACTCTCACTTCAGCCATAATGAATCCAATAGCCTCTTCTGGCTCCCTCAAGCACCAGCACGGATATAGCATACACATAGAGAGAAACATATACATATACACACAAATTCAAAATAAATCTTTCAAAAAAATTCTTCTAAGTTTACAAATCAGATTGCTATTGCTATATGATCCAGTTGTTTTACTTCTAGGTATATAACTAAAAGAACCAAAATCAGAATACTTAAGATAGATTTGCACAGTTCTCTATAACATTATCCATGGTATCCAAGAGGCAGAAGCAACCCAAAACTCAAGGGTCCATCATAGTATAATCCCATAGTGTAATGTTCCTTTAAATGGAAAGAAATTCTCACATGTGCTATGAAGTAGATGAATCTCAAGAGAACATAAGAACATTATTTTAGGTGAAAATATGAATACTGATAGGTTTTGAAAATCTCTGTATGATGTGGTGGGAGAAGGTGCCCTAGCAGGCCCATGCTGAAGCATGTACCATTCACACAATGGGTCTAGTATAAAATGAAGTTTATTTGAGGGCATGGGAAGAGGGCTTGAGAAGGGAATGGAGGCAGAGAAAGAGAAGAGGCAAAGAAGGACCTGGTGGGGAGAGACTGTTCAGAAACACATGGAAGGGGTGAACGGAGGAGAGAGAGAGAGAGAGAGAGAGAGAGAGAGAGAGAGAGAGAGAGAGAGAGAGACCAAACAGTCTTTTTTATATCAAGCCAGGCTCCTATCTGTCTGTTGCTAGGTTACTGTTGGGTAGAGCCTAGAAGGAATGCTGACATGTCAACATTTCTCCATTTTGGCTTAATTAAAAAATTAGAGATTAGAAAGAGGTGATGGTGAAGCAGGAATAGGGTCATCATGATCTTTAGTTGTTTCCTGCTGTTTTGGGGGCAGCATGTCTCTAGGCATGAAGAAAACGGGGATGGAGATGTTGGTCAAGTCTTAGGAAAGTTAGCCATTTTCTTGCTGTCCAAGGGTCTGGGGAACCATCTGTGGGTAGGAAAAAGCAGGTCCAGTAGAGGCATCTGTGAAATTATACTGGAGCATCTGTGGATAGCCTCCCTGGAACTTCCCTGGATGTATGTTTTGAATAAATGCCTGGACTTGGCAAGATGCTGAAACACATATACACATTAGAGGCAGAAAGGAAAGTTAAGTAGGCTTGGGAGAAAAACTTTTTCTTAGGTGTACATTTGAAACCCTTAGGTCTTGGTGGTTGAGGTGAACGGATTTCCAAAACCAGAGAACGGAGGAGGAATACCACCCTCTAGAATAGGCAAAAGGTGGGAACTTAGGCTATTGATTGACAGGTGTACTTATCCAGATAGATTCTGTTTGGTCCATGAGACATAGATCTGAGTGGGTTTCCTGGAGCTTATAAGTTTATAAAAGAGATACATTTGTTAACACCATGAACAGTCTTTAAGGTAAGCTTAGGGAAGACAAAAACTTTTGTGGTGCAGAAGGGGCAAGAAGGCTTTTTTCCTTTGTCTAGGAGGCTGAATATACATAAATTTAGCATAATGAGAAACATTTTAAGTTTACATTTAAAAGACAATTAAAGGAAACTTAGAATTTTGGCCTTGTGATTATGATACTTGGTCATATAGATTTAGCATGAGAAATGCCTTAAGTCTATAGTTATATGATAACCAAATGGAACATAAATGTGTCACTATGATAGCTGATAGTGTAGCTTTAGCATGAAAAATACTTTAAATCTATAGTCAGAAGATAACCAAAGGAAACTTAAATTTTGAAGTTGTGATTATAAAAGTGGATCATATAGTGGAATGTTTTCTTAGGGTTAGGCTAATTTATAAAAACTACATGGGTTAACGTTAGGAATTTGAGCCTTTGAAGTCTCAATATAGCAGTGACATAGCAAGCGGAGGAAAAATGAAGCATTTAGTCACTGCAAACTGAGTGTAGATGAGGAAGTAGCAAAGGTTACATCTGTGAAACATTACATCTGAACTTGTGTATACTTTATCATGAAGCCTGTGAGTGAGGCAAACCTGTCTGTCTTTTTGATAAGAGATCTGATAGTCTTAGCTAGTTAAAAAAATGACTAATGAGCTAATACTGTGGTGGGTTACCTTGGGGTAAGGAGATAGTTGGCTGTTTTCTAGCTGTCAAGCTGTAGTTAGCTTAGCTGTCAGTGTAATCAGAAATCTGGGAATAATAAATTATAATCTAGATGTTATATATTAATTAAAATGACAGAGGTTGATCTCTAGTCCACTACCTAAACAGTTCTCCCAGGTTCCTTTGGTCTCCATCACAACTTGGGCAAGGCAGTCAGGCCATCAGGTTCAGAAGAGGAGAAGCTTTTTGTTCCTGTAGAGGAAGAACATGGGAGAAATGACTCATCTTGTCTTAGGCAATATGAGGCATTCAGTTCTTCAGGTGTCCTCTGTTGGTCCACAGTTTAGGGTGAGCCCTGGCAGTGGGCAAGACAATGGAGCTGTCTTTCTCAGTGGTTATCATACCACAATCCTGATATAGTCCTTTGTTGCTTTGCTCATATCTTCTTGGAGACCTTGAGGCAGGGGGAAAGGTCACTGTTAGGATTTGGTAGTCTCTGCCATAGTAACCTTAAACAGTTAACATTATATTTAGCAGATTTCTGACACGATTGAGAGCTAGTATCTATTAAGCATTGTCTGGTTAGACAATTTGTGTCTGTTTTTAATTATTTGCACAAGATTGTATCTAGCAAACAAAGAGTGTATATTGTAACTTAATGACAGCAAAAACACGTCTGAACATATCTATAAGTCAGTGATCTTGAACTTTTTTAATATTGTAAACCTTTAAAGTAATATCAAATTAAATTATTATTAACTGAGACAGGATAGAAACCATGGGAAAACCTTATCTTAATTGAAAGGTATCTTTTGAGACTCTTTCTTAAATCATGTTGATCTTCTCAAGTAAGAAGGCAGTGAAGTGGGAACTGTCCATAACAAAGATGGTGGATAGTCATGTGACTACCTTCAACCAAGTTAGCACTGAAGCTACAGCCAGCCATGTGACCTCCCTTAGCTCAGGATGGTGTTGAAGCTACAGCTTCAACATTCCACCTGTGGTGGAATGTCATTTTTGTTATATCTTAGAACAGAATGGCATTTATTTACAGAATCATTGCTATGTATCAGCAGAGAGACAAATAGACATGTTTTGCCTGGTGGACAGGGAATCATGTGCCTATGGGGAGATATCTCACTGTCACTGCAGGCAGCCTCTTCCATCATGTGGGTCTGAGTGGTGCAGCTAGTCTGAGACTGGTACATGGCACAGCTTGGCAATCATCTGGTCCTTCTCCCACCACAGCTGGCTTAGAGTTGGTGTAGACTAGAATTGAAAGAATTCAGAGATAAGAAATTCTATGACATAGACATTTAAGAATTCCTCCTGGAGCAAATGGTTGGCAGTGGCAGTGCAGCAGACTAGGGTACCAGGTGGGGGAGGGAGAATGGGAGTGAGAGTGAGTTAAGTTCAAAACAAAATCTGGAGAGTGTTTTTAGATTTGAAGGAGCAAAGAGTAGAGAGAGAGCTAGCTGAATCAAGAATAGGAATTTAGTTGGGAAATAGTAGGGATAGAGAGGTTTGGAGCAAAGGTAGGGAAAAATCCGTACATATGAAACCTTCCATCTTCCAGATCACTGGCAAACGTTGTTAACGGTTTGAAAGTGTCATTAAGTGGCCATTTAGAGCTATTATCTAGTGGGTATTGGGGACAAATTTAGTGTGTGAATTTGAAAGTCTTTAAGGCCAGGAGGGAGACATACCCATTGAGTGAGAATAGGCTATTATTCTACTGCTAACCACATCCTGAGGATAGATTTAATAACCAAGTAAGCAGCCAGACTCGATTACCAGGTCGTCATAAGGAAACTAGGGGCTGAGGGTCAGTATCCAAAGAGACTGAATCACCCAATACTGGGATTTTCCCGCAAAGAGAGAGGAACCATACCTCCAGAAGAGAGAAATTTCACCCATGGCAAGATGTCCTAAGGTGTGAGGTCAGTGAGAAGGACCAGCCATGAAGACTGTAAATACCTCTGTCCCCAAAGACACCAGAGGGTAGCTGGGTGCCCAACAGGCCTCCTTCAGGACCAGGGGCCATTTATGCTGACCAATGGGATAGATAACCGATTCGCCAGTGCTTAGATAGAGAGATCTAATGATCAGTGGCTGGAAAGTCCATGTGATGGCAGGACCAAGGACCTTCAAGTTTACAAACCCGAGTCTTAGCACCAATGATGTTTTGTAAAATGAGGTATGATGTGGCAGGAGGGGGTGGTGAGGCATCCTCCCTCCCAGGAACCAGTGATATGATGGGTCTAGTATAAAATGAAGTTTATTTGAGGGCATGGGAAAGAGGTTGAAAAGTGAATAGAGGCAGAGAAAGAGAGGGGACAGAGAAGAAGGAGGAAGAGAGAGAGAGAGGGGCCATCCAGGAACACACGGAGAGAGGGGGGAGGGGAGGAGAGAGAGAGGTCAGAGAGCACAAGAAAGGACAAACAGTGTTTTTTATAGCAAGCCATGCTATAACCTGGCTGTTGCTAAGTAACTGTTGGGCAGAGCCTAGAAGGAATGCTAACATGCTAACAAATACTCTGTGGTTTCACTTATATGAGGTACCAAAAATTGTAAGTTTCATAGACACCCAAAGTATAAAGGTGTGGTTTAGGCCCAGAAGAAAAGAAGCAAAGAGTTGTTACATAATTAAAACAAACAAACAAACAAACAAACAAAAACATGTTTAGTAGGCATGGAGTGAGTACTTACAGCTTTTCCATGTTTGGGGCTCAGTATCTACACAATCACCTATTATTTCAGTCCCAGAGGATCTGAGATGCCTCCAGGCTTCTGCAAAAACCTTCAGGGCTATAATGTGCTTAAACTCACACAGGCACATATATGCACATAAGTTAAGTAAGTAAGTAAGTAAATAAGTATCTTACTTAGGATTTTTTCTTGCAGTGAAGAGACACCATAACGGTGGCAACTCTTAGAAGGAACATTTATTTGGGGCTAGCTTATAGTTTCAGAGGTTTAAACTGTAATCATCATGGAGGGTGGGGGGCTGCATCCAGGCAGATGTGGTTGTGGAGAGGTAGCTGGGAATTCTATATCCAGATTAGCAGGCATACACTAGACAAGGCTTGAGCATCTGAAACCTTAAAGCCTTCCCCCAGTGACATGTTTCTTCCAATAAGGCCATGCCTACTCCATCCTTTGATGGCTTCCATGTCTGAGCACTTGATTCCAAGCGGGTTTGTGATTAGTTATTATAATAGATGTATTGCACACAAATGTATTCCTACACAGGATAGGAGTAACATCTATTTTTCTGCATCTCTCAGATGTGTCATTAATTTTAGGAAATTTCAGCCATTATTTTATACTATTTTCAAATATTTCTCTGCATTCATTTTTTCTTTTCATTATGTAATTTCATTAATTTGTTTTGTAATTAATTAGATTTGGTAAACCATTTGCTATGGTCTTCTAGTCTTGTATCTTGCTTGCTACTTTTTTCATTTTGTTTTATATTTTAGTTAAAACCTGTTATCAAGATCACTAATTAAATTATTAAACCTACCATCAAGATCATTTTTCTTTGCCTGTTTTGTGTCTAATTAGTAAGCATTTAGAAGAACATCTTCACTCTAGTTACTACGATTTTTATTTGCTTTTTATAAATACTTTTATATTATTAGTGCTCTGTGCATTGTTGCATGTTTATAGGGGACTGCACATGCTATGGCATGTGTGTAGAGGTCAAAATCTGACTTTGTGTAATTGACACTCTTGGTACCTTTATACGGATTTTGGAGACTACATTCAGGTTGACTTGTAGAGCAATCACTTTTGTCCACTGAGGCATCTCATTGGTCATTATTTGGCTTTATCCCCAGGACAAGAATTCGTTTTTTATGAGCATTGTGAAGATGAAATGACTATCAGATTAGTTACTTTTCTCATTAAAACATTAGAATGCCTTATACAAAACATTCAGGAGAAAGAATTTATTTTGACTCAGAGTTGGAGAGGGGATAGTACATTATGAAAAGCAAGGTATGGAGGTGAGAGGAGCTTCCCGGCTATGGCAGTTTAGAGTGTGATGCAGACAGTTGCATTGTGACAGCAAGCAAGAAATAGAAAGCTAGAGCAAAAGTCAAGCTTAAATAGCACTTTACTCCTGTGCCTAAATCGATGTGCTTGCCAGGCAGGTCCTAAGCTCAAAACGTTCTACAATCCCTCAAAACAGGTCCATCTTCTGGGAACCAAATATTCAACACATAAGCCTGTGGCAAATATTTCTTTTTCTTTCTTTTTGAGGTTTTTTTTTTTTTCTTTTTGAGTTTTTTGTCTTCAGTATATTTTTTTCATTCTTTATTTACATTTCAAATGTATCCCCCTTTCCAGATCTCCCCTTTGGAACCTCCCCATTCCCTCCCCTCCCCCTGCCACTATGAGAGTATTCCCCCACCTAACAACCCATCCACTCTCTGCATCCCTCCTTGGCATTCTCCTATACTGGGGGATCTAACACCCTCAGGCCCAAGGGCCTCTCCTTCCCCTGCTGGCTAACAAGACCCTCCTCTGCCGCATATGTGGCCAGCACCATGGATCCCTCCATGTGTATTCTTTGGTTGGTGGATCAGTCTCCAGGAGTATGGGGGAGGTGTTCAGGCCAGTAGCCACTGTTGCTCCCTCCATGGGGATGCAAACTCCCTCAGCTCCTTCAGTCCCTTCTCCAAGTCCTCCATCTGGGACCTCTTGGATATTTCAAACTTTTGGGCTAATAACCACTTATCGGTGAGTACATACCATGTTCATTCGTTTGTGACTGAGTTACCTCGCTCAAGATGATATTTTCAAGGTCCATCCATTTGCCTGCTAATTTCATGAAGTCATTGTTTTTAATAGCTAAGTACAATTCAATTGTGTCAATATACCATATTTTCTGTGTCCATTCCTCTGTTGAGGGACATCTGGGTTGTTTCCAGTTTCTGGCTATTATAAATATGGCTGCTATGAACATAGTGGAACGTGTATCTTTATTATATGTTGGAGCATCTTCTGGGTATATGCCCAGGAGTGGAATAGCTGGGTCCTCAGGTAGTATTATGTTCATTTTTCTGAAGGTCTGCCAAACTGATGGTGCTGGTTCAACTGGCGGTCTACATGTAGAAGATTGCAAATTGATCCATTCCTACCTCCCTGTACAAAGCTCAAGTCCAAGGGGATCAAGGACCTCCACATAAAACCAGATACACTGAATCTAATAGAAGAGAAAGTGGGGAAAAGTCTCGTACACATGGGCACAGGAACAGAAGTTCCTGAACAGAACACCAATGGCTTGTGCTCTAAGATCAAGAATCGACAAATGGGACCTCATGAAATTACAAAGCTTCTGTACGACAAAAGACACTATAAATAGGACAAAACAGCAACCTACAGATTGGGAAAAGATCTTTACCAATCCTACCTCCAATAGAGGGCTAATATCCAATGTACACAAAGAACTCAAGAAGCTAGAATCCAGAGATCCAAATAACCCTATCAAAAAATGGGCAAGAGAGCTAAACAGAATTCTCAACTGAGGAAACTCAAAGGGCCGAGAAACACCTAAGGAAATGCTCAACATCCTTAGTCATCAGGGAAATGCAAATCAAAACAACCCTGAGATTCCACCTCACACCAGTCAGAATGGCTAAGATCAAAAACTCAGGTGACAGCAGATGTTGGCGAGGATGTGGAGAAAGAGGAACACTCCTCTATTGCTGGTGGGAATGCAAGTTGATACAACCTCTCTGGAAATCAGTTTGGCAGACCCTCAGAAAAATGAACATAATACTACCTGAGGACCCAGCTATTCCACTCCTGGGCATATACCCAGAAGACACACGTTCCACTATGTTCATAGCAGCCATATTTATAATAGCCCGAAACTGGAAACAACCCAGATGTCCCTCAACAGAGGAATGGATACAGAAAATGTGATACATTTACACAATGGAATACTATTCATCTATTAAAAACAATGACTTCATGAAATTTGCAGGCAAATGGATGGAACTTGAAAATATCATCTTGAGTGAGGTAACTCAGTCACAAACGAATGAACATGGTATGTACTCACTGATAAGTGGTTATTAGCCCAAAAGTTCAAAATACCCAGGAGTCACATCACAGCAACCATTGGGCTGAGTGTGTGTTCCCAGATGGAAGAGTTGGAGAAGGAGCTGAAGGAGCTGAGGGAGTTTACAGCCCCATGGAGGGAGCAACAGTGGCTACTGGCCTGACCCCTCAATACTCTACTCTCGGAGACTGATCCACCAACCAAAGAATACACATTGAGGGATCCATGGTGCTGACCACATATGCAGCAGAGGAGGGTCTTGTTGACCATCAGGGGGAAGAGAGGCCCTTGGGCCTGAGGGTGTTAGATCCCCCAGTATAGGAGAATGCCAAGGAGGGAAGATGGGAGTGAATGGGTGGGGCGCCTGGGGGGGACTACCCTCATAGTGGCAAGGGGAGAGGGAGGGAATGGAGAGGTTCCAAAGAGGAGATCTGGAAAGGGGGAAACAGTTGAAATGTAAATAAAGTATGAAAAAAAAGAATGGACAAATGGGACCTCATAAAATTACAAAGCTTCTGTAAAGCAACGGACACTGTAAATAGGACAAAACGGCAACCTACAGATTGGGAAAAGATCTTTACCAATCCTACGTCCGATAGAGGGCTAATATCCAAGGCATACAAAGAACTCAAGAAACTAGACTCCGGAGATCCAAATAACCCTATCAAAAAATGGGGAGCAGAGCTAAACAAAGAATTCTCAACTGAGGAAACTCGAATGGTTGAGAAGCACCTAAAGAAATGTTCAACATCCTTAGTCATCAGGGAAATGTGGCAAATATTTCACATTCACATTTTAACATTTACTCCCCATCTCCAAAAGCCCTCTTATAATATAATTAGCATTTCAAAAGTCACTATATTCATGGGTTCAATACTGTTTAAAAGTCCAAAGACTTTTCTGGGACTCAAAGTGATCTCTTTATTGTGAATGCTTGGTGAATAAAAATCGTATCTCATACTTCCAAAACTCAGTGGCACAGAAGGGTAAAAATTCTATTCCAAAAATGAAAAATTGGTCATAGCAGGAGAAAAATCAGACCAAAGAAAGACCAAAACCCAGCAGGGCAGGTTGCAAACCCTGTAGCTCTGAATGTGGCATCTGGAGATTGTGGAGGAAATGCCTGCCTTTCAATGGGGTTAAGTCTTTCCGTTTTGCCTTAAAACCTACAATAGGTTGACTTCACTCAGTTCCTACAGCTTTCTTAGGCAGAGGCTCCACATCCCTAGCATCTCCAATGTTTTGGGATTTTCACTACAAATTAGGAGTCAACTTCACACATCCATGGAACAACATCCCAACTGTTCCTTAAAGCTCAGTAGTCTGACCCTACCGAATATTGCCTTGCCTCAGACACTTCCTAAAAACTCTGTACATGACTATGACTGGAGATCTTGGATTGTATATGCTCAAAAGACAGCACCACATAGAGAATACAGCGCTTGCATGCCAGCTTGAAATGTATACTGGCCCTCTCCATCACAGCTGCAGTGGATTGTGGGTGCTGCTTGCCTGTTGGAACTGGAGGGAACATTTTCCTAGGCACTTTTGTTTGAGAAGACCATTTTGGAGTCTCTATGTTCTCAAGTTGCCTCTGTATAAATGAAAGTTTTTCAAATGCATTTACATTTTCATAGTCTAGAGTTTTCAGTTGGTGAAGTCTTAGTTCCAGGCATCTTTTAAACTTTGGAGCAAATTGCCTAGTTTCTCTTTAATGGCACCAATCAAACAATTACAGCCATTTGTCTGCACCCACTCTGTCCTCAACTTTTGCAGGGTTCATGGCTCTGTTCCTCATTAAACCCCACATTTTTCAAGTCTTTTTGATTGAACCTCTGCTCTCTGTTACTATAAATCAGATTAAGAGCACCAAGCCTGATTGCTCTGCTAGCTTAAAGTGTTCTCTACTAAACAACTTAACCCACCACTTTTAAATTCAGCACCACTTGGACCTTCAGGGACATAAGCAGAACATGACCGAATTCCTTATCCTATCAGGATATACTAGGAGTAGCAGCCTCGTAATCAGTCTTTACTATCCCATTTTATAAGCATTCTGCACTTTCCACCAGCATGGTCCATTAAGTTCTGCTTACAAGATTCCGAGGCTTCACTACCCTGCAGGTACACAACCTCGTCTACTTCCTCTCACAACCAGTCCTGCAGACCTGTACGTCAATCACAAGGTCAGATTGATCACAGCAGTGACCGCACACTCAGTCGCAGCTCTTGTTCTTATTTTTCATACATTTCGCATCCACCTCCTCGCACTTCCTCCCAGACGACCACCCCATATTACCCTCTCAACAGATGTACTCTTCTGATGATTGTTTTGATAACCCACTAACTCCAATTTGAGTTACCAATATATCCATGGCTGTGGAAACATCCACTAGAATGTGGTTAACATACCAGTTGCCAATTCCCAAAGAACACTGACTCTCCCTCATTCAACAGCAAGCAACTGCCAATAGTTGCTCAGAGGTGGGGCTTCATGAGCTTCTTCCCTTCAATCATTTTGGAATATGGATTCAACTCTCATTTTCCAAATCACCTTTCTATTTGCTGTGGCATAATATGTGAAAGAATTTATTTAAGAGAGGGAGGATTTACTCTTGCTCACATGCAAAACAATACAGTCCATTATGACAGGGAAAAAGCACTAGGGCAGAATGAGCTTGTATCTGTGTTGTGACTTTCACTGGTAGTATTAAATATTTTTTCACTATTTCCATTTTTTCCTACTAAAGTCAACTATCAATCCATTGTGGCTTACTCCTGTAAGTTCAGCACTTGAGAGAGTGAGGCATGAGGATCATGAGTTCAAAGATAGCCTGAGGAGCTTCACAATGAAGGCATGTGATACGTACATACATATATACATGCACACATACATACATACACATACATACATACATACACATACAAACATACATACACACACATACATACATACACATACATAAATACGGATACGCACATACATACACTTACATACATACACATATATACATACATGCATACATACATATATATATACACATACATACACATATATATGTACATACATATATGCATACATACATACACATACATACACACATGCATGCATACATACACACATATACATATATACAAGCATATATACATACATACACACATACATACACATACAGACAGACAGACATATACATACATACACATACACACATACATACATACACATGCATGCATACATACATATATACATATACATACATACATGAATGATAAAGTTTACTGTTTCTTTTTTTTGGAAATGTGTTTGTCATTTGTGTTTGGGGGTCTGGCAACAGAATCTATAGTCTCTATATATGCTGGAGAAACACTATACTACTAAGCTACATCTTGGTCCTTTTGAGCTAGAGTCTTCAACATATTAATCACAATACTTTCCTTGTTTCTTTCACATTTTCTTCATAATTGAAACTGCATCTGATTTTTTGTGGCTTCTCTTGTTGTCTTGCCTTTTGAAATGCTCCCAAATTAATTTAAATGGGATATGATATGCAATTTACTAGTAGTTATGAAGTCAAAATTATCTTCTGCTTGAGGGTGAGCTTGCCTTTTGTCTCCTTTGCCTATAGCATGAGAGATGACTAATGTAATAAGGAGATGGGCTTCTCAGATTGATGTTTACTTTCCACTGAGTTTTGATCTTCTCTTTACCTCAGTCTCTTAATTCCCTCAGTTCTCTATTTTTATTTTTATACAGCAGCTGTTAGTGTTGTCGTGATAGTGGGTGTATGAGAATAAGAATGCTTTAGCAATCTGACTGACTCCAACCTTTAGGCAAGCATCATGAGACTAGGTCAGATGACTTGGCCTTTAGAAGTACTTCATACTGTCCTCACATAATCCCAGGAGAAAATTTCTTTCTCCAGCAGACCTCTGCTTCTCCCAGCAAGCTACACTTTTGTATACCAAAGAGAGTAAGGCTTTTGTTTGCTATGGGAAGTAGCATGTCCTCATTTATTGTCTATTACTGTGATAAGCACCATGAGGAAAAGCAACTTGGAGAGGAAATAGTTTATTTTGCTTCTCACTTCCATATCGCAGCCCATCACTCCATCACTGAGGGAAGTTGAGGCAAGAACTTGGAGGTAGGGACTGAAGCAGAGACCATGGAAGAACACTGCTTACTGGCTTGCTCCCAGGATCATGTTCAGATTCTTTTACTATACTTCCCAGGACCATCTACCCAGGGGTACCACCACTCACAGTGGTGTGGGCCCTCTGATATCAATCACTTGTCAGGAAAATGCCCCACAAACTTACTTTCAGACTAATCTGATGGAGGAATTTTCTTTTCAATTCAATTGATGTTTCCTCTGGCTTACTAGCCTGCATCAAGTTGCCCAATACAACACAACACAAAACAACAACAGAAACCCAACATATACCAGGAACTGTTTCTTGCCTGCTAATCAGTCCTATACTTTCTCTCCTATGAACATACACTGGGATACTGAAGGAAAAAATAGCAAGGTGTAAACTTTTCAATGTCCCCTTGTCCCAAGGACTCTACAGCTTTATACTTGCCCACATTTAGCCTTTCATGGTTTGTCTTTTCAAACTTCCATCTAAATTTCCTCTCTGATTTACAAGACCTTTGGCAGCTGCTGTAAAAGGTAAAGAAATGTTGCTTCTTCCTGTGAGCATCTCTCTATATATTTCAGGCTAGTCTTCTGTGCATTCAAAAGAAGTCAATAACTTGAAATTTGTTCCCCCTTTCTCTTACTGTTGGGGAAAGTATGCAAATAATGTTTTTCCAACTCTCTAGATCTCTGGGTTCAATTTAGTAGATGTCATTTTGACTCATTGAGTCAGACCTAGATTTCTCCCTCTTGTGTCTACCAGGGCTTCTATATACTTTTTGAGGCACATATCTGACTTTCATTTGGGATACATTGCAGTGCTTCGAATATGAATCCCCCCATAGGTTCATAGATTTTTGAATACTTGGTTCCTAGTTGGTGGAACTGTTTTGGGAAGGTGTTTGAGGAGGTGTGTCAATGGGTGTAGGCTTTGAGGCATCTAAAGCTCTCTGCCTTTAACTTCCAAATCAAATATATCTCTCAGCCACTTCTTCTTCCCCATGCCCACCTGCCTGCTGCCATGCTCCCTGACATGATGATTATGGACTAACCCTCTGAAACTGTAATCAATTCCACAGCTAAATGTTTTTTGTTATATGTTGCCTTGGCCATGGTGTCTCTTGAGAGCAATAGAAAAATAACTGATATGTAAGTCTTTGATAATAATTTATTAGATATCACCATGTGTTTTTTCCAGGAAACAGACTTGCCTTTGGAAATTAGGATGCAAGAAAGTGTGTTTGCTTGTTTCCAGAAATAGCCTCATGTATTAGTTAAAGGGTACCCTTTAACTCACTTTGTAGCCAAGGATGACCTTAAACTACTAATTCTTTGGTCTCTACCTTCTGAATTGTAGAATTACAGATGCCACCATCCCTGGTTTATGCAGTGCTCGATTTGAGACAGCGCTCCATACATGCTAGACAGGTACTGTTGTTCAATGCACTGCTCATGACAGACCACGCTAGACCAAACAGTTCCATGTGAGGTTTATTTTAGGAGATAAGGGCAAAGGTGGTGGCAAAGAAGAAGAAGGGGGGAGAGAGAGCAAGGAGTTAGAGAGGTCTTCTTTTTATATGGGTAGTGATGTAACTGTAGGTAAAGGTGGGTGGTGAGCCAAGTGGATTCTGGGAATGTGGTGGTTGCCTTGGCAACAGGGTTGCTATCTCCTAGGTGTGATGTCACTGGCTTCAGAGCTGGTCTTGATATCAACAGACCTCCCTTGCTCTTATCATAAAGAGAAGGAAAAAAAAGGGGAGGGGGAAGCCAATGGTGAAAAGGGAATGGGGGTGTCATGTCTCTTAAGCTGCTTCTTGCTTTCTAGGGGCGTTGTCAATTTTGGGGTGTAGCTGACTTTCACCATCGGGGTCTGCTTGGTAGACATTCACATCAGGTTCCTCTGTGGAGAGTGGCTGGTAATCCTGAAACAGGAACTGATTAATAGTTTGGTTAGATGTTTTTTGTGTTTGTCATTGAAGGAATGTAGAGGCAAGACTAAAGAGGCAGGGAGTGAATACTAACACCAAGAGGATGACCAGAAAGGGCGTTACAAAAGGGAGTATCTACTTCCATATGAGATTTTCGAAAATCCCAGAACTGGAGATCTCATGTTCCCTGAAATTCTGTATGTTTGACTGTAGCTCCTGGATTTTATTTCTCACTATCCTGGATAGGTTGATGTAGAAACAGCATACTTCTTGGAGGAACAGGCAAAGACCACCTTCTTTAGCTGTCAGGACATCTAGCCCCCATCAGTTCTGAAGCATCATAGCTGCCAAAGAATCAATCTGTTTCTGGATAGTAAGCATAATTTCAGACATTTTTTGAAGATTGCTTTTAAATTGGGGAGTGAATATACCATATTAGGTCATGGAAGTCGTTATCCCTGTAATTCCAGTTCCAGCACCTATGGCTATTCCCACATCGACCAAGAATGGCACAACCTGAACTGCCCTCTTATGTTGGGCAGCTATCATATCTACAACTAGGATTGGCAGGGGCTCGTTTCCCTGGATTACTCCTAGTTCAGAGAAAAGGAATACCAACATGCAAACTCCTGACCTGCTGGTGGGTAGGCGATGATATACCTGGGTGCCACAAAGAATTGACATGTTCTGGACTGCAAGGCATTGTGGCAGAGATGATCTATCAAGGGTTGTGGTTCTATTGGGGTTCAGTCTCAGGAGCTTAGTGTTCCCACAGAATGTGTCCTGGAGGTCTTAAAACAGTTTGCCATGGCAAAAAGAGGGATAGAGGAAAAGTAAAGAGTCATGGCAACATCAAAGTCAGGGCAGCTGACAGAAGGGGAGGTAAGGTTACTTGGCAGTATCACCAGAGAGGCTGTAAGTGGCAACTGTGAGTTAGTTCCAGGGGTTATACATAACCAGCAATTTTTAAAGCAACCAGGCTTGGTGACATTAAGGAGCTGGTGTGCCAAGGTCAAGGCGAAATGACAAGTTAGTGCCATTTATGAGCGGGGATGTCAAAGAGGTAAAGACCTCGGAGGAGTGTTTGATTACTTCTAGTTTTCTAATATCTAGAGGTTGGGCAATTGAGACATATTTTCTCTGGATACAGATAGTACTTACTGGGGACCTGGGTTGATTTTTACAGTAGAGCTTACCAACAGCTCCTGTCTCCCACCTGGAATCCCATGGGTCTTGTATGTAGAAAAAGAGTGTCTTGCGGTATTGATAGAAGAAATGAATGGTCTGTGATCCTAGCAGGTACTCTAACAACATCTGTTGCATGTAATATAAAAAAAAAAATGCCTTCTCCCAGTATGCTCTGGGACTAGCAGCTGCCCGCCTGCTAGCCAATGCCTCTCCCACAAACACTGGTTTTGCCTCTCCAGAGCTCCCAAATCACTCTCCTGCCAGCCTGCGTGATAACCTCTCCCCTGGAGCTCAGTCCTTTGCCCAATTCTCCTGTTCCAAAGCCTGGCAGAATTTGACCCCAGCTGTGTTCTTTCTCTCCTGCCCACCTGAGTCACTGCAAATGGAAAACACTAGACAACCTTAATATTTAATATCAGCCATATTTGTATCGTTAAATCTCCAGCCCCAAATGCCCCTACAAAGAACACACAACTCAGTTATAATATTTATAAGCTGTATGTCTAGATTGGGCAGATATACCACTACATTACTCTACTCCCCAGCTATGAGATCCCTTGCTACTTGTAGCTCCTCAGACCCAGTATGTTTTCTTGTTAACACATTTACCCAGTCATGACTTTTGTATGTATGTGTTGAATGTATATGTATGTATTTGTGGGTATACATGTATTTGTACGGGTGCGTGAACACATGTAGGGCAGAGGTTGACATAAAGTATTTTCTTCAGTCACGATCCACGTTATTATTGTTGTTGTTGTTATTATTATTATTATTTGGTTTTTTCTAGACAGGGTTTCTCTGTGTAGCCCTGGCTGTCCTGGAACTCACTCTGTAGACCAGGCTGGCCTTGAACTTAGAAATCCACCTGCCTCTGCCTCCCAAGTGCTGGGATTAAAGGTGTGCATCACCACTGCCTGGCTGCACATTATTATTATTATTATTATTATTATTATTATTATTATTATTTTGTTTTTTCAAAACAGGGTTTCTCTGTATAGCCCTGGCTGTCCTGGAACTCCCTCTGTAGACCAGGCTGGCCTCGAACTCAGAAATCTGCCTGCCTCTGCCTCCCGAGTGCTGGGATTAAAGGTGTGTGCCTGGTCTCTTATTGAACTTGAAATTCACTGACTGGGGAAGGCTCAATGGCCAGGTAGCCCCAGAGATCCTATTATTTGCACCTCTTCCATATTAGGATTACAGGCACGGGCCACAATGCCCACTTTTAAAATATGAATGCTGGAGGTCTGAATTCAAGCCAATATACTTGTGTGGCAGGCACTATTTATTTATTTATTTATTTATTTATTTATTTTACTGATTGAACCATGTCTCCAGGCTTGCAAGAATCTTTTTTATTTGTTTGTTTGTTTTGAAGCAAAACCTCTGGAAAAAGAAGACCGCATAGAGCTGAACAGGAAAATAGGTTGCTTGTCATAGATTCCTGTGTGTGTTTCTATTTTATTTGTTTTTATATGCTGATTTTTAAAAGTATTTTTATATAATATATTTTGATCATATTTTTCTTTCCCCCAACTCCTCCCACGATCCTCCCCACTTCTTTGTCATGGACTCTTAACAATGAATCAAGTTATGCCATGGAAAGTTCTAGACTAGAGATGGCACTGAATAAATGTCTCTTGGGCTGTATGAAGGGTCATTTTTACATTTTATCATTGGATATGAAATGATTTCAAGTCATATGCTGTTAAGAAAGCTTAAGGTAGTATCTAAACAATAAGGAGAGCCAAGAACCTCTATCTAGTAGCAGCTGGAAGAAGAAATCCTTACGAGTTTCTGAGTTATATATCAGCTTCTACTGCATCATATCAAAGAAAACAACTTCTTTGCTTGGGACCAGTGACTGAGTTTATTCCTTTGCCTGTGCTAGATAAACACTGTACCACTGAATGGAAACACCAGCCCTCTTTGAGTTTTTATTTTGAGGGTCTTGCTCTGCTGCTTAGGCTAAGTGCTATGTGTATGTTAATACTCTTAATAGATGTTGTCAAATTATTGTTGGTCCAGGAAATGTATATGTAACTACTTGTACTTAGTTTTATCATCTTCAAAGTAGTAATAATTAAAATATCCACGTAACAAAGTTCTTATGAGAAATAAATGAGTAAAATGCTTATTCTGACAAGAGTGCTTGATTACACACAAAACAGTAAGTGCCTGTTAGCTTTTATTTGCATCATTGTTGTTTTAGATTCAGAATAGCAGGGAGGTTGCAAAGGGGAGATCTGGAAAGGGGGAAACATTTGAAATGTAAATAAAATAGGAAAATAAAAAAAAAGAAAATAAATATTGGCAAAAAAAAAAAAAAAGAATTTTCTAACTTATAACAGAACTGCTTGAGGGAGATCTGTGCCTTCATACAATAAAATTAGCTGCAATCCACTAATGCATTGACTAATTACGGGGAAGATTTCTGAACTTGTTCTATGATAAATATTTTAATGTTTTACTTTTACATCATAAGCAGCTTTGCACACCTCCATCATTCTTATTATCACACCCTTGAAAACATTCTACTTTCATTTATTTAATTCCATAGTTATTGATTTAGAAAATGGATAGTATGTAACATTGTGGGCTCATTATTTTTCATGAACTTAATGCACTCATAAATCATTGAATGTCTTCTGTCACTGACAGATTCTTGTGCCCACATTATTGTAGACTATTGATCCACAATGACTTTGTGATGAAATCTAGTTCACTCCATTCCCTGTCTTTCAATTGATGTTTTATTCAATATAATTTAAATTTATACTACATGATTTTATATGTATATTTATTTTGCATCAAAATAATTCTTGAGTGCATACACTATGCTAGTCCCTAGAAATGAATGCATAAGTGCAGTGATTCTGTCCTACAAAATAGATTCTAACCCTGCTTGATGATTTATGTCCTGTTTTATTTTATTTTTTTAATTTACTAACACATGTCAATTCAATGGAGGGATTTGATATAAAATAGTTATGTTATTAAAATATATTTACAACAGAAAATAATTATTTAAATTGGGGCTTAAGTAAATCAGCATTAACCAGTTATTCCTAACTGTTCCCCACTATATAGTAAAATATAACAAATACAAATGTTGATAGACTGTGATGATAGTCGTCTTTCAGGGCAAAAAGAGTTTAAAATGGAAGGAATGTTCAAGTTTTTAATCTTGGACCTACACATATAGGAGCCACGGGTTGAATTTAGAATCCTTAATAAGATATGATAAACCTTACCTAAGGTATTATAAGGAACACAGTTCTCTGATTCAGTAATGTAGGATATTGATAAAATTCTTCACTAGTCTACTCCTCCCTTAAATTGGACCAGATCTTTCTTTTCTCTCTTGCTGCTAATATTCTAGAAGTTCTGCTCCATTTTTGTTTAAGGAGATGTAATTGAGTAGTCATAATAAGAATTATTTGGCCATGTTGTGATGAGCAGTACAAAATTACTGGAACATTTTAAACTAAGATAAACTTACTCTAAATTTTAGACATGACTAAAGTAACTTTCCTTTCTTTATCTTACAAGAACAGAAAATCATAGCAATATTGTATAAGAAAACGGCTGAAACTTTGTCTTAGACTTGCTTTATTTTGTTACTAGTCTCCAATATTGGATGGTGCTGGCAGAATTTTAGATCTTCCAATTTGAGTCATATTGAAATAGGAATTATATGTTAAACAGAGAACTTATTAAAATAAATAGAGAAGGAAACTGAGAACTTATTAAAATAAATAGAGAATAGACGAGACATGGTTTATACTAGAGATAGGTGACTTGCCATTTGGAATGTTTGACAGAGAACTTAAACTGTTTCTTAGACCATTTTAAATATTTTCACTAAGAGAACAAGGATAATGAATAGCTTTAAATGAAAATCTGCCAGTGTCATAGTTCTGTGGGTATTGGAAAAAGCAATAATTTAATGTGGTCATGATATATCATTAGGAATTACTGGATACCAGGGCAATGAATTATTTTTCAGCTCATTTGTAAGGCTGATGGGCATCAAAGGGTGTCTACCAGTAATTTTATACAGCCTCATAACTTTATGTATCTAAAGCCACAAACTAGACAAACCTGAAGCAGAGTCTTTCCCTTCAAAACTTCTTTCATGCTATATTCCTGGCAGGGGACTGAAATATAATCATTATTTAGATGAAAGGCACCAGCTATTACTTTAAATAATGCTGCATAAGATTTCTTCTCCACCTCAACTCCAGTAAAACCATGAATCAGGGGTCTGTGGGTGAGCTAGGTGGGCCTTCTGCTCTGGATCATCTGAAAATGAACTTCTTAAAGAACTGTCAGTGGGCTGACTGGGGGCTTGTAATCAATGATGACTTTACTAGAAATGGCTGTCCTAAATGAGGTCCCTTCCCCTAATTGAAGTGGAGATAATCTTTCCTAGTCTCTCTTGGATTCAAGAAAGTAAACAGTATTCAGTCCTCTGAAGTCTAGACTTAGAACTGCAACTCAGTCATTCAATATATTTTACTGAGATGCAAGCAAGTCCTATGGCTAGTACAGTTTCACTGGATGCGGAACTAAACACTTACCTCTTAATAGAGGGTGACTTTGCGTCACATTGCAAAATGTGAAAATTCAGACAGGCATTTGTTTTCCAACCAGTCTACTTGGAGTCTGAACCTTAAAATTTGAATGACAGGATAGACATATAGTACAAAGTCTAATTCTAGCACTCAGGAGGCAGATTCAGAATGAAGATGAGTTTGAAGCTAGCCTGGGCTACATAGAGAGACCATGTCTCTAAGATTGAAAGATAGATATTAGAATAAGAAAGTGTTTTCAAGACTGGAGAGAATCAATAATAATAATCTCTCTATATATCTATATCTATATCTACATATATATATATATATATATATATATATATATCTTTTAGATGATCATGAATTTTCATATAAACATATAATGCACATTGATTATATTCCTGCAACATAATCTCTCCTCTCATCTCCTTCCCATTATTATCTTTGCTTTCCTAGACAGTTTTGACTCTAATTCAATATGTGTGTGTGTGTGTGTGTGTGTGTGTGTGTGTGATTTTCTGTATCTATAAAGTCTAGGGACCACAAATGAGAGGAAACATGCAGTATTTGACATTGGCATAACTGTTAAATTCAACTCTTTCCAGCTGCATCCACTTTCCTTCAGGCAAAATACCTTCAGTCTTTATTGCTGGAAAGATCCCAATGTATATGTTCCTAGTTTGGTTTGAGCTGCTGTGAAAAAACACTAATTCAAACAAACAAATTTGGGAGTGGAAAGGGTTTCTTCATTTTTATTCAGTGAAAAAAAGTCAGGGCAGAAACCTGGAGGCAGGAACTAAAATAGACCATGGAGGGGTGCTGCTTACTGGCTTGCTCCTCATGACTCACTCAGTCTGCGTTCTTACAGATCCCAAGATCACTAGCCTAAGGATATCACTACCTACAGTGGACTGGGCCTTTTCACATCAATCAATAAAGAATATGTTTCCAAAGGCTTGCCCACAAGCCAGTATTTTCTCAACTGATGTTCCTCTTCCCAGATAAATCTAGCTTTTGTTCAGTTGAAAATAAGTAAGCAGGATGGCCTCTAAACCACACTTTCTTTATGTCTTTCTTTATGGACACTATTTAATGGAAATGTTTGAACTTGTACAGGGCCAATGAGATGGCTCAGAAGATTAAAAACACCGCCCCCCAACGGCTTATGACGTGAATTCAGCCCCTGGGACCCACATGATGGACGGAGAAAAATTACTCCTACACATCAAGGCATGTACCTACCCACCCCCAAATAAACAAACAAACAAATAAATAAATAAATCTATTAAAACTTCCCCTCATAAAGGTTAGATGTACAAGTTAAATCATATAAAATTATGTCATAGGTTTTAAATTAAATCACTAATTTGAGGAGATGCTTTTGGTGTCAAAAGCTTTAAGATTTCATATACTTTTTGAGCAACCAATTCCACTTTTAGAGATTTATAAGAAACAACAAAAATGTACCTAAGGTTGTGGCAGAAAGGATACTTAGTTCTCTGATTAAATGACACAAAAATACTGGAAACAACCAAAGTGCCTCAAATGAAGGGTTAGGTTTAGTAAATTACAGTTGCTGTGTGTATTGCAATGATAGGCAGTAGAGAGAAAGGATGAGGCATAGAATTTTTATAAATTATGCTAAATAGTTTCCATGTCAGTAAATGAAAAGTCATGTAACAAAATAATACTTTTAATATAATTACACTTTTGAAATAAATATGAATATGAAAAGATGGAAAAATATGGCTAAAATATTAGTGATTATTTCTGTCTAGGGACAGGAATGAATTTTATTTTCTCCTTGTTTGCTTAACTCTGTTTTCTATATTTATTACTTTTACATAATAACTTCTAATTTTCATTATTAGAAAAGACTTACAAAAAAGAATTTACCAATGTAAAGAATTTTATGCTTGAATCTTGAATCAAAATGCTATAAAAATGACAACTCAAATTCAAAACTTGCATCTCGAAGAGCTTATCCAACTGACATTTGTCCTTGTCACAGACAAAATATTATTTATGTTTATGGCATTAAAAAATGCACAGTATCTTATAACCCAGGGAGAGAGATTTATAATAAAATCTTTCATCTTGGTGTATAAGTAAACCTGCAAATCATTTAACAGAACCATATAAAGTATAAACCTTAAAGCACCAGATGTTTCTCTGTAAGCATGGATGTCTCATTAAGCTTTCTATTCAATAGTTGTCTTAGTATTCATTCCATATCTATTGATTAAAGGGGGAGCATATATTACCAGCTGAGTCTGGTATCATGGTTCTAGAAAATCAGGTTGCCAGTGGTTTCCTCTTCCTTACAGATACTGATTCTTTCTTTCTTTGTTTATTCTTTTTTTATTGGAAATTTTCTTTATTTACATTTCAAATGTTATCCCATTTCCAGGTCCCCCCTGAGAAACCCCCTCCCCCAACCCCCCTCTCCCTGCTTCTATAAGGGTGTTCCCCTACCCACCCACTCCTACCTCCCTGCCCTGGCATTCCCCTACACTGGGGCATTGAACCTTCACAGGACCAAGGGCCTCTCCTCCCATTGATGCCCACCAGCTAGGCCACCCTGTGCTGCATATGCAGCTGGAGCCATGGGTCCCTCTATGTATACTCTTAGGTTAGTAGTTTAGTCCCTGGAGCTCTGGTTGGTTGATATTGTTGTTCTTCCTATGGGGTTGCAAACCCCCTCAGCTCCTTCAGTCCTTTCTCTAACTCCTGCATTGGGGACCCTGTGCTCAGTCAAATGGTTGGCTGTGAGCATCTGCCTCTGTATTTGTCAGGCTCTGGCAGAGCCTCTCAGGAGACAGCTATATCAGGCTCCTTTCAGCAAGCACTTCTTGGCATCCACAATAGTGTCTGTGTTTGGTGACTGTATATGAGATGGATCCCCAGGTGGGGCAGTCTCTGGATGGCCTTTCACTTTGTCTCTGTTTTTGCTCCCATGAATATTTTGTTCCTCCTTCTAAGAAAGACCGAAACACCCACACTCTGGTCTTCTTCTTTCTTCTTGAGCTTCATGTGTAAGTTAATGGTGGCTCAGATCTTGTGGGAGTGGCCAATAACTAGTCTAACTTGAGGCTCAAGCCATGGAAGGGAAACTATACTCTACTATAGAGGAATTTTAATCCATCAACATGGCTGCTCTGGCAAGGGATCACATAAATACCTAGGAAATGAAAGAGAAGGAACTTAAAAGAGCAGTACAGGGAAAGAGAGTTTGTTTGGTTCAGGTAGTTCAGTTCAGTTAGTACACTTTGCAGCAGTTCTGTTCAGTAAGTTGAGAGTCAATGTAGTGGAGTTGAACTTGTCTGTGAGTTCCTGCATTCAGTGTAGGTCAGTCGAAACAATTGAAACCAGAGAATAAGAAGGAACCAGAAGATTAGAACAACTAGTCAGAGTTAGTTTGAGACCAAGAAGAGCAATTCAGTAAAAAGCTGATAGAAGCCATACTGAATTAAGTCAGCTTGGAGAGGATTTTGAGCCAGAACAGCTGAGCTGAACCAGCCATCTAGAGTTCAGAAATAACTAGAAAGAATTAGTTTATTCATCAGTAAGCTTTTGAAACAAGCAAATAAAAGTTACTCTTATACCCTACACTACCTGGATGTTCAGGAACTGGAAGCTGGATGACCAAAACCCTAGGATCAAACCAAATATGATTGACCAAAAACCAGTCAAAGATATTTTGCCATACTCATAGATCGGTGCCTACCTGACCATTATCAGTGAAGCTTCTTTCAGCATAGGAGTAGACAGAAACCTACAGCCATTTATTAGGTGAAGCTCAGGGAAGCCTGTAGAAGAGGAGGGAAGAAGGCTTGTAGGAGCTAGAGAGGTTGAGGGAACCAGGAGAACACAGGCCACAAAATTAACTAACCAGGGCTCATAGGGGCTCAGAGAAACTGAAGCAGCAATCATGGAGCCTGTTTGGGGATGCAGTAGGTCCTTTGTACACATGTTATGCTTGTTGGCTTAGGGCCTTTGTAGGACTCCTGATAATGGGAGTAAGAATGCCTCTGACTTCATTGCCTGCTTTTGAGACATGTTTCCTGCTCCTGGGTGGCCTCATCCAGCTGTGAAATGAGGGTTTGTACCTAGTCTTATTGTATCTTGTTTTGCTATGTTCAGTTAATATCCCTGAGAGACCTGCACTTTTCTGAAGGGAAACAGGTGAAGTGGATCTGGAGGGGAGGGAAGGTGCAGAAGGAACTGGGAGGGTTAGAGGAAAGGGAGCCTGTGGTCAGGATGTATTGTATGAGAGAAAAAAGATTTAAAATATATATTAAAAAAGAATATTTCACCCAGACACAAAAGAATATGCTGTCTTGTGTATATTTTACTCAAGAAAGAAAGAGAATAGATAAGTAGCCCTAGATATTTGGTCACATGTTTTCCTTATGATAATATAGAAGAGTCAAATATCAAAATGAAATGAACAACTCCAAAATACTTGACGTTGGGTGTACTGGAGTTTTCCCAGTTGTGTGGGAGGCAAGATAATCGAGTATGTTACTAACTCTTAACAATTACTGTGCTACTAGGTCCTTTTAACTAGAACTTCCATTTCTGGGAAAGATAGAGTAGGTTATTCCATAATAAAATAATGTACCCATACACCCAGAATTCCTTCCCTTTCCTCAGTTGCTCATAGATCTTTACTGATTTTAGAACTTAAAAACATAACTTTTCCCATTTCTTTTTCTTTATCTCTTTTATGGACACCTGCCAAAAGCATGTGGATTTTTTTACCTGACAGTTGAGTGTTCTGTTTCTCTCAAATACCCCCAACCTCTTCCACCCCACAGCGGCTTCTAGACCTCCATAGCTAACCCTTCCTTAGATGTTAGCTCAGATGGAATAAAGGCATGGCTTTCGTGTCCTCCTACTCCCCACTTTCAGCAGCTGCTAAGATTTCTAGTTAGTCTGCCCTGTTATTTCCTCTGAAATTCTAAGAAAATGATCCTTGAGTTTCCTATTGGCTCTGTTTTTAAATTCTTTTATCAATGAGCCTAACAATCTGGAAAACCAAATTGTGTTTTGTAGTAACAGGCCTAGGCTTCAAGTAAAAGAAAAGCTACAGCAAATGCATTGCTTAAGGCCTTGTAAGAGACCTTGAAGCAGAGAGACTCAGCTAAGCTTGGCTTTTTGACATGCAAAAATTAGGAGATAACAGATGTTTGTTGTTTTAGTTGCTAAACTTCAACGTAATTTGCTGTGCAGCAATAGAAAATAGATATTGACCTGCATAAAACATGTAATGCTAACCCCCTACTTAAAGATGAAAGATGCTTTCTCAACCTAAGACCAGGAATAATAGAAGGTCCTTTCCTCTTTTATCACATCCATTTAACATTGGGTTCCACCCAGTACAACGGAGCAATAAAATTTTTTTGAAAAGCATTTTGATTAGAAAAATAAAATAAATCTCTGTCTCTCTTTCTCTCTGTCTCTGTCTGTCTCTGTCTCTGTCTCTCTGTCTCTCTTTCTCTCTCTCTCTCTCTCTCTCTCTCTCTCTCTCTCTCTCTGTAAACCAATCAGTTTAACTGGGGTTACTTACAGAAACATAGCCTGTAAATTACCAGTTCCTACACTATTAACGAAAATATTCTCTAGCTCCCCTACCACAAAAGGGGTAAAACTTCCCGATCTCCTCCCACCTAACTGTTAATTGTCTTAACCTTCAGGAAGGGGTGTAACCTCCATTAGCCCTTTCCCTCAGCTACTGTTATCTACCTATAAATCCCTAGTAAGGATTTATAGGAAATAAATCCTTCCCCTCAGCTACTGTTATCTACCTATAAATCCCTAGGAAGGGGTGGTTGTGGGACATAAAACCATGCTAGGAAGTTTAGTCAGGTAGAACAGCAGGTCGACACCCAGAGACTTGGTGGGCACACACCTGAGGCTTAGATAACTCCCAGCTCCCTGCCAGACTCTTGTCTTGGAACTCGTGCTATGATTATCACATAAAAGAGCCGTGACTTGTAGTCACATAGGCCCAAAACAGAGTTCTCTATGCTAATGAGGTTCCTAGGGGCCTGGAGGGCTTAGCCAATAAGCCTCCCTTCCTATACATTCCCCCTGCAAAAGGTATTTAATCTCAAGCTCACCCTGAGAAGTGGGGTATAGTTTTATGTATCCATTTTTCACCATGACAATAAAATGTTTAGAACCATGGGCTGTCACTTTTCCTCAAAATCCATCTTGAGGAGCCATGAAGACGACCTTCAACTTAGAGCAGCAGCCTAATCTCTTGGAGAAGGCCTCTCTGTGTTCCCAGCCACAATTGCCACCAAGCCTGTCTCCCCCAAGCTAAGGACAAGACAAGCTGGAGCTCTCCTTTTCCCCATGGCCCCAGGCTAGACACTATCCTCAGCCCAAGGGCTCTGGACTACATTCTCTGGTCTTCTGCAATTCCCAGCATGACCTGGATGTCCAGGAGTCTGAGAACCTCATAGAACCAGCCTCATCACAGGCCAAGGGACCCTCAAACCAGTTCCAGCTTTCCCTCATCTCAGACTGTGCTTTCCCACCAGCAGAGCAGTATCTCTGCACTTCCCTATAGCCTAGCACCCACCATGGCAACTGCATAGGATAAGTGCAGTCAAACTGCCTGTGTTCCACCTCCCCAAGCCGCCATGCCCTGTGGCAGGGCAGACAAGGGCCAATAACACTGGCCAGTGGAGAAGGGGAGCTCCGACTTGTTCTAGCAGAGATGATTGTCCTTAGCTTGGGGGAGGCAGGCTTGGTGGCAGTTGTGGCTGGGAGCACAGAGAAGCCTTCTCCAAGAGATTAGGCTGCTGCTCTGTAGGTGAAGGCCTTCTTCATTGCTCCTCAAGGTGGATCTTGATGAAAAGTGACAGTCCATGGTTCTAAACATTTTATTGTCATGGTGAAAAATGGATGCATAAAACTATTAACCCCCCCCCCCCGAGATTAAATACCTTTTGCAGGGAGGAATGTGTGGAAAGGGAAGCTTATTGGCTAAGGCCTCCAGGCTCCTAGGTATCTCATTAGCATGGAAAACTCTGTTTTGAGCCTATGTGTCTACAGGTCATGTCTCTTTTATGTGACAAAAATGGCACTTGTTCCAAGTCAGGAGTCTGGCAGGGAGGTAGGAGTCATCTAAACCTCAGGTGTGTGCTCACCGAGTCTCCGGGTGTGGACCTGCTGCTCTACCTTACTAAATTTCCTGGCATGGTTTTACCTCCCACAGGTGGAGCCTACTATTAATTTCCTATTAATCCTTATGGAGGGGGGCTACTTTTAACTCCCTATCAATAAATCCTTAGGAAGGGGTGATACCTACTGTTAACTGCTTATAAATAAATCCATAAGGAGGGTTGGTACCTACTGTTAACTGCTTATAAATCCTTAGAGACTGGTGGTCCCCACTCATGATAAAACTTAAAAGGCATAATCTTGTGAAGATATTGCGCAGGTAATCACAATTGTTCACAGTCCAAGATTGCGACAGTCATTTTGTGCCTGGAAAACAGTGTTTCACAACATTCCACTTCTTCCTTCTGGTCTTAATTTTTTTTTTTCTGTTCCTTCTTCCATAATGTCCCCTTAGTGTTGGAGTAAAAAAACTATTCTTAAGAGGATAATCTATGTTAAAAATCCAATTAAAACTACAAAAAGAATACTACTCCAAACATCATACATATGTGTGGTACGTAGACCTAAATGAGGAAAAAGCACACATCTATATAATAGAATAAAAATATTTTTGAACTACCATATTTTCTGCCATATACTAAACTTACCTGAATGTGGCTACTAGGCCTAAATATAAAAGCTGTAGAAAATCTTAGTGATCTTGGTCTAGATCACATTCATACACACACACACACACACACACACACACACACACACACATATAAAATCAAAAACATGATCTGTTTAAATTAATACATTAAAACTTTTAGTTTTCTAAATTTAATTTACTTTTATGTTTGTAGATGTTATCTGCATGTTTTTCTATATGTCACACTGTGCACTGCCCTGGGAAGCCAGAAGAAGGCATCAGATCCCCTTTAACTAGAAAGAAATACAGTTGGCTATATAGACACTGGGACTCAAACCCAGGTCCTCTGTAAGAGATGTGAGTACTATTGACCATTGTACCATCTTTCCAGGCACAAAGATTTGCTCTAAAGAAATTGTCAAAAGATTAAAAGACAAGTCATACATGGAGCTGTGCACTTGTAATCCTAGGACCCAGGAGGCTGAAGCAGGAGGATTTATGGTTTAAGGTCAGACTTGACTACACAGTAAAACCTTGTCTCAACGTGGTAGAGAGAGTAAAGTGAAAAAGTCCGAGAGTTTCAAAGAAGACAGAGGGATATTGAGGGAGACAGAGATTGAGCACAGACTAAGAGAAAGTATTTGTAAAACCTAAGTCTAATAGCACAAGACTAGGATTTGGAAAAATATAAAGAACTCTCCAAACTCAATAAAAATGGGCAAAAATTTTCATGGACATTCTATTAAATGTATACGAGTGTCAAAAGATGAATAACATAACTTGTCATTAAGAAATTATAAGTTACACTACACATCTATTATCTTAGCATGAATGTCCACTATATACTGTTTCTGATAGCACAGAATAATAAAACCACTTGTAGAGGTATACTTGTAGTTACTTAAAAACTATAGGCCTACCATATAATCTACAATGAACTTCAATATCCATAGCAACTTTATTTGCAGTCACTCTGAACTAGAAGCAACCCAAATGTTCACCAATAGGTGAATGTGCCAATAAAATGAGTTTATTCGTAAATTTTCTGTTGCTGTGATAAAACAGCATGACCCAAAGCAACATGAAGACAGTTTATTATAGTTTGCAGTTCCAGAGAAATAATAGTCCATCATGACAGTGACACATAGGAGCAAGTGGGAGGCATGAAGACAGGGGCAGGAAGTTATGAGCACACATTTGAAAATACAAGTATGAAGCAGAAATATCAAACAGGAAGTTGGGAAAGACTTTGGGCACTCAAAACTTTTCCCTAGGGATATGATTTCTTTATACATCCTAAGCCTCTTCAAACAATGTCACCATCTGGGGACCAACTGTTCAAACGTCTGAGGCTATTGGGGACATTTTCATTCAAACCACTACAATGGTATATTCACACAATGGAAAACTATTTAACAATAAAAGAATGATGTATGGCATATGCAAAGATGTGGATAAAACTCAAATACACTGAGAAAAAGATCCCAGGCCAACCCCCAAAGACTACAGAATGCACTCTAGGATATTTCAATCTTTGTAATCTATTTATCTAAACAAAGTAACCTATATAAACTATAACACAGATGTGGGGCCATGCAAGATAGTCTGATTTCTTGTCGAGCTAAGGTTCAAACCCCAGTAGACCCAGTAGGTTGTCCCAGCAGGAGGCAACTCTACAAGGTACCGGCAGGCATTTGCCATGCTCCTAGAAACAGCTCCTGACACATGGCTGCATCTCTCCATAGGTCTGTGACATTTAGTCATGTTAAGGTCACATAGCCTCAAGCCCCTCCTCAGGTAGAGGTGTGGCCATGCATCCTCAAGCCCCTCCACAGGTAGAGATGTGGTCACATAACCTCAAGCTAATGAGGTACCTAGATAGAGGCTTAGGCACTCCCCTTCCCAGCCACTATTTCAACATCACCCCTCCCTGAGGTCTTGGGGGTACGGGCTCACCCACGCAACTCTCTGCCATGACAATAAATGCCCTGAAACCCTGGACTGTCTCTCTTCATTGGGATCCACCGTGGGGAACAATGGAACAGGCCTTTGTCTAAAGAGCCACTGTCTAGTCTTCCACCGAAGGCCTCCCAGAGCTCCCAACCATGGCCATCCACCCAACCAAGTCAATACAGCTAGCTGGCAACCAAACCAAAGACAGGGTCCCACAGCAGGATGCCAGATGCACTCCTTCTCCCCTTCATCCCAAGCTAGACACAGTCTGCAGTCCCACTTCGTCCTCAGCTCTTCTGCAGCATCCTGCGGTGTCTGCATTGCCCAAGAGCCTGGGAACCCCAAAGAGCCAGCTGCCACGCTGCCACGCATCTCCCGGGAACCATGGGCCCGTCCCTCACCCTGGGTCTGTGTTTCTGTGGAGGTTTCTCACAGCCTGACACATGCCCAGTGGTCCATGAGGTCCATGAGGTCAAACTTCCTGCTCATCCCACCTCTCCAAGGGGCGCTAAGAGCCTGGGGCAGACATGTAGGACCATCACTCCACACACACACACCCTCTCACCATTTGATCCAACACACAGATTGTTTGGAATCTGGTAATGAGTAAACTTTAGGGAATGATGTATCATGATTTCACAAGTGCATACATGAGAAAAATAATCAAAGTATATACTTGTAATATGTGTAGCTTGTGATATGCCAATTATGCCTCAAAAGAAACTATGCAAAATTAAGGAAAGGGGAATTGGACCAGAATGATTATAACTTACATGAAAAGACCATTAAAATAATGAAATGAGAAATTATACACTCAAGGATTTAGAGGGAAGGCAGCATATAATGTGAGCTGATGTTATTAACTACACTTATTCCTGATTAGTTTTGTTAAGTGTTGATGGAATTCCTGAACACAAACTTCAACAAGACTTTTCTTGGAGGGTGGAGACTATGTTCATACTGATCACACAATATATAGAAACCTTAATTCTTCTTTTAAGCTTTGTGTAGCATAAATCAAAAGGATATGACACATATTCAATCATTCTCCCTCCCTATCATCTGGCCTCTGTCTTAACCCTGATTACCTTCTGGCTGTTCTAGGAGAGTATCTGAAAGCATTATTAGATTCATCATTTATTCAGCATACATAACACAGCTATTTAAAAATTTACCACTCAGGTGCACATCCCCATTGAAGTTAAAATAAAACACACTAAGTGCAAAATCCATCTTTAAAAGGTTTATCTGATAAGTAAAACCAGAAAGAGGAGAAAGTTTGCCTCTCTGCTTCAGAATCTAGAAAACTACCACTGCCTTGTACAGTCAAACATTTGAGGTCAAGCAGACACTTTATGAAAGCTCAGGTTTTTGAATAACAATCTTTGAATTTAGGGATGAAATGCTTTAGGTCCCATATTGCTGAGCCAGAGGAATCAATATTTTTCTGTTAACAGGCAAGCTGCCGCCTCAATAAATCTGAAAACCTCTATTTAGAAGCTCAGGGGGAAAAAAACCTCCACCAAAGGCGTACCCAAACAATTTTCCCTTTGCTGTATTTTGGTCTCCTAATCTGGATCAGCAAGACTCTTCTATCCTTCTTTGCTGTTTTGAGCACTAGATCCCTTGGTCCACACCTGTGTAGGGGATTGGAAACCTTCTGTGGTTTCATTTATTGTATCCCTACTCCTTGCCCTGAGACTCCAGATGTGATAAACCAAAGTCCTGTGGCAAGATAGAGCCCATAACTTTTGAGCTTAGAGAGGGAAGAAGGTCTGTGATACTAGAATAACTACTTGCCTAAGGGCTTGTAATTCACAGGGAAGTTCTTGTGTCTGTTTTATCTGGGTTTTGCCCTTCTGAATCCTACAGTAAGAGTAGCAGTTACAGTTATTAAGTAGAGAGAGAAGTGAATGCTGTTGAGGTGAAGAGGTCTTTAGTTGTTTTGCTATATCAAGACCTACTTTGAGCAAAGCCACTCAGTAGTTACTCATTAAACCATTGAAACAACCAGCATTAGGCATCAGGCACTGTGCTAAGGGGTCAACCAACCTTGAAGATGAAATCCTTCATCTGAAGAGAAAGAACATGTGAATATAGCTTATTGTATGTGTGAACCAATGGGTAAAAGATGATTTGCATATGATCATTTTAGAAACATTATGCTGCATATAGCAAAAACTGGTCCCCTGTGTATGTGTTCATATGTGCCACATGTGTGTTCTTTAGAAGTTCTTTGTCAGATCAAAGTATAGCTAAGTAGAGTACCATACACCAAAGTTGTTTATGTAGTACCTTCATCAGAATCACATGAAATTGCTTGGGAAAAATGGAATCATGGGGCCCATATTGGTAAAAATGATCAGGATCTCTGAGGTATGGGGCCTGGGAATCTGCACAGCATCTCAGTTCAGCACACATTAAGTGTGAAAATGTGCCACTGTATGAACAAGTTACGAAAATGATTTCAGTGCTTACAATGTGAAGGTGAGCTCTCAAATGACACAGCAGTACAGATACCTTCCCACACTCCCCCCAGAGACATATGCTAATATATGGGTATCCACAAGTGATTGGTTACAGACCCTCCAGTGCAGAAACTGGAGGCTTCTCAAGTCCTTTATATAAAGTGGCATAGCCAGGCTGTGTGCTGGCTGGTTCTGTGTCAAGTTTACACAAGCTAGAGTAATCAGAGAGAAAGGAACATCAGTTGAGAAAATGCCTCCATTTAAGATCCAGCTTTAAAATGTTTTCTGAATTAATGATTAATAGGAAATGGCCCAGCCCATGGTGGGTGGTGTCATCTGGGCTGGTGGTCCTGGGTTCTATAAGAAAGCAGGCTGAAAAAGGTATGGGAAGCAAGCCAGTAAGTAACACTCCTACATAGCCTCTGCATCAGCTCTTGCCTCCATGTTCCTGTTCTGTTTGAATCCCTGTTCTGACTTTTTTCAATGATGAATAACAATGTGGGCATATAAGCCAAATAAACCCTTTCCTCCCCAACTTGCTTTTTGGACATGGTGTTTCATTGCAGAAACCCTCACCATGACAAGCTGGCAAGATGGCTCAAAAAGTAAAGGTTCTTTCCACCAAGATTTGAGTTTGATCCCTGGGATCCACATAGTGGTAGGAGAGACCTGATTCCTGAAGTCCTTGAAATTTGTCTTTTTGTCTCTACACTTGCCCATGTTCTTTCTCTCACTTGCTCTCCCTACCCCCTCAAATACATGTAATATAAATAAGTGGAAATAAAATAACATAGTAATTGTACAGAACCCACATATATCTTCATATCCCTCACTCTACATATATATCCAGAATACTTAGAGTATAAATGTATTTTAATGAACTTTTTTTCTTATTATTTTTTTAATTTTAATTTTTTTTTACTTTATTTACATTTCAAATGTTTTCCCCTTTCCAGATCTCCCCTTTGGAACCTCCCTATTCCCTCCCCCTTCCCCTGCCTCAATGGGGGTATTCCCCCACCCACCCACCCAGTCTCATATTCCTTCCTTGGCATTCTCCTATACAGGGGGATCTAATACCCTCAGGCCCAAGGGCCTCTCCTCCCCCTGATGGCTAACAAGACCTTCCTCTGCCACATATGTGGCCGGCACCATGGGTCACTCCATGTATATTCTTTGGTTGGTGGATCAGTCTCCAGGAGTATTGGGGGTAAGGCCAGTTGCCACTGTTGCTGCCTTTCTGGGGATGCAAACTCCAGCAGCTCCTTCAGTCCCTTCTCCAACTCCTCCCTCTGGGACCTCACACTCAGCCCTACAGTTGCTGTGAAGGGACTCTTGGGTATTTCGAACTTTTGGGCTAATAACCAGTTATCAGTGACTCCATACCACGTTCATTCATTTGTGACTGCGTTACCTCGCTCAGGATGATATTTTCAAGATCTATCCATTTGTCTGCGAATTTCATGAAATCATTGTCTTTAATTGCTGAGTAGTATTCCATTATGTAAATGTACCACATTTTCTGTATCCATTCCTCTGTGGAGGGACATCTGGGTTGTTTCTAGCTTCTGGCTATTATAAATATGACTGCTATGAACATAGTGGAACATGTGTCTTTATTACATGTTGGAGCATCTTCTGGGTATATGCCCAGGAGTGGAATAGCTGGGTCCTCAGGTAGTATTATGTTCATTGTTCTGAGGGTCCGCCAAACTGATTTCCAGAGAGGTTGTATCAACTTGCATTCCCACCAGCAATAGAGGAGTGTTCCTCTTTCTCCACATCCTCGCCAACATCTGCTGTCACCTGAGTTTTTGATCTTAGCCATTCTGACTGGTGTGAGGTGAAATCTCAAGGTTGTTTTGATTTGCATTTCTCTGATGACTAAGGATGTTGAACATTTCTTTAGGTGCTTCTTGGCCATTCGAGGTTCCTCAGTTGAGAATTCTCTGTTTAGCTTTCTTCCCCATTTTTTCATAGGGTTATTTGGATCTCTGGAGTCTAGCTTCTTGAGTTCTTTGTATACATTGGATATTAGCCCTCTATCGGATGTAGGATTGGTAAAGATCTTTTCCCAATCTGTAGGTTGCCATTTTGTCCTATTTACAGTGTCCTTTGCCTTACAGAAGCTTTGTAATTTAATGAGGTCCCATCTGTCGATTCTTGATCTTAGAGCACAAGCCATTGGTGTTCTGTTCAAGAACTTGTCCCCTGTGCCCATGTGTTCTAGACTTTTCCCCACTTTCGCTTCTATTAGATTCAGTGTATCTGGTTTTATGTGGAGGTCCTTGATCCACTTGGACTTGAGCTTTGTACAGGGAGATAGGAATGGATCAATTCACAATCTTCTACATGTAGACGGCCAGTTGAACCAGCACCATTTGTTGAAGATGCTGTCTTTTTTCCACTGTATAGTTTTAGCTCCTTTGTCAAAGATCAAGTGACCATAAGTGTGTGGGTTCATTTCTGGGGCTTCGATTCTATTCCATTGATCTACCTGCCTGTCACTGTACCAATACCGTGCAGTTTTTATCACTACTGCTCTGTAGTACAGCTTGAGGTCAGGGAAGCTGATTCCCCCAGAAATCCTTTTATTGTTGAGAATAGTTTTTGTTATCCTGGGTTTTTTGTTATTCCATATGCATTTGAGAATTGCTCTTTCTAAGTCTATGAAGAATTTAGTTGGGATTTTGATGGGGATTGCATTGAATCTGTTGATTGCTTTCGGCAGGATGGTCATTTTAACTATATTAATCCTGCCGATCCATGAGCATGGGAGATCTTTCCATCTTCTGAGATCTTCTTTGATTTCGTTCTTCAGAGGCTTGAAGTTCTTGTCATACAGATCTTTCACTTGTTTGGTTAGAATCACACCAAGATATTTTATATTGTTTTTGACAATTGTGAAGGGTGTTATTTCCCTAATTTCTTTCTCAGCCTGTTTATCCTTCGAGTATAGGAAGGCTACTGATTTGCTTGCGTTAATTTTTTATCCAGCAATTTTTGCTGAAGGTGTTTATCAGCTGTAGCAGATCTCTGGTGGAGTTCTTCAGGTCACTTAAGTATACCATCATATCATCTGCAAATAGTGATTTTTGATTACTTCCTTTCCAATTTGTACCACTTTGACTTCCTTTTGTTGTCTGATTGCTTTAGCTAGAACTTCAAGTATTGAATAGATAGGGAGCGAGAGGGCAGCCTTGTCTAGTCCCTGAGTTTAGTGGGGTTACTTCGAGTTTCTCTCCATTTAGTTTGATGTCGACTACTGGTTTGCTGTATATTGCTTTTACTATGTTTAGGTATGGGCCTTAAATTCCTGATCTTTCCAAGACTTTTATCATGAAGGGATGTTGAACTTTGTCAAATGCTTTTTCAGCATCTAATGAAATGACCATGTGGTTTTCTTCTTTGAGTTTGTTTATGTAGTGGATTACATTGATGGATTTCTGGGTATTGAACCATCCCTGCATCCCTGGGATGAAACCTACTTGATCATGGTGAATGATCGTTGTGATGTGTTCTTGGATTCGGTTTGCAAGAATTTTATTGAGTATTTTTGCATCGATATTCATAAGGGAAATTGGTCTGAAGTTTTCTTTTATTGTTGGGTCTTTGTGGTGTTTTGGTATCAGTGTAACTGTGGCCTCATAGAATGAATTGGGTAGTGTTCCTTCCGTTTCTATTTTATGGAATAGCTTGACAAGTATTGTTATTAGGTCTTCTTTGAATGTCTGATAGAATTCTGCACTGAACCCATCTGGTCCTGGACTTTTTTTTGGTTGGGAGACTTTTAATGACTGCTTCTATTTTTTTAGATGTTATGGGACTTTTTAGATGATTTATCTGATCCTGATTTAACTTTGGTAATTGGTATCTGTCTAGAAAGTTGTCCATTTCCTCCAGATTTTCCAACTTTGTTGCATATAGGCTTTTGTAGTAGGATCTGATGTTTTTTTTTTTTTTAATTTGTTCAGAGTCTGTTGTTATATCTTCCTTTTCATCTCTAAATCAGTAATTTGCACACTTTCTCTGTGCCCTCTGGTTAGTCTGGCTAAGGGTTTATCTATCTTGTTGATTTTCTCAATGAACCAGCTCCTGGTTTTGTTGATTCTTTGTATAGTTCTTTTAGTTTCCATTTGGTTGATTTCAGCCCTTAATTTGATTATTTCCTGCCTTCTACTCCTCTCGGGTGTATTAGCTTCCTTTTGTTCTAGGACTTTCACGTATGCTGTTAGGCTGTTAGTATATGCTCTCTCCAGTTTCTTTTTGGAGGCATTCAGAGCTATGAGTTTTCCTCTTAACACTGCTTTCATTGTGTCCCATAGGATTGGGTAAGTTGTTCTTTCATTTTCATTAAATTCTAGGAAGTCTTTAATTTCCTTCTTTATTTCTTCCTTGATCATGTTATCGTTGAGCAGAGCATTGTTCAGCTTCCATATGTATGTGGGCTTTGTGTTGTTGTTGTTGCCATTGAAGACCAACCTTAATCTGTAGTGATCTGATAGGAGGCATGGGATTATTTCAGTCTTCTTATATCTGTTGAGGTTTCTTTTGTGCCCAATTATATGATCAATTTTGGAGAAGGTACCAAGAGGTGCTGAGAAGAAGGTATATTCTTTTGATGTAGGATGAAATGTTCTATAGATATCTGTTAAATTCATTTGGTTCATAGCATCTGTTAGTTTCACAGTGTCTCTGTTCAGTTTATGTTTCTAAGATATGTCCATTGTTGATAGTGGAGTGTTGAAGTCTCCCACTATTATTGTGTCAGGTGCAATATGTGCTTTGAGCTTTAGTAGAGTGTCTTTTATGAATGTGGGAGCTCTTGCATTCGGGGCATAGATGGTCAGAATTGAGAGTTCTTCTTGGTAGATTTTTCCTTTTATGAGTAAGAAGTGTCCTTCTTTATCTTTTTTGATGACTTTTGGTTGAAAGTCAATTTTATCCGATATTAGAATGGCTATTCCATCCTGTTTCTTGGGTCCATTTACCTGGAAAATTGTTTTCCAGCCCTTTACTCTGAGGTAGTGTTTGTCTTTAACACGGAGGTGTGTTTGCTGGATGCAGCAAAGTGCTGGGTCCTGTTTATGGATCCAGTCTTTCAGTCTATGTCTTTTTATTGGGGAGTTGAGACCATTGATGTTAAGAGATATTAAAGAATAGTGATTGTTGTTTCCTGTTATTTTTGATGTTGTTTATGTGGGTATCTTCTTTTGAGTTTGTTGAAAGATTAATTTCTTCCTTTTTCTCGAGTGTAGTTTCCCTACTTGAGTTGATGTTTTCCATGTATTATTCGTTGTAGGGCTGGATTTGTGGAAACATGCTGTGTGAATTTGGTTTTGTCATAGAATATTTTGGTTTCACCATCTATGATTATTGAGAGTTTTGCTGGGTATAGCAGCCTGGGCTGGCATTTGTGTTCTCTTAGAGTCTGAGTGAGATCTGCCCAGGATCTTCCACCTTTCATAGTCTCTGGTGAGAAGTCTGGTGTTATTCTAATAGGTCTGCCTTTATATGTTACTTGCCCTTTTTCTCTTACTGCTTTTAATATTCTTTCCTTGTTTTGTGTATTTGGTGTTTTGACTATCATGTGAAGGGAGGAATTTCTTTTCTGGTCCAGTCTACTTGGTGTTCTGTAGGCTTCTTGTATATTTATGTTCATCTCTTTCTTCAGGTTAGGGATGTTTTCTTCTATAATTTTGTTGAAGGTATTTACTGGTCCTTTAAGTTGGGAATCTTCTCTCTCTTCTGTACCTATTATCCTCAGGTTCTGTCTTCTCATTGCATCCTGGATATCTTGGATGTTTTGGGTTAGGAGCTTTTTGGATTTTGTGTTTTCTTTGACTGTTGTGTCCATGTTTTCTATGGTATCTTCCGCACCTGAGATTCTCTCTTCCATCTCCTGTGTTCTGTTGGTGATGTTTGCATCTATGACTCCTGACTTCTTTCCTATGTTCTCTAACTGCAGAGTTGTCTCCCTTTGTGATTTCTTTATTGTTTCTATTTCTATTTTTAGTTCTTGAATGGTTTTGTTCATTTGTTTGATTGTGTTTTCCTGTAATTCTTTAAGGGATTTTTGTGTGTCCTCTTTAAGGATTTCCAGTTGTTTATCTGTATTCTCTTGTATTTTTTTAAGGGAGTTATTTATTTCCTTCTTAAAATCTTCTATCATCATCTTGATAAGTGATTTTAAGTCTGAATCTTTCTTTTCTGGTGTGTTGGGGTATCCAGGGCTGGCTATGGTGGGAGGGCTGGGTTCTGATGAAGCCAAGTATTCTTATTTTCTCTTCCTTGTGTTCTTGCCCTTGCCTTTTGCCATCTGGTTATCTTTGGTGTTAGCTGGTCTTTCTCTCTCTGACTGTGGTTTATCTTTCCTACAAGCCCAGCTGTCAGTATTCCTTGGAGACCAGTTCTCTTTCCTGGCTGGCTGATCCTCAGTCCCTGGGTCTGGAGTCCTCCTTCCGCAGGCTTTTCCACACAAGTGGGCATGTCGCTTTCTCCCTGTGCTGTTTGGCAATGGAGGCCTGGTGGCCCAGGCAGAGATCTCCTCCCACAGGTGGAATCTGCAGGCTCTTACCTCCCATGAGTATAAATATTTTAATAAATAGTTATTACTCTTAATTATTCAGAGAATACTGAATTTTTTTTTAAGGAATTGTGTTTATTTCTTTTTCACAAATATTTTCAGTCCACGGTTAATTGAATCCATGGATATAGACCCCACTGCTATGGAGTGCAAACTGCAAAGGCATTGTACCACTGAATTAATAGTGCTACATCTAGACTGTTGAGGGACCAGTCTGGTCATCAGAAAGGGGCAGTAGAAAGAAAAGGCCTAGAATTTTGGAAATCGTCACTTGCATCTCCTTCTGCTTCTGCAGTCCACTGGTTTCACAATATCAAGAGGGTCATTTCTTTGCTGTTCTTTCCTTAATGGAAGGCACATAAATACACATTTCTTGTCTCAAATGTAAAGACATGTCTTTTGCTGCTTGTCAGATTAGGTGATTGTGAGGTGCCAGAGAAGTAGTCATGGCTGTGACTGGAATAGAATCAAGGAGCTTAGCAAAGTCAAAGCAGTCTTATTCCTTCACTACCATTTCTTTTTCAGAAAGTATCTGAAAGCAGGTAATATCCTACCTGTTTGGAGGACTAAACTGGCTTTCTCTCACTGTCATTCCCCTACTGTGCATTATCTTTTCTGAAGCAATCTTTGAATACATGGAGGCCACCATGGTGGGATTCCTGGAGATGGGGCCATATAAACTGCCTTCTGTCTCTGCCTCCGTTGACAGTAATTTTTTCTTAAATTGAGGAAATCTGTGTGCTCAAACCATTGTAATTATTATGCAGTGTTTATACTGGGCATTAGGAAATAGTTACTTGTTGCCATAGAAACAGGTTTCTTTTGCGGATCATTTTTTCCTAACTGAACTTTCTTAAGTGGTAACATTTTTAGTTCTGCTACCCATTTTTGGTAAAAGGACAGAAGAGTACTGTATTTGTTATCTATGGCCACATAATAAATTATTCCAAATTTTAATAGTTACAAACAACAAACATATTACGTTCGTGGTTTGGCAATTTAGGACCTACTGGACTGGATTCTAAGTTGAATTTTCTCAAAAGGCAGCAATCAACATGCCATACCATATGTCAGATGGCCCACAGACTCCTCTGCAGAGGATCAGCTTGCATGTGCACTTGCTCCTCAGTTGGCAGAATTCATTTTGGTGGTGGCACTAGGGAAACCACTGGACTAAGAGTGTTTCAGGATGGGCCTTATTTCCTCAACACGTGGCACATCCACAGAGAAGTTTCTAGTATGACAGTTTTCTTTTCTTAGAATCAGGAGGGAAAGAAAGAGAGAGAAGGGGGTACTTTTTGTACCCAATATTTAAAGGAATCTCCCATAATCTGACATATCTGACCAAATGTTTTCTGACCCACAATGGCTCAAATTAATTTTGGGGGGCATTGTGATTGTGTCAAAATGATGTGGCATAAACTAATAAAAATCATGTTTTGAATTTGGATCTTCTTTCTCCTTGGCCTGATGGTATGATCCATTCTTCCTGGTAGTGCTGGGTATCAACAGTAGCTGGAGCTCCCTATCAACCATGTGATCATGAGGGAAAACAACTGAAACTCTACAGGATGCTACTGCTAAGAGGAGATGAGTGGTAAGCTACAATTTATTTCCATACACAATATTTTTAACTTATAATGAGTTAACATATCAGGATGGAAATTCATCATAAGTGGAGAAGCACCTGTAATGCAAAACAAACCATCATGTCTAACTCCTACTTATGGGAAGATTACACAAAGTAATGAACACTAGGAGGCAAGGACCATTGGGGGCCTACTTACACAGACCTAATGAAAACATATCTTCCAAGGTCGGTTAGGAGTTTTCCAGACAAAGAACAATGTTTGTTTGTTGTGTACCTTTACTTGTAGAAGACAAGCACATGCTCAAATAGTACAGAATGTTAGTTAGGTCCAAATATGTGTCCTATATCATGTTTTTACACTAGACCTATATTTATCACATTCTTTAATGGAATAGTTACTTTATGAAGTGTAAAAGTTATGTAAGTATATCAAATGCCTTCTTCTAATCATATTCTGAAGTTCCTCATGAATGCGAAGCTACTGTGTAGAGTGTATAGAAGTAGCAGCATAGAGCGTGAGAGTGAACAACAAGGTGTAAAGGCATTTTAAACTCAAACCTGATTCCATTGCTAGTAGCTGTATGACTTTTTTTCTATCTCCATCAACGTATCTAAATATTCAAAATACAAAGGAGTTTATCTATTATAAAGTTGCTATAGGAGTGAAAGGATAGCACGTAATTGAAAAGAGAAGCTGTAAGCTAGTGACACAGCTCATACTTAGTAAATTTCATGTTATGGTACAATTCACTGAGATTTGCTTGGTTTTTGAGGTTGGATGTCACAGGCTTGCCTTGAGTTCACTATATTAGCTCAGGCTTGAGTTTATAAAACTGCTCGTGCCACAAGTGCTAGGATTAGAAACATGAATTTCATTGCTTAGAATTTATTGAGATCATCAAATAGGAATAAGGTCACTACTGTAGGAATCAGGAATTTGGGTTTCCTTTCTCATGAATTTGAATTCCTTATACTACAATATTTTCTAAGAACATATTTCACTTTTACCATCACACACATCATCTCTTGGGAGCCAACACTTAAATTTTTCACATACTCCTTAACAAAACCCACCATTATCGTTTTATGATGACCTTTTTCAGGTAGGTATGATGTACTAGATGAGGAACTCCTGATTCCACAAAGCTTAGGAGTGATTTATATACAATGACAGGTTAAAATGAGCTAGTTTTCCTTGCAACTCTAAAACAAATATTGGGAATTTTAACCATCCTTGTACCTGACTCTGCTCAGTTAATAGGTAATTTGTTCTGATTCACTTCTCTATATATTCTGACTTTGCCATTATTTTCTTATGAGCAGACACCACTCCAAGTTTTCCTAAGCCATTTGACCAGAGGCAAGTCTCTAGGAGTCACTGACAAATGCTTTTTTGTATTATCTTTTAATGAGTTTCATTATTCTCTATAGCAGTCAATGCTTACATTCTCTGTTGAGTTTACCTCTGTTTCAGTCTTGTGGTCCCCCCTCCCCTGTGCCTCTTACATTATTCCCCACATCCTTTCACCTACACCTTATGCCACCTAGAGTGGGCAGAGTAGAATAAAGGGCCCCTATTGTGATGTGCCATCTTGGGAACTTTGTAGCTTAGAAGTTCTTTTGGGCTCGTGTTAGTTTGATACCTTTAGTTACCTAGGACATATGAAATAACATATGTTTTCATTGATAGTTTGAGGGTTGAAGAAATAATACCTACTTCTAAGCTCCTGCTGGTTCCCAATACCTAAACAAGTTAGTTGTATATGATAAGAACAGTACTTTGTTCAAGAGGAAACTAGACTTCAGCAGGCTACTATTGGTAACAGATACTTGATATGGTTTGCAATATCTTCACCATGACTCAGGCTGAATTTCAATTTCAAATCTGAGGTATTGAGAAGGTGGAAATTAACAAAGTGGGGAGCCTTGAAGTGAGATTTTTGAGAAATATATTAGTTCCTTTCATGTTGGTGTGATCAAATTACCTGACAGGAATGATATAAAGGAGAAAGTTTCTTTAGGCTCACAGTTTTGGAGGAATTTCAGCTTGTAGTGGTAAAGAAGACACCATCACAATACAGTACATTGGCCTGTATTATGGACACATCTCACTTCATGATGGTTAAGGAAGCAGAGTTATCAGACTGGAACAGAGGCAAGTATAACCTTTGACCTGTAGCTTTCAAAATAACACTATATGGTATTTAAATCATGAGACTGTAATAAATATTTCAAGTTCAAGTCATAGCAGGTAGCAATTACAGTTGAATAGTAACATAGTAGTGGTGACTTATTCCAATGACATCATGACTTCGTCATCAGAACTAGAACATTGCTAAGATGTCCTGCTTTGCTGTGTGGTATTCTGCATCATCCTGAGAATCTAGACTATCCCTCAACACCAAGAAAGACTTGACCAGGTGTTACATACAACTTTGAACTTCCCAGGCTTCACAAACACTGGCTGAATAGACCATTATTCTTTATAAATTACTGATAGAATTATGTTAAGTTATAGCAACAAAACAGATTAAGACACTATTCATCCAGGAAATGCTTAAAGGTAACTGAACTAGGCCTTCTCCCTGATATTTTATAACACTTAGTATTTAGAGTTTCTGAGAGATTAAATCCATCCTTTTATTCTGAGTCATACCTTGTGTAGAATTAAATCAAGATGTTGGATACTTAAGGACTCAACAAATTGTTGAAAGCCCACCACTTGCCAGGCTGAACCCAATACTTTACCTGGTAGTTAGTGTAATATTTAAAAGAATTTTGTACATTATGCAGTAATATCTCATACTCTAGATGAAAATGATGAGGTCCAAAAAGACCCAAGATTTCTACATACATGGTTGGTATGAGATTTAATCTCATATCTGTGTGAATCTAAAAGCTTACTCCAAATACGTTAATCTGAAGAATCTGAAGAAGACTAGCTACATGACACACTACATTACTAAAATATATATATTGCCCTTTAGCTTTTAATTAAGTAAATCCTCATAACAACCCTATGAGGTATCATCATCATCTTCATCATTATTATTATTTCTACTTTATATACAGATAAACACATGGGATTCCTTTTATTATACAGATTTTGTATAATAATGTCAGTACTTGGGGGAAGGTAGTATGAATCAAGGTATATATGGACAACTGCATTAGTCAGATTTCTATCATCGTTACAAATAACCTGAGATAAAAATCATTGAAGGAGGAATTATTTGTTTAGATTTCTGTTGCTTGCTTTGGGCTTTTTGTAACATCATAACATTAGGACCTTCTAGTGGCAGATGCTTATGATTTCACTGCCATCAGGAAGGAAAATGAGGGGGGAGACAGTGGGTGGGAAAGGGGGAGAGAGAGGGATAGGAGGAAGGGGAGGGGAAGGGAGAGGGAGAAAGAGAGGGAGAGGGAAAGGTGAGGAAGAGGGGAAGGAGAGGAAGGGGTAAAAGGGAGGGAAAGTGTCCCGCGCTATGGTCTCGCCAGCAAGAACGACGCGGCACACATAGGATCCTTCTGCAGTAACAGCTTTAATGCATCTTGA
>JADRCH010007473.1:1614289-1769843 GCA_019843965.1 Rhynchomys soricoides
GCACACCAGGCCAGATGCCGCCACGAGAGAGGCTGAGACTCTGAGGTGGAAAATTACCAGGTGCATGCGCACTAGCCTGTTTACAACTTGTCCTCGGCCGAATGTAGGCGCCATCTTGTAATGGCGGATGTGGGTGCTCAGGCGGCTCCCAACAGGAAAGGTAGAAGAAGAGGAAGAGAGAAGGAGCAGAAGCCCCAATATTGTCATTCAGAGCACACTACCTAGTTGTCCCACAATCTCCCATTAGCACCACAGACTGGCAAATAAGACTTAACCATGCGGATTTTTGAAGAATATTTAAATATATTTGATTAATTAATCAAATTATTAACAAATCACTATGCTTCAGTTACCAATTAATATATAACAAACTACCCCCAATAACTTAGTGGATGGAATTATTTTATTTTGTTTAATTTGATGATTCAGGAATTCAGTAACAGTTCAGCTGAGTACAAGTTTAGGTGAATATGGCTGGAGGATATGTTTTCCATACCTGCCTGTACAACCTTGATTGCTGCTCTCACTGTACCCCTTTATGTAATATTTCAACTATTGTGGAATTTTTCCTTCTTTTCTAAAGGGCCAAAACCTATTTAATGGATAAGAATGGAGACTGGACATAATTATCTAGGGGACAGTAGAACAAACCATAGTCCCTAATTTTTGCAGCTCTTCTGAAGACTGTATATGGTTGTTTTCAATTTCTTTCTCATGTTTACATATTTTTTCATTCTATTATTTATTTTAATTGAAAATAGATTCTTTTCTTATACAATATACCCTGATAATAGTTTTCCCCCATGTACTCCTCTCAGTAACTCCACACCTACCTTTCCCTCTTGATCCACTTCCTTTTTGTCTTTCATTAATAACAGGCTTCTAAGAGATAACAACCAAACAAAATAAAATAAAATAAGATAAAGCAAAAGCTTTCATATTGAAATTGGACATAGCAACCCAATAGGAGGAAGAGAGTCTCAAGAGCAGGAAAAAGTCAGAGATCCACCTTTTCTCACACTCAGGAGTCCCATAAAGATATTAAGCTTATAACTATAATAGATATGCAGAGGACCTTGTGTAGACCCGTGTTGGCTCTGTATTTTCTGCTTCAGTCTCTGTGAGCTCATATGTGCATTGTTTAGTTGATTCTCAGGGCCATGTTCTCCTGGTGTCCTCCATTCCCTCTTCTGATTACAGTCTTTCTGCCACATTCAGGGGATTTACTGAACTCTGATAAAAGGAATTTGATGAATACTTCCAATTTAGATTCTTTATCTTCATAATGTCTGGCAATGGGTCTCTATATCTGTTCGCAACTACTGCTGGAGGAAAATTCTCTGATGATGATTAGATAAGGCACTGATCTATGAGTATAGTAGAATATTGTTAGGAATCATTTTGTTGACTTTTTTTGACTAGTAGCATTTGGTTTTATCCTAGGTCTCTGAGCTATCTAGTCTCTTGTTCTTGACCCCAAGCAGTGACAGGTATCAGTTCCATTTCATGGACTGGGCCTTAAGTCAGAAGTGATATCTGTAGATTACTCCTACAAGTTCTGTGCCTCCATTGTCCTGGCATATTTTGCAGGCAAGACAGATAAGTCAATGTTTTCTGGCTGGTTTGGTGTCTATATTTGTGTTTTAGTAGCCTCCAGAGAACCTTCACATGCCCGAGAGACTGGAAAATAGGGGGAATGTTCCATGTAGGAACCAGCTTGACTTCTCTGTGTTCAGTAAATTGTGTAGATGTCATCCACAATGAAGTCTCACTGTCAGTTTGTCCAATGAGAATTTCCATGGGACCACCTTGTCCAACAACTCAACTGAATGCAATCCATTCTTTCCACTGGAAGTCTTGTCTGACTACAAGAGATGGCCAGGCAAGACTCTATACCCTCCATTACTAGAATACCTCATTAGGATCACCTTCATAGATTCCAGGAAATTTCCACTGCACTACATTTTCACACCAGCATCCAAATGGCCTCTTTAGCTGTCCTTTGCTACTTTGTGGGTTCTTCATTACTCCAGCCTTCTACACTATTTTCTACCCTTTTAATCCACTAACACTAGATTAGAAAGAAAGATAGAGGGGAAAGGGGGGTGATGTTATCATTAGAATGCTTCCTGCTGGTTTGGGGCATTGAGTTCCTTGAGGCAAGTTTGATCTTTGCCATTAGGATATCTAATTTCTTCTTTTTCTTTATTGAGCACGACTACTTAACAAACCACAACCAACAACAACCAATAGCAACCAACCACCAACCACCATATACGCTATGAAAAGACCCCAGAATTCCAAATAACACATGATCATAGAAACTATCTGCTGCTGGCAAAATTAAACCCCTGCTAGAGCACACAGCAAATCATAGCTGCCATGGGCAATCTTCAAGTAGCCCCGTATCCCCAATATGGGATTAAAATGAAAACATATTCTTAGACTATTTCTGTGTTTTTTAAAGAAGCTAAAGTGTCAAAATTGTCATTGTACCTCCCCAAATCTAGCTATCTCTCCATGCACTTTCTTCCTCCATCCTATCTTGCCTCCAACCTGATTCTTTCTGTTCCAGTCATCACCATCCCCAGTCCACCCATAAAATGTATTCTATTTCTCCTTCCCAGGGAAATCCATGTGCCCTCACCTAAGACTTCTCCTCTTTACCTAACCTCTCTGGGTATACAGATTATTCTTCTTGCTCCTTGTCCTCGACCACATGAGTTGTCATATGTGTTATTGATTTTACCCATTCTGACAGCAGTAAGGTGGAATCTCAAAGTAGTTTTGGTTTGTATTTCCCTGTTGTTTAACTTGAAGATTCAGTAAGGGTTCCACTAGGTATCAGTTAGGGTAAATAGGGCTGGAGGATGTGTTTTCCATATCTCCTCCAAATGTGTTGAACATTTCTTAAATGTTTCTCAGCCATTTGAGACTCTCCTTTTGAGAACTCTGTGTTTAGATCTGTACCCCATTTGTAAATTATATTATTTGGAATTTTTTAATATCTAGTTTCTTAAGTTCATTATCTATTTTGGATATTAAGCCTCTATGAGACGTAGAGTTGTTAAATTATATATTCTGTAGGCTTCCACTGTCTGATTGATGGTTTTCGTTGCCATACAGAAGGCTTTCAGTTTCATAAGGTCCCATTTATTAATGGTTGATATTACTAGCCTGCACCATGAGTGTTCTGTTTAGAAAGTTGTCTCCTATGCCAAAGCAATCAAGGCTATCCCCTACTTTCTTTCCTGTCAGGTTCACTGTATTTGTTTTTATGTTGAGATATTTGATCTAATTGGATATGAGTTTTGTGTAGAGTGATAAGTATGGGTCTACTTGAATACTTTTCTATGCAGATATCCAGTTTAACTAGCACCATTTGTTGAAGAGTCTGTCTTTCGTTGCGTATGCATTTCTGGGATCTTTATCAAAAATCAGGTGTCCATAGGTGTTTTAACTTATGTATGGGTCTTCAATTTGATTCTATTAATCAGAGTGTTTTTGTGCCAATACCATGTGTTTCTTATTACTATATCCTTGCAGTAAAGCTTGAAATCAGGGATGCCAACACTTACAGTTGTTCTTTTATTGTTCAGGACTGTTTTAGCCATCCTGAGATTTTATTTTTCCAGATGAAATTGAGAACTGTTCTTTCATGATCTGCATGGTCTGCAATGAATTGTGTTGAGATTTAAATGGGATTGGGATTGAATCTGTAGGTTGCTTTTGGTAGGATGACCATCTACTCTATTAATTCTACCAATCCATGTGCATTGGAGGTTTTTCCATCTTCTGATATCTTCTCTAATTTATTTCTTCAAAGACTTGAAGTTTTTATCATACAAGTCTTTTCACTTATTTGACTGGACTTACCTCAAGATTATTTTATATTATTTGTAGCTATTGTGAAGAACATTACTTCCCCGATTTGTCAGTCTGTTTATCATTTCTATAAAGGAGGGTTATTGATTTTTTGAGTTAATTTTGTATTCAACCACATCAGTGAAGGTGTTTATCAGCTGTAGGAGTTCCTGAGTACAATGTTGGGGTCACTTATTTATAATATCATATCATCTGCAAATAACGATACTTTGACTTCTTTTCCAATTTGTATTTTCTTCATATCCATCTTATTTCTCGTTAAAACTTCAAATACTATATTACATGTATGGAGAGTATGAACAGCGTTGTCTTGTTCCAAATTTTAGTGGAATTGCTTTGAGTTTTTCTCCATTTAATTTTCTATTGGCTATAGATTTGCTTTTGTTATGTTTAGGTATGTCCCTTGTATCCCTGATCTCTGGGACTTTTATCATGAAGTGTTGTTGGATTTTTGCCAAAAGACTTTTCCTGCATCTAATGATATGATCATGTGGTTTTGCCTTCTAGTTTATTTATATGGTAGATAAATTGATTGACTTTTATTTACTGAACCATCCCTATATCTCTAGGATGTAGCCTACTTGATCAGAGTGGATGATCTTTTTGATGTGTTCTTGTATTTGGCTTCCATGTATTTTATTTTATTTTATTTACATCCATGTTCATAAGGGAAATTGCTCTGTAATTCTCTTTGTTATTTCTTTATGTGGCTTGTGTATCAGGATATCTATGGCCTCATAAAATGAACTGAGAAATGTAGGCACAATGTTTTGCAACCTACTTTTAATAAGGGCTCAACCTCTTCTCTAGCCCACCTCCCAGAGTTAATGGAAGAAAAAAGTGAGGGCAACCTCAATCTTCTTGGGCAGCAGTTCAGTCCTGTAGCAAACACCAAACACAACGTAGAAGCTGCAGACTACCCCTCTAGGCAGGCAGACAACAGGCGTGAACCAGAAGCTACAGTCCAAACCTTTCAGCAAGCAGATAGCAGGCAGCTGAAGAAACTGCCAGTCTTGCCTTTGAGGTGAGGCCACAGAAGCTTCAAGCGGACACAGGAACCTCACTAGCAGTTCTTGGGTGAGTTTCTCTTAATGGCAGCATTATCACAAGTTGTGCTCAACAACACTTTGTAAGCCAAACTAACACGTGCATGTTTTAGCAAAGAATAAAGAGGTAGAGCAAGCCAACCCAAAGCTCAGTGCCCATCTCCCACTGTCTGTGGGGTCACATTTATACTCCTTCATCAAGAGTTCTTTCACTTGTCTGCTATATAAAAACATCCTTTCAACTGAGTCTACTTCAGAAAAATGTTCTTTCGTGTGTTTACTTTAGCAAGACATCTTTTCACCTGTGTGCCCCAGCAAAACACCATTTGGTATAACTAACTTTCCAAAAGAACTAGAAGTTTCCACTTCAGAGCAGTGTTCATTCTGCTTTTGATTTTGTGGAGTAATGTGGGAAGTATTGGATTAAGATTAACTATTTGTCTCTCCTCCTCCTCCTCCTCCTCCTCCTCCTCCTCCTCCTCCTCCTCCTCCTCCTGGTTGAGAGATTTCACTAGGTGTTATAGATCTATTTAAATTGCTTATCTGATCTTCATTTAACTTTGTTAAGTGGTGCCTATTAACAAAATTATCCATTTCTTTTACATTTTCCAATTTGGTGCAGTACATGCTTTTAAAGTATGTGCTTATGATTCTCTGGATTTCCTCAGTGTTTGTTGTTATGTCCCTCTTTTTTATTTCTGATTTTGGTAATTTGGATATTCTTTCCATGGCTTTAGTTAGTTTAGGTAAGGGTGTGTCTATCTTGTTGGTTTTCTCAAAAAATAATCAGATCTTTGTTTCTTTGATTCTTTGTATTTTTCTCATTTCTTTCTTTTTTTTTTTAGTGATTACAGGCCTAAATTTGATGATTTTTTTGCCATCTACTTCTCTTGGGTTTGCTTGCTTCATTTTGTTCTAGAGATCTCAGGTGTGCTGTTAAGTTGTTATTATAAGATCTCTTCAGTTTTTTCTTTTCTTTTTTTTTTTGTTTGTTTGTTTTATGAAGGCATTTCGTGCTCTGAGCTTTCTTCTCAGCACTGCTTTCATTGTGCTTCATAACTCTGAGTATGTTGTGTATTCATTTTCATTGAATTCTAGGAAGTATTTAGTTTCTTCCTTTATTTCTGTCCTTATCCTTGTTTCATTCAGTAAAGAGTTGTTCAGTTTCCATGAGTTTGGATGCTTTGTTTTTGGGTTGGAATTGTTAAGGTCCTTCTTTAATCCATGAAAGTCTGATAGGATGCAGGGAGTTACTTCAGTTTTTTTTGTTGTTGTTGTTCATTTGTTTGTTTGTTTTTTATCTGTTGAGACTTACTTTGTGTCCAAGTATGTGGTCAGTTCAGACAAAGTTCTAGGGGGTTCAGAGAAGAACATATATTCTTTTGTGTTTGGGTGAAATATTATGTAAATATCTGTTAGGTCTTCATGGTTTATAAAATCTGTTATGTGTACTATTTCTCTGTTTAGTGTTTGCCTGGATGAACTGCCTGGCTGGTTAAGGGGTCCTGGACTTCTCTGACACAGTGCTCAGCCACTTGGGAAGGCAAGACACAAGAGTTGACTGTGCTTACTCCATGCTGTTGCCTGGTGGGTGTAGGGTTGTAGGTGTGGGGAGGCACAGTCTAAGGTGCAGGACAGCCAGAGGTGGTTCAGGCATCCCTGGGCCTTTGAGGAAGTCAAGGCCATCTTGTGCTCAGGCTCTTGGACATCCAGGGCCTGGGATGGGGGAGGGGTGGGTGGGAAGCTCTGGCTTGTCCTGTGAAAGTGTCCTTGGCTTGATGGCAGTTGGCTTGGTGGCAGCCATGGCTAGGCTCACAGAGAGGCCTTCTATAGGAGATTAGACAGTGGCTGTATAGGCACAGGCCTTCTCCATGACTCCCCATGGTGGATCCCAATGGAAAGAGATTGTCCATGGTTTTAAAGCATTTATTATAATGGTGGAAAGTGGATGAGTAAAACCATAACCCCCTTCTCAGGTTGAGTCTCAGATTAAATACCTTTTGTAGGGAGGAATGTCTAGGAAGGAAAACTTACTTGCTAAGCCCTCCATGCCTTTAAGTACCTCATTAAAATAGAGACCTATCTTGAGCCTTCATGACCACAGGTCATGTCCTCTACAAGAAAAGGGGCTTGGGGCATTGCCCTACATGAGTGATAGCCACAAATCTATGGGGGGCTGCAGCTAGTGGCAGGGGCCTGGTGCCCAGGAACAGGTAAAACACCTACTGTCCCTTCAAAGTTTCTGGGGCTTCAAGCCTCAGCTCAACTGGGGCCCAAGCTACCTTTCATGGTCCCATACCTGCCCATTGGTGAGAGTGAGGTATTGAAATCTCCCACTAAAAATGTAAGTGGATCAATATATGGCCATCTCAAAGTATTTAGACTTTCTATCCTAATGGCTGCATTCTAAAATACAGCAGTAAGGTGCTAGGCACATTGATCAGATTCAATAGAAGATATGACTCTTTCTGAATAAAAGAGTGGCTGAATATCATCTCCTTAGTAGTGTTCAATACAAAGTGTTTGTGTCAAGGTGCAGTCCTGGTTCAATTGCCTTTGAGGATTACCTGGAAGAATACATGTGTTAGTTCTTCCATAGTTTAATGATTCAAAGTATTCAGAGTTTATCCCATTTTACAAGGCTGAGAAAGACTCCATCTCCTATTGAGGTGATTACAAGGTCACTTTGCAGAACACATGGTGTAGACCATGTTAAAGTAATGCAGTTTACCCCACTCTCTTTCCGCCCAGTATAATCAGTCATGATTTGGAGACTTAAATGTCACAAACAGAATAAAGCTGGTAAAGGAATTGCTATTTATCTCACAGTGCTGTGTCATCTATTTTCACACCGTAATTTAAGAGAGTGTCCTTACATACTATATGAAGGCATGCCTTGTATATTAAGTCTACAACAAAGCAATCCAATATTGTTTCTTGATTTAATGAATCTTCCTAATTGTCAATGCCCAAGGAAATTATTTTTCAAATGAGACTTGCACTTAACCAAGATTTGAAATGACTTTTTACACAATGTATATGACACTGAGGGCAAAGGTCATAGAAGAGACAAAACCTGTTTGGGAGAGTAGATACTGAACATAAACCACAAACATAAATCTTTTATTATTTTGACCACTTAACACAGGCAAACATGCCCGATTACCTTGGATGCCTATCTATAGAATCAGGAAATAAAGATGTACTTAAATTATTGAGGTTGTTAAATATACATTGCATAAATTACTTTTCTCATTGCTTTGACAATATACATGAGGAAAACAACTTAAACAACTTATTTTGTTCCAAGGTTTCCTAGGGTTCAATCTGCCATGGTGTAGAAAGTACAGGACAGCAGGTCTACTCTTGCTGTGGTGAGCCAGGAAGCAGAGAAAAGGATCAGAAGTAGTCAGGGGAAAATACAATTTGCACAGGCATACTCTCATGGCCATTTTACTCTAATGATGTCCCTCATCTTATCTTTACCACCTCCAAATAATGTCATGGTTTTATGAATCTGTCAAAGAGGTCATTGACTCATAGAGATTTGAGCCCTCAGGATATAATCATTTCTGGAGATGCCTTCAGAGACACACACTGAAGTAGGTTTCACTAATCCCCCAGGCTTTTATAACTCTATCAAGTTGATAATCAAGCTTCACTATTATATAGATTGTGCCTGGATCTAGACCACATTTGAAAGAATTTAAAAATCTACATCTGTGAAACTGATCCTCATGAGCTGCTCATAGAGGTCTGGCTTCAATGCCAAAATGATTCTATGCCTTGTGGCAATTTCAGTTGTGTGGATTTCTGCCCTTTGGTTCAAGATGTCTGTGTCTCTTTCTAGAGTCCATGACTCTTTCAATTAGCAATAATCTTGTCTCAGATAAACCTCATTGGCTATGATAGTGTCACTGTGCAAAGCTTGAATCCGTGACTCTTAATACTGCTTCCAATCTTCATTTTTTCAAAATCGGTTATGTTTTTCAGAATCACCAAGTGTTTGTCAAAATGCCCAGCATAAGCTTTCTATATTGCATACTACTATAATTTACATTTTGTTTTATCTCCTAACATCCTTATCTTTTTATGTTGTCTTGTCAACATTCTCATACTATTTGCTTCTATCACAATCACAAGAAAACTGAGCACATGGATTATTTATCATACTAGGTTTCAGCATTTGAACCATCACTACTATTGGAATTATGCTTCTTCAATAAGGTTGTGACAGTTTTACCAAGATCTTTCATGAGAACATAGAAGTTCCTAAGAACAAACAGTCTAGTTCATCTATGTGCTAACCTTAAACTAGCTCACATGAAGGATCAAAGCGTTCCTCTTCACCTAAGCCTAAAATGAAAACTTAAATTCTTTACTGTGCATTTACATAAGATATCTTTGAACAAAACATGTGATTATTTCTTTCCTTACACACAATTATGAGAATGAATTTGAGATATTGGAAAGAACAGCACATCTAAACAGCATATATATGGACACACACATACAGAGAGAGAGAGAGAGAGAGAGAGAGAGAGAGAGAGAAAGAGAGAGAGTTTCTGAAATGTGGTAAAGTCCTGGTGTTCTGAGAGGAGGATGCGAATGATTTGATCTTATTCAATATTAACTCACATGCCCTTTAGCATTCATAATCAGGAACAATTTCTCCTACTCATCAAAGATTTATTTAGATATAATACACTTGGCTCTATCCTGAACTTAGGTGTTACTTATGTTTGATTCTAAGTGTGGTTGGGTGTGCCCTTTCCCCAGCCCAGGATGGTTTTACAACCTGGCTAGAGCCCATCTGGCCTTACTACATTTGCATTTCCTACTTGAGCCTTGAGATGACCGCCTGCTTAGCTTGCTAAAACAAAGGATTGGGTCTTTGAGCTTTCCCTTTAAAAGCAGTGTGGAATAATGAAGTTCCAGCCTTGATCAGAAACTTTGTCTTGGCTTCATTCTTCTCTCCCACCCTGTTCCTTTTTCATTTCCAGCCTCCCTTTCAGGTAGACCCAGTTTATCCATGGCTGCTGGACAGCTACAGTTGGGGCTTTTATGGGTTCTTATGTAGGGACCAACAGAAGATATCATTATTGAAGTTTAGAAATACTTAAAGATGGCTTCAGAAAACACATGACAATATCATTGTGAATAAGGTATGTTAAAAATCATAACGCCCACAACTTAATTGCTATCATGGCAGCTGGCATATACCCTACTTAATTAATACATGTTTCAGGTCAAATCCCAAAAATTAGACCTTGAGACAGATTTAAATGCAGGTCTGATGAGAACACCCTTGGGAATTAACAGATATGGAGGAATGAAAGAAGCAAGACCAGATAGCCAAATATATTGAATTGAGAACTATGTATAACAAATGGTTCAACTAAGCTTATAAGGATCTCATAACCTGAAATGAACCAAAAGAATTTTCATAAACTGAAAATAGCATGTGGAGTCATTATACTTCCAAATAGATATATCACTGAAGGTCACTTCCCCTGAGGAAGAGACTATGGCCTTGTGTGAAGCATAGTTCTTCATCCAAAGTTAATTTTTAGAATGTTAGTAACAGAAAGCTGTTAGGTCTCAACATTCCCCCAAACAGAGGAATAAGTACTTAATCCTGAAGACAACACTCTGCAGCACACCACTGCATCACTTTCATGTTTACAATGTGTACAGCAAGAATCCCCAAAACAATGAAGTACATTTGGAAAGTTTTATTCTGTAGGCAGTTCCTCTTCTGAGCTACTTTGTGATATACTGAAAAAGATGTTGCAAGAATGTCAAGCAGTTACTGATTTCTCAGACTATAAGTGCATTTGCATGAATATATATATATATATATATATATATATATATATATATATATATATATATATAACTTTTTCATACAAACCCATGCTTCAACTTAGGGGATAAATAATACCACATAGTTCAGAGGCACTGATTGCTTTCTACCAAAAAAAAAAAAACAAAACAAAACAAAAAACAAAAAAAAACAAAAAAACAAACAACAAAAAAAACCCAACCAACCTCCCAAAAAACCCAAAAACTCAAAACCAAAAATAATGTGATCTTCACAGTCAAAATATCCCACAAACAGAAACAGAAAACTTTGTTATTATTTCATGAATCAGACATGTTGTGAATATCTTTATCATTCTATCTTAATAATTTGTAATCATACTAAATTTTCTAAGATAAAGATCATACTTTCATCTATTTATTTGTGCTTATTTGGTTCCAAGGGTTTATTGTGTGAGAGACACTACACTAAGTGATCTAAAACAGTAATTCGCTTAATCTTTACAACCACATCATTTATGTAAAACCATTTAATCCATTTTACTAATGAGTCAGTCAAGGCATACAGAAGTTTAAGGGCTTCATATAGCTGGAAAGCAGCGGATAGGGCTGGAATTTCAAGATATGTAGTCTGCTTCTGGAGTCTGCTCTTTACTTTTATGCTACATTACCTCTAAAGACATCATAGGCTTGTACCATGTATCTTCTGTTAGTATATGAAAATATGAATATGAATTCTTAGCGGTGAGTGTTCTTTTTGTCATCTCTTGATGATAAAGAACAGTACATTAACTGTAGGACGTTACAGATGGTAGGATCTTTTAGATTTGTGATTGTACATGAGCTCTGGAGTTCAGGGGAAATGGTGATGGCAAGAAGAGTGCAAGTAGGCGTCACATAGGCAATATGTATTTATTGTGTATGTTTGGGTCTGCTTATGTGGAAATAGGAGGACGATCTGTGGGAGTCACTTCTCTCCTTCCACATCATGGGGTTTCCAGGACAGAACTCAGGCTATCTGGCTTGGTGGCAAGCACTTGTTTTTTTATGCACTGAGCCACTTCCCTGCCCCAGACAAGAGTTTTATACATATGAAATGTATACTATTATTACATAGAATAATATAAACTTCCTATGCATAAAATGTATTATAGTATTGCAAGAAGCATTTTATCATGTTGGCATTACAGAATATCATGAAGTTCGTGCTTAAATCAAAGACTTTATATGTAGCCTGAATTTACTCTGAATGAGGAAAGATATCTTAAAGCATTTCTATACAGTTCAGATACTAGATACTAATCTCTTACTAGAAGCTAGGCTGTCCTGAAACTCACTGTGTAGTCTCGGTTGGCCCTAAACTCATACAAATCCTTATGCCTCAGTCTCCCAAGTTGTGGGATTTCAGGCATTAGCCAACACACCCAGCTTCTCTCCCAGTTTTATCTTTTTTTTTTTTTTTTTTTTTTTTTGAGACATGGTCTTATCCCTAGCTAGCCTGATCCTCACAGAGAATTGCCTGCCTCTGCCTCCCAAATGCTGGGATTAAAGGCCTGAACCACAGTGCCTGGCTTTCCCAGTTTCATCTTACATAACATAGACTAGCCCAAGTAGTTCTGCAAATACTGCTAGCTACATTCACATCGATGGGGATGCCTCATGCAATGTTTTTGGAGAGTAATTTTCTTAAAACCATACTCTTTCAATGCAGTCTTCTATGACACAATCAGAAGGAAATGTCATTACCACTGTAGAGTACAGGTTGTTTCCCTTCTGCCTGGGAGTTCATTGACAGTACACACCCAGCCCCACAAGAGAGAAGAGCATATTGTTAGCATGGAAAAAAAGATGCCAATTTAAGATAAAATTCCCAAGTGTGTTTCCAGTTGTGTACAGGAGCCTTTTGCACCATTGTAAAGTCAGGGATTGAAAGGTCAAACCATTTTCGATCCAGGATGATCTGTAGTTTTAAGGAGAAAAGTGAAAGAATCGAGCTGCCACGTAGCATCCAGTTTGAAAAGTTTGCTGAGCTCAATCTACTAGAGAGCTAAACTGCACAGAAATAAGACCAGAGCCATTGTGTCACCTTTCACCTAGACAGTGTGGGCAAGTATTCACTCCACCTTGATTAAGGATTTTTGTTTGATTATATTTTGAAGTAAGGTTTCACTCTGTAGCCTAGAAAGGCCTTCAACTTGCAAACCTCCCCACTGCTTCATTTTCCTGAGGGCTGGGATTACAGGTGAGCACCACTATACCTGGTAGAGTTTCTCCCAATATCATGCTCATATCACCTTCTGCAATGAAGCCTTTTCTGTATTACAAACTGCTATCTTTCTCCCTTGATTTTCCTCTCTGTATTGCAAACTGCTACTATCTTTCTCCCTTGATTTTCCTCTTCACTTCTCATCATCTCATACACTAAGGATTGTGCTTGCTTAGCTGATTGATCTTGCTCCTCCCCTAATATAAGGTTTGCTCCTTGAAGGTAGGACATTTTGTTTTGCTCATGAATGTATCTCTACCTCTTGGGAAAGTGCCATTAGAAACAAGTGCTAGCTAGTGTGCATTGATGAATGCATGTTTCCACTGTGCTCACCAAGAGGCTAATATTCCTTCTACTTGATTCATACTATCTGTGTTAAGAATTACTATTGTATCAGTTTGTGCTTTTGCTCATTTTTCATTTGTAAACCTATTTTGGATTTATTCATGTTTAAAAGAAATATATCTTAGCAGCTTTTCCTATCTACTGTTCAGTGTTCAATCTTTACATGTATTCGTTAGGTTTCTGTTGCTGTGATAAACACCATGACCCAAACCATCTTAGAAGAAGAAAGGAATTATTTCATATTAAGACTTCTAGGAGTGACAGTCCATCTTGGAGTAAAGTCAGAGAAGAATCTCAAGCAAGAAGCTGGAGTCATGCTGCTTACTGGCTTGCTCCCCATGGATCGCTCAGCCTGATTTCTTATATAACCCAGGATTACTCAGGGTAAGAACTGACCATTCTGGTCATGGCCCTCCTACATCAATTATCAATCAAGAAAATGCTTCATGGACTTGCCCACAGGCCAGTCTGATGAGGCATTTTGTCAGTTGAAATTCCTTCTTCCCAGATAACTCTTGATGATTTCAAACAGACAACAACAGCAATAGCAATTAACCGGCACATATATTTAAATAACACAATAAAAATAGTAAAGACACCAGTGGAGGCTATTTCTTCCACTTAAAGGGCATTGTCCATGGTTCAGATTTAGAAAACAGTTGGATGAAAAGATTGTTGGCTATCTGCCAAGGCTCTGAGACCATCACAAAAGTGAGAGTGGAAGAATATAAGAACCAGAGCCTGGGAGGAGTGCTTGGAAAGCTGTCTTCTAGAGAGGGCACACTATACTCATGAATTCACAGCAGCTGTGACTGTCTGCACAAGTTGAGGCCTGCCAACTTTTTAGCATGGGATGAGGGCTCATGAGGCCCCACGCCTCCCATAGGAGTTATTGGCAGGTAAAGGTTACTGGAAGAGGGGTGTCATTTCCTTCAATGATGTAGTCACTGGTAACCTTACATAGGCTTCAATAAATCCATCCTTTAAATAACATCTCATTTCTATGAAATTGTGGCTATTGTAAAGTACATTCAGAGGTTTCTACAGTAGTATATATTTTGCCCTTAATTTGATGGGTATAACTATTTGGCAGTTGTTGAATGCACAGAAAAAAAAAAATTCTTGTTCTGGGGGCGATTTCTCTACCAATTGTTCTTTCCCAAATTGTTTCAGTGGTACTATTTCTGTGTTTCAAATGCTTGCTAAGTTCTTTTTTATTTTGTTTTTATAGCTATTTATTTGATTATTTGAAAAAAACCCAGACAATGCTTTCAAATTTAGAAAGAATACTACTATTTTAATAGCACTTTATATATAGGCTTTTTCAACCTTAGTTTTAGAAGGAGGAGTTTGGTGGTTTATAATACTCGCCCTCTATTCACTAACTATTCTTGCATGGTCCATAGATAACACATATGATAATTCTCAATTGTTTCATATAGCCACACAAGAACTATTTTGGACCTTAAACGTCAGAAATGTGAGGAAGAAGTCTATCTGCCACTAAGAGGATAGATGAAAATGAAGAATGCTTTAATTCCTATTAGAAGGATGGATTATTCCCCTTTTCTCTTTTCCATTTTGGAAGGACAAAATATGTAATTTTTGCCAGATTTTGTGACTAAAAAAAGAAAAACATCAGCTATAACAAAAGTAGATTCCTTCATAATCTTAACTATAATGTAGCTTCTTTCTGCAGCAAAGATTCACCTATTAGTATGTGTGTCTATTATCACTGTATTACTATACTTTGGATCTGGAATATGACCCAAAGATTCAAATGTTACCTAGATTCTATCTCATGGTATTTACTATTGTTGAGCAGGGTTATCAGTGGATTTTAGGTAATTACAACTATGCCCATTACCATGATGTCTTCCCCTTTCTCTCTTGGTTTCCCAGTGTCCACGATATCAGTGGCTTTATCTATAATGGACCAAAGTACTACTTGCTGTGATGTGTTACCTTGGTCCAGGCACAAAGACAGCAGGGCCAGATGATCATAAACCTTTGGAACTATAAGCTAATAGTAAACCTTTCTTCCTTATATGTTATTTTTTTTGTGTATGTGTTAAAGTAAGATAGACCAAACTAGCACACATATAAAATACAAAGAAAATAATGGACATTATCACTCAATCACCTTTTAGTGTTGTAAGGTTGGTTCATCTGTATTCAGTGGTAGTCTTCAGTCTTCAGTCCCTTCAAAGGCACCTATGGGACAGGCGGCAAGTATAGAATTTACCTGTATTGCTGCACTTCTTCTTTCTCAGTGTGTCTCATGGAAGATACGGGCTTTGATTAACTGTTCAATATGACTCCTAAACAGCCATAGTCATTATTATAAGCATAAAATGAGTTACAGAGAAAAGTATGGGCTGGGCATAGTCATGTACACCTTTAATTACAGAACTTGGGAGGCATAGAAAGGCAGATCTCTGTGGTTTCAAGGTCAGCCTGGTCTACCTGGTAAGTTCCAGGCCAGCCAGAAATATATAGTGAGGTCTTGTCTCAAGATAGATAGATAGATAGATAGATAGATAGATAGATAGATAGATAGATAGGAAGGAAGGAAGGAAGGAAGGAAGGAAGGAAGGAAGGAAGGAAGGAAGGAAAGAAAAAGTAGAGGGTGGGAGGGTGGGTGGGAGGATGGGAGCAAGGACTTAAAACTATCTACTGAGGTCTTATTGGTTATGGGTTTCTAACATGTGCATCATATCACACATTCTTCATTAATTGTTCTTTTTTGTTGACCATTTCAATAGAGTATGTGCTAGAATGTCCTAGCACATCATAGTGGCATTTTAGGATAATTTCTGCTGCCCAAATAAATTTTCTCTTTACATTCTCTCTACCCTGTTTCATTCTAACAATGTCTTTGTTAATTTTATCTTGCATTCACAATTCCTAACACTCACCAGTGTTTTATTTAGTCCCTAAAGCAGTTCACATAGGCATAGCCATCTATTAATGGATAACAATATTACCTTAAACACAGCAGCTTGCTTGTGCTTCATGTCCCACAATTTCTAGGAGTCAGGAATCCTGCATAAGTTAGCTTTTTCAGATGAGCAACGGGGTCTGTCATGAGTGTGAGTGTTGACCAGGCCTTGAGTCTCATCTGAGTACAAATCTATTTCTAAGTGATTGCGGATATATATATATATATATATATATATATATATATATATATATATACACATACATACACATGGCTGTGTGAGTCTTCTTTTGTGGTTTAATTTCATTAAAATCAGGAAAGGAGACAGTTTGCCAGGATGATAGAAGTCACAAGTGTATGTGCCTTAATTGTGGAAGTAACTGCTATTGTGACTTAGATATTGAAGTTTATTTCTAAAAAGCTCATATGTGGAAGGCTTGATTTTCAGACAGTGGCACTATAGGCAGGTGGTTGGACTGTGAGAGTGATGGTGGATTTCAATTCATTAGGTCATGCATTAAAAGGCCTATTGGACTTAGGACCTAGGGGAAGGAATTAGGTATCTCAAGACACCACTACTATTAGGAAGAGAGATCTATCTAGGAATGCCATGAGCTTCTGAAGGCTTAAAGCCCACCCAGTGACACACCTCCTCCAACAAGGCCACAGTTCCTAATCTTTCTCAAAGAGTCTCAAAGCTCTATAGCTTGGCACCAACATTTTCAAATATGTGAGTCTATGGCAGCCATTCTCATTAAAACCACCATAGTCAAACTAGCAGTACCAGATGATTTCTTTCCTGTGGAACACTCTATTAACACAATTAGAAAATTGTTGGCTACCTCTACAACATTATTACACCAGTCATCATATCTTGCCAGGCAGTTTATTACTCTAGCCCACAGGTAGGAGAGACTGCTGTGCTAGTTAGTTTGACTGTTAACTTGATACAACCTAGAGTTATCTCACATTGGCTTGTGAGTATGGGGGATTATGTTGATTGTTAATTAATGTAAAAAGGCCCAGACCACATTAAGAGGCACCATTCCCTGGAAAGATGCTCCTGAGTTGTATAAACTAGCTAAGCATTCATGAATTAGCCAGCAAGCAGTTTTCCTCCATGATAACTGCTACAAGCTCCTACCTTGAGGTCTTTCCATGACTTTTCTCAATGTTGAATCTAGAGTGTAAGCCAAATAATTCCTTACTCTTTAAGTTGCTTTTGCTCAGAGTATGTAATCACAGCAATAGAAAAGAGAAGTAGAAAAAAAAAGGCTTTTTCCTCTCCTAGTAGCCTACAAAGATCCTTATGGAACTATGCAAGCTAGCCAACAAGGATGATACTGCAGACAAATTCCAGCTTGATTTCTTCATGTCTTGTGATAAAAGAGTGTGGAGTGATCAGCAATAGGTTCTTATAAAAAAATCCTTTGAAGATCTGAAAGTAATGGAAGATAGTTAACCATGGCCTAAAGTCTCTGAAGTAAAAGAAATCATTCTATAAGTTGGTTATTTCATGTCTGTTATCATAGCAGCAGAAATTCTAACATAACTCCCAACTGGTAGAACCTATGTTTCTGTGTTGATATCTTATCTACTGGTGGCAGGCTGTTCTGGCCATGTCTGCCATAGGTTTAAAGTAAATTTCGAAATAAAATCCCCTATGATTAGCTTTCTATCAATGAATCATGAAAACTGGTTTCAATAGAGAGGCTCTTTTGATCATTTTAAAAAAGAATGAGTGAGGTATGTCCACATTGTCCCCAGAACTGCTGAGAAAGATTGTTCTTCAATTACTCACAGTAGTAACTAGGTGGGTAACAATTCTTTACCTCCACTACTCTACTGGAGTTTCTTGGGATCACCTTTGAAATACATACTATTTGCACTCAGACTTTTGTGTCTAAGCCTGATTCTGGGGAAGATAAACTAAGATACTGCTATCTTCTTACAATTTTCAAGGCCCTTGTGATAAGATCTGGCCTCAAAGACAAGGCATTTACTCATTTACCAAATTTTGTGATGAAAAATAGTAGTTGGTTTCATATAAGAGTATTCCTCTGCTTCTGATCACACTCTCCAAACTTGGCTTTCTACTTCTTGTTAAAAGTGGGCTCTTGAAGCTGACAGCTAGAATTAATGGGAACTTTATCAAATAACCTGGGTATGGAAAGCCAACTTCTGCCACAGCAGTTCAGGCCAATGAGTGGATTTGGCAGCACTTCTATGCTTTGATCTCTTGTAATTCTCCCAGAATTTATTTAATGCAAACAAGTTCAATGTGGGTGGTTCCTAATGCTTAGCAGCTTTGGCTAGAAGCTACAAGGGATCAAACTAACCTCAGTGAGAATCCCTCACACATGCTGATAATTTTTTCTGTTTCCAGAAGTTTGTAAAAACAGTCAATCACTAGGTACTGTGGGTGTTAGCATAGGTTCTATAAGATATGAAGTCTAAGAAAGAAATGTTCAAACAGGAGATCTACTAGATAATTTGATCAAACCAATGCTTATAAGGGAGAGAGAAAAGCCTGACTGTCAAATTGGGTACAGGGGAAACATCACCTTCCAATATACTCAGAACAAAGAATTCAGCCATGAGAGGTTAGGGTCTTTCAGAAGCACTTTGAATTAAAGGAGCAGAGTGAGCCTTTTCTTTACTCATTGCTCATCAATCAGATGATAAATAGCAGGTTTTGGAAGGAGCCTGTCCTTGTTCAAAGCAGCTTCCTTTAGCTTAGGATGGCAGCTGGCAAATGATGGTCTATAGACTATATGCTGCCATCTATCTCTTTGTGCAAATAAAACTTTTTTGGAACACAAGCACATTGATTTAATTTTATATTGTCTACAATTGTTTTTTCCACACATTGATAGGCTTCAGTACCTGTAGCAGTAATAGAATTACCTTCAAAATACAAAGTCCCTACTACCTGGCATCCTGACTCCCAACCCCACACAGAAAAAAAAAGTGTGGTGACTCTAGACACAGGGCAATTTCCTGAGAATGATGAGAACAATGGCTTGAACTTTCAGTGGACAGCATCCTTGGCAAATGCCGAAACTCCCGTCTTAGTCTCTAGGATTAGTTGATCCACAATAGAAAATCAACACCACACAAGGCCAGACAAACGATTCTCCCTACATTCTAAACTCTTGTAAGGTATAACTCTCATATATCCTTTCTGAAGATGTCTCAAAAGAGCAGGCACTTGCCTCCATTCATTACAACTTAGTGTCTATCTTACAAGCTAGTCCTGATTTATTTTTCTTCTGCCTTCTCTAAGCCAGTGTCCTTCCCTCCTATCCTTGTGTTTTCCTAGACTTGCTATTGACAACAGAGCTCTGGCAGCAGACAAGCTAGGCTAAGATCTAGAAAACCAAATGTTTCAAATTGGACTTAAAACTTGAATAAAGTTAGAGTAGGGAGATGTCCAAAGGACTAAGGACATCCACTGCCTCTTACTTCATACCCCAAACAGGGCCATTTTCAGAGATCCCTTCTAGCCACTTGGGAAGCCTTTCCCTGATTTCACCCTGAAGTATTTGCATGGCATTCCTGGTTGCTACCATTTGCTCATAACTCACACAGAATGATGACCTGGCTTCTCGAGGCTCCTGTTTCAGAGCAGCAAGAATGTTTATTATATATAATCCCTGTTTTAACTACCTCAGGGGCATTCTTGTTGATTTTCCAAGGCATTGTAGATCTTGTCTTGAGTTATGAAACCACCCAGGGGAAAAGAGTAGCTCTAACCAAGATACAATTTTAAGAAGACATACAATATAAAATAGAGAAAAAAGACCCTTGGGCTGTTTTGCACTTCTGAAGCAAAGCCCTCAAACAGTGAAATAAGCAGGCCACAATAAGGAAGCAGAGAACTTGGTTTTGCTGAGCAGACTCTTTTCCTTGGGTTAATTCCAAAAGGGAAAGGTGCTGAGTGAGTCACAGAATAAGTAGGTCAGAGTTTATCTTTCAGACAATGCAATCTTGTATGGATATACCCATGGTCCCTGGAGAACGTTCAGCAGGCCCACCTTCTCAAGGTCTATGCTAGGCTTGTCCATGTAAACTTGATTATTTTTAGCTCTGTTTATAGGTATATTCATTACTTTTCTCTTTACTGTGAACAAATATCTGATAAGAAAGAAATTAAAGGAGCAAGGATTTATCTTGGCTCATTGTCTGAGAGAGATTTCTGTCTATCATGGTGGGGAAGAAATATCAGTTGGAATGATTTGTGGCTTTGGTAGCAGGATCATCATGAGCAAAAGCCAGGAAGCAGAGATGGCCATATGGTCAAAGGCAGGGCCAGAGTCTAATACCTAAGATTCACTCCCATTGAACCCACTTCTTGTGTCCAGTCTTAAAGGTTTTAAAATCTCTCCAAAGAGTATTACACTTTGGAAACCAAGTATTGCAACACAGGAGTCTATAGAGGGCATTTCACATTAAAACTACAACAATGTGTCTACCTCATTGTTGCGTTTTCAAAGGAAGTTCAACTCTACTTTTGGGATCCAGAGTTTCTGGCTGGGTTTCTGGCTGACAACAGTCCTCCAAATCTGAAATTATGCCAAGATGTGGAGCAGATATGATAGAAATGTAGATGTTATGAGTTTAGAGCTATATCATGAGATGTTGTTAGCAGTAGCCACAAATTGAGTGCTGAGATTTGTGCATGAGGCAATGGTAGGATGTGCTAGAGAAAAATTCAAAGAAAAGAGGATCCTTTGGCAAAAGTAGTCCAGGTCAGAATCCCGTACCACAGGTTGCTATCCAAGGTTTGCTAAAATGCAACTGGATTATTCTAAAACCACATTTTCATGTGTCAAATGATACTGATTCTTTTAAGAATAGTACATTAATTGTGTATTTCAGCATGAGACACACTTGTATCTTGGTATGTATGAGGGACTGGTTTCAGGACACCATAATGATACAAAAATCTGTGAGTACTTAACCATCATAAAAAGAGTGCAGTATTTGTATAGATATTACAAACACCATCTATAAGCTTACATCATCTCTAACTTATACCTAATGTAGTGTAGAGGTTATGTCAATGTGGGTTATATATGGTTAAGGAAATAATAGTGCAGAGAAAGTCCTCACATTGTCAGCACAGATGCATTTCCATTCATTCATTCATCCATTTTAAATTAACATTTTCGATTCTTGTTTGGTTGAAGCAGCTGACATGGAACCTGTATATATAGAGTGATGTATGGTGCTATTTTGTGGCAATCACTTGAAACAGAAGCAAGCTGTTTTGTTTTTCTTTCTTTTTAAATGTACCAACTGATCATCTAACAGGGGGAACTATAGCAGGTAAGAATAGAATAAAAATTATAAGAATAGGATAGACCCATAGGTTTCCAACTTTCCTGTAAGATCTGGAACCCCAAGGCCATCTATGTCATTTCCAGTACTCTGTATATTATTCCTTCAGATAAAAATACTATGCTACCTGAGAGCAGGCAAAGACTATGATTGAGGTAAAGCACCATGGGAGCTTGTTACTAATGAGTTTATGAGTTGAAAGTTACAGAGTATAATTTCTACTTCTAGGTGTTCAAAATCAACATGTCTTAAGTTCTAATAATTCTTTTAAAAATGAGTGATTATGTGGGTGTATTAAACAAAACAAAGCTATAAGAAAGATTGCTTTTTTTTGCTTTGCATCTACCACATAAAATTATTTAATATGCCCATACTTTGTTTGGACAAGATGTTTATAGTCATAGCGTTCAATCCATGTATGCTCTTTTATTAGTGTTTTACTTAAGCAAACAATAATCTATGTTAAACAACATATACAATAGTAATAATAATAATTTAGTGTCCCCACCAATTCAAAGACATCTTTCTGATACTCTTGCTTCCTTTTCTGATCCTCCACCTCATCATTGCAAGCACTGAGATTATATATGGCCGTGTCACCATGTCCAGTTCAATGAGTGATCTTTTGTACCCTCAAGAAGTAACTTCTACTCAACTTGGCTTAATGTTAAATGCATTGTGTTGCCTTCTATTTCTTTGAGGGAAGAAAGCACCAGTTTTTATGAGATATAGTCTGTCCCTGTCTTCTGGACATTAGTACTCAATGTAGTATGTAAGAGAATATTTGAAAACTTGCTAAAAGAGTTTTATAGCTTTTATATTCCCCTCAAAAGACCTTGAATTTTCTATCCTGGTGTCCCTTTCTTGATGAAAATTATATCACATATTTATTTGAACATATTCTTTTTTAAGTTTTATACACTTGAGACTTTTTAAACTGCTCATTACCTTTCAAACTGTTGGTAAATGCAGTATGTGTTCTTACCTAATCAGTAAGATTATCCACTTCAAAATCATACACTTTGTCAAAATGAATCCACATAATTAAGGAAGTAAACCATGGATCTTCCAAATGTCTATGTTTAATAATGACCTGTGGCTTTAGGGACTAGCAGGAGACTTGTCATTCTAGAGTATTTTGATTGTGGGACTTAACTGAATCTTAAGTAGTCTTTATTTTTTCTCATACTTGAATTCCTCATATTTTTTATTTGAATAAAACTCATTCTCAAGTTATCATTACATTTTCCAGAAGTACGTGTTGTTTTCAGACTTCCTCAATCCTTGCCTATCTTAAAAGTTAAAGGCTTCAATTTCTGATATATGAATAATTTTCCTGAAAATAAAATACTCTATTGATTAAAAGTTCCCTCAAAGCATTGAGAAATTGTCTTCTAGTAATTAGCCTTTCTAAAAAATTATTTATTTATTTATTTACACTCCAGATTTTATTCTCCCCCTAGTCCACCTCCCAACTGTTCCACATTCCATACCTCTTCCCCACCACCCTGTTTTATGTCTATTACTCACTAACCTAACCTACTATCCTACAAAAGTTGTTACAACTATGGATTTCTTGTCATGATTCTGAAATTTTAATTGTGTTTCTCTCAGTTTGGATTTTTTCTGCATATCCCACTTTATATTTGGGGGAAATCTGTGACATTGAAAATATGATTTTATCAAATTCTATTAATTATATTCTATTTTTATTTTTTCCTTCCCTCAATTTTCTTGCTACATTTTTATGGAATTCTGACTGGAGATATGGCTGAGAAACACCAAAAGAAATGTTTAAAGTCCTTAGTGATCAGAGAAATTCAAATCAAAATGACCCTGAGATTCCACCTTACACCAGTCAGAATGGCTAAGAACAAAACCTCAGGAGACAGCATATGTTGGCAAGGATGTGGAAAATTAGGAGCACTCCCCCATTGCTGGTGAGATTGCAAACTGGTACAACCTTTCTGTAAATCAATCTAGAGGTTGCACATAAAATTGGACATAGATCTACCTTAAGACCCAGCAATACCACTCTTGGGAATATACCCAAAAGATGCCCCACCATGACACAGGGACACATGTTCCACTATATTCATAGTGGCCTTGTTTGTGATAGCCAGAAGCTGGAAACAACCCAGATGTCTGACGATAGAAAAATGGATGCAGAAAATGTGGTTCATTTACACAATAGAATACTACTCAGCTATTAAGAATAAGGACATCCTGAGTATTGCAGGCAAATGGATGGAACTAGAAAATATCATCCTGAGTGAGGTAACTCAGACCCAAAAAGATATATTCAACTTATTGGATAAACTAATCTGTGTCTTTTTATTTTCTCTTCTATTTTCTATCCCTTTTCTCAAATTAAGTGAACTCTTCTTTTAATTTTCAAGACTATATCTTCATCTTTACTTTTTCCTTTTTGTGAAATTTGGTTGTTTTATATACAACAATTCTCAAATATCTATAAGGATATTGTGTTTTCTGTAACTTATTCTTTTATCAATATCCAGTAGGATAGTCTAAGATCTTGAAATATATCAGCATAAATATAATCTGGTATAGGCTTACTTTGCTTAGCAGTTTCTTTCCAGAATTACTATATGAATGTTTTATGGCAGATTTACTTTTCATTTTGTGAACATATTCTGAGTACACTGAAGATACAGGGTCAGGCACTGATAAATGAGGAGCTTAAAGTCCATTGTCATGCTTCTGTAAATTTTAGTTTTCCATTCTTGCTTGTTTCATGTTTTTATAGTAAATTCTTTGGATATCACTAAAGAGAAATTTGTCAATGGATAATTTTAGTCATTTTTTCCAAAAGAAAAACCACAGAAACACTGAACTTTTAAAAAAAAATGTTTTAACATGGCAGGAAAGTTGACTCAGTCCATATCGTACTTACTACAAAGGCATGCAGACCTCATTTTGATCACCAGAATACACATTTCAAAAGCTGGGCATAGTGGCACATGCTTTTAATTCTAGTATGGGAAGGCAGAGACATGTAACTCCCTGAAGCTGCAGGCTAGTGAGTGATATCACTTAAAAGAACAAGGTACATATCTCTTGAGACATAACATGAAAGCTTGCTAATGTTAATTTTGGACCCCCACATTTATATCTACACACATGCATGCAAATTTGCATGTACTAGTACACACACACACACACACACACACACACATTTTAGCAAACTTTATACTCCCCATCACCACAGTGATCTTAGTCAATGCACTCTTACAAACTAGATGTACTTCTTGAAATTCTATGGTCTGAACGAATCTGTTAAAGCTATGTTGCAATTTCCCCCTTTCCCATGCTTATGGATCTCTACTGGAGAGGTGCTCAACAATAGCTAATGTATTGTATACCTGTGAATCCACTTTCAGTGCATTCTTCTGTATACTGCTTGCCAAACAGTTTTTGAAACTCTTTGTGTTCAATCAGATATCCAGGAAATTTAATCTCAGCTAAATGACCCCAAGAAGAGTTAACAGATTCTATAATTACTTTCCTCCTAGGAAAGAGTGTGCTATAATAGGAAGAACACACTCTTGGCAAAAACCAGATCTAAGGTCATATTGAGCAGATGATGTGCACCAAGTAGATGTTAAATACTGTGAAATCACTACTAACATCTTTTAACTATTAATGTTATTGATAAATTCTCTTTCTGTTTTTATTGTGATCTTTTAGACAGGCTCTTACTTTGTAGCCCAGGCCACCCGTATGGCAATCCTGGATTGCAGGATAATCCACAATACGTAGTTCGTTCTTTAAGTTTGTATTTGTAATCACTCATGATGTTCATTTTCTTGTAATCAAGCAAAGATCAGTTGTGGGATGGCATAATTTGACTACTTACATAGCATTCGCTGAACTCTTGCTTGCTGCCTTGGCTGACTTGAGCAAAAAGACTGTCATTCACACAGCCAACTGGACAGCTCTTATGCTACTACGAGCCATCTGGAACACTCCACTGACACCCTGAGAAAACTATAATACAATTGCAGTTGATTATGCTGGCTCCTGAAGGCACAGCCTTAGCCAGGGATGCTTGAATCACTTTGTACCAGGCTTTTTTATTTTTATATTTATTTTATTTACATTTCAAATGTTTTCCCCTTTCCTGGTCTCCTCTTCAGAAACCCACTATCCGATCCCCTCCTCCTGCCTCTATGAGGGTGCTCCCCCACCCACTCACCTACTCCTGTCTTCCCTCCATAGGAAGGAAGGGAGGCATTTAATACCCTCAGGCCCTAGGGCCTCTCCTCCCATTGATGTCCAACAAGGCCATCCTCTGCCACATATGTGGTCAGCACCGTGTGTATTCTTTGGTTGGTGGTCCAGTCCCTTGGAGTTCTGAGAGGTCTAGCCAGTTGACACTGTTACTCCCTCCCTGGGGCTGCAAACCCCTTCAGCTCCTTCAGTCCCTTCTCCAACTCCTCCATCCAGGACCCCATGCTCAATCCAATGGTTGGCTGTAAGCATCTGCCTCTGAATTTGTCAGGCTCTGCTTGAGCCTCTCAGGAGACAGCTTATCATGCTTCCATCAGCAAGCCCTTCCCAGCATCCATATAACATCCAGGTTGGGTGGCTATATATGGAATGTATCCCCAGGTAGGGCAGTCTCTGGACGGCCTTTCCTTCAGTCTCTGCTCCACATTTTGTCTCCATATTTTCTCTTGTATTTTGTTCCCCTTCTAAGAAACACTGAAGCACCTACATTTTGGTCTTCTTTTCTTAGGCTTCATATGGTCTATGAATTGAATCTTGGGTATTCCGAACTTTTGGGCTAATGTCCACTTATCAGTGAGTACATACTGTGTTTGTTCTTTTGTGACTGAGTTACCTCACTCTGGATGATATTTTCAAGCTCCATCCATTTGCCTGCGAATTTCATAAAGTTTTTAATAGCTGAGTAAATATTCCATTGTGTAAATGTACCACATTTTCTGTATGCATTCCTCTGTTGGGGGATGTACCGGGCTTTTTGCTATCATAAGCTTTGGCAAGATCTAGATGACCGTTGAAAGCATTTCTACCCAGGCCAGAGGGGAAGTAGGGCTTCTGGTGGCCTAAGAGAGGAGCAGTATGATTGGTGCTAAGAGGTAAGGCTGTGATTCGTCTAAACTGTAAACCTATCCAGAATTTCTGCCTGATTACAGCAAAGGGATCCCCTCCTCAGCCAGTTGATTAGCTCTAATGCCCTCTATATCACTTCCTCAATGGGTATTCTCAGTAATCTTAATGTCTGAGCTTCATGTTCATGTTTTAACTTCTTCATGAAATAAGAATTTATCATCACAGTATCTTCAGTTACCTGTGGGTCAAAGACTATTGCCAAGTGTACACCTGTTAATCTCAGTACAAAGCCTGAAAGGCATTAGAGGCAGCTTATGTACAGTCATCTTTACTGGGAATACTTGCTACATCTCTCCCACTCCCTTCATTTCTTTCTCTCTCCCCCTCTCTCCAGGTCTCCAGGTTGTTCAGTTATCTAACTCTGTGTTCTCTCTGTATTTTTAGCATCTCTTTGTACTTCTGGAATACAAGAACAGAATAGAAATTTTAGGTCAACACTTGTCTCACTTCTTTCTACTGTCTTGTTCACATTGTAGTAATCTGTGTTGTCCATGACATCTAGAAAAACTTTCTACTTGTAACTATAATTCTCAAATGAGTATATCCTTCGGAATTACTGGAGGTCTTGTTAAAGCACCTATTGTTGGCCTCATCTTGAGTTGCTCATTCAGAGGGTGTTAATGGTGCCTGAAAACCTTAATTTTTAACATGCCATCAATCCCAGTACCATATTTTGAAAACCCTTAAAATTCACCATCTCAAAACTGTATTAAGGAAGCAGGCTATGCGCTACAGAGGCCCATTACTGACAGTGGTTTCCATACACTCCTCCCATCATTTTGTCTTCTGATCCAAGTAGCTTTTTCACAATAACTTTTCATAGAAAGATTTGAGCAAATTTCTATTCCCCTAGATACATCACCAATCACAGATTAAAGAACCAGTCTGGTGAAACAATGAGTTTCATTGAGGTTACTTATAGTAACACTCACACTTCGGGATGACTACCTCACTGAAAAAAGCACCCCTCCTCATACATACTATCAACCACTATCTTTTGAGAAATATGAGTCCCTGAGCCCCTACCTGAGGTGGTTAATAGTTGCTGAGGGGAGTGATGTTTTCTTTAGTGGTATGGACACACATAAATTATTTATAATCCTGTAAGTAACCCTCCATCCCCATGTTTGTATAATTCCGATTAAATTAATTTGTTCACCAAACTTGACTTGGGTGGAATTACTTCTTCGGTTTCTTGTTAGTGCCCTATCTGACATAAGTATGTATTTACTCACATCTCCCCTTAAAAGTTTATATAATGCTTGGTGCCCTATGTGAAGTCATGCAGAACCAAAGATGCATCTGAGACAAACACTTGAATTATCTGTGCTGTGAGTGAGTGATAGGATATGCAACTGAAACTAATCTGCCCAAGGGCAAGGATTCTAGTGGTCATACAGATAGGGCCAACGTTCTCCCAACAGTATGAATGGCACACCTAGTTTTTACAGTAGAAGTTGCAGTGTACATGCCATGGATGAAATGATATGCAACTATGGCTGATCTACCAGAAGGCAGATTGTTCTTGGACAGGATTCCATGGTGGCATGGAGTAACAATCCTTGATGAAATTAGCATGTATGGGATGGGATCATGTGGGTTTTGCTCTGGGCAATAAAACATGTAACTGAGGCTGAGCTTTCTTCCCCCAAAGAATTTACTCACATAAACTAGTACCTGTAAAATGAGAATTAAAGCAGATGTTAAGCTCTGCACTTGCCTCTGGATTGGCAGGAAAAGTGAAAAGCATGAAAGATGAGGTGTTGTCTTGCTATTTCTTGTGGCTAACAGCATCAAAAAAAGAGGACAAGTTAGGTTTATAGTAAATAGTCTCCCCTTGCATACAAGAACTTGGAACCCATTGGAAGAGGAAGAAGAAGAAAGAATGATAGAAGTGATGTAAGAAACCCCCATGTACAACCCTTAATTCAGTGCAAGTGAAAATTCAATGAGACTGTAGACAGATGAAGTCCTCAATAATGACATAGAAGAGGGAACTATTGAACTGCTTCAACTTGGGAAGGTTTTTAAACATCTCATGAAAGAGGCCTTCACAGCTGGTCTTGGGAAATGGCAGATAGTCATAGATGGGGTCAGTGTGAGTGTTGTGAGCATACAGAAGCTGAGCAACGTAACTCTTCATTTAACCCTTAAGACAAATCCTGCTTCCTCTGTACCAATAGAAGGCAAATCAGTTGTCATAGAAGGACTTACATGAGCTATGAGGGTCATTTGTCCATCATCACTCCAGGTCTTCATGAATATCAGGCACCGGAGGACAATAGAGAATGGACAGGCCTTATTATAAAAACTGGACATGAAAGAAGCAATGTTTGATGGCAAGTACACTAGCCCATATAGCACTGTGCTCACAGGAGTTAGGAAAGAGGTTGATTCAATGAGAACCTTATGACAGGTATGTAGCTTTAACAATTTTGCTCAGCTCCATGAGAGTACATGATCTCTATAAGGTAGGAGAGGCTCAGGTAGAGTGGAATGATTTAAGATGAGCATGTAAAGTGGTTTCCAAAAGAGCTAAAGAACTCAAAAGGAGATGAGAAAAAACAAAAGGAGAAAAATGGGTTCTGTCTAGGCCATTCAAAATCAAGTGTGATATGATTTGTGTCTGGCCAAAATTTCTAGGGAACACTTGACGAAAAGCCAAGTTGAGTGCAAATGCGGTATTGGAAGGCTTATTGCCTGAGCAGCAGTTCATACAAAGCATAAATGCTAAAATGGTACAAGTGAAAAAGACTAAGAATTGGAAAACAGGTTACCAGTGTGTAATGTTTACAATTCTTTTCTTTAATAACGTGCACTTGGGGTAAATATTGCTCACCAAAGTCTGGGGCCGTTGAAGCACTCAATCGTGGCTTGCTGAAGGGATAGCAGCTTCAGCTATAATCCTAAACCTACAACCTGTCCTGCTTAAAGTGTCAGCTCATCAGTAATTATTGCAGACAGGGCAGACAGGATTGAATCCCTGTCCCCATGTTGGCCTTGTGCCAGGGTGAGAAGCTTACACTGGCTGCATGAAACATGTCAGAGTTAAGAAGTAGGAAGATGCATGGAGACTCTCAGTGACTGTACCACAAGTTGAGGAAGTAAAAGAGCTGATGGAAAATGAGTCCAGATTGTGAAGGCCTAACTATAATAATGCTTCCCATCTATATCACCGTGCCTTAAGCAGGATAGAAAGGCAAGAAAAGCTCTGGCGATGTGGGAAATTAAACACCTCATCTCCTGTTGTCAGTTTGAACCTTCTTACCCGCTAGGAATCAAGAGTTCCAGTCCAATTAGCAACATTGGCTATAATTGTTGCCAATGTATAAGTAAGATTCTTTTCACATAAAACCAATTTATGTCAAAGTGAAAATGAACCAGGGTTAAGGTCTAATTGTGTATGACGTTGGATAAGGCCTCATTCCTTTTCAAGGATATTTTCTGGAAATAAACAAGACAATTACCTTCATATACTTTAGGTACCTTACTTCCTTTCATCCTTGGGATCATATCAATTATAATCCCATAAAGTACCCTCAAGAACCACCCTATCATCTCATTCTGGCTCTTTATCAACCCTTTGAAGAAAATAGCTTCAAAATCCACCAGAGTTCTATATCTATTATAAAGACAACGAGGTACACTTTTCTCCAAACCAAGGCCACACCAATCCTCTTGAGTGTGTCTGAGTTTCTTCCTGAACACTACCACCTTTGTTCTATTAGACTTTTTGATTCTTGATTTGATTTTCTTTATTAAACAACAGCTCTGATTCATACTGGCTTGCCCTGCGTGGAAGCCATACATCTTAGTTTAGCCCAAGTTGAAGTCTATAAAATATTAGTGAAACTCATTAGGTGGCAGCTGACAGAATGTCCACCTTTTCCATGTTCCTCTTGATAGTGCCCAATATAGATCTTTTGAGGGAACAATTGATACAAGTGGAGAAATGTTTTCATCTGTGTTGGACATGCTAACATTTTTCTTCAGTATCTCATTAGCTGCTGACTTCTGAGACTAATTGGAAACTGCTTGGAATGAAGAGTAGTCAGCCTTCAGAGAGCCTTCCTACACGCTTTTAAGTGGATTTATGTTATAGATGATATAATGATAGTCTCTGAGAATTTTACAGATGTAGAAAAGCAGTGGAAAGCTGTGCAAGCACCACCAAAGGACTAAAGATAGGCAGCTAATACAGGGTACAAGGTCCAGACATGGCTGTGAAATTTGAGGGGGAGCTTTATAGTAACTGAACACAGTGTAGCAACCTGTGCTTGTAAGCATTAGAACAATGGCTTGAATGAAGCTTGGATGTGGAAAAAGACACTTGCAGAAGTAATAAGGTAATATGACTGATACAAAAGAATCCCAGTGCCAGGGGCGTGAGGATTATTATAGAGGGATGTCTCTGAGGTCACTAAAACAATATAGGCCCATGGCCACTGATGTGGGTTTCCCACAAAAACTAGATGATAAGACTCTATTGCTGACGGTGCCACATTCTTTGTTCACAGGACAGAGAGAAATCAAACTGGAGCCAAGATGGAAGCTTGATGGTGCTATGCAGACTGATGAAGAAGAATTGTCATTGATTGTCTTTATCCAGCTGTGAACCCTGTGAGCTAAATTATCAACATGCCAGGCAAGATGAAATAGTACAACTACTAGGGAGACAAACAGCTACTTTCCAATTAGACTGGAGGCCCACCCCACAGGAAGGAATGCATATCTAGTACTGTTAACCTAGTCAAAAGCCCATGGCCATATATGTCATATGTCCTAGTAGGAAAATTAAGTGGTTGTTTTGATAAATGCATATACCATGAGCCTGTAACACAAGACCCCATCCCTCCTTAGGGATGCATAAGCATTTAAGGGACACTGGGCAGAGGAACTCACAGGCTCCATCCTTCCCTAAGAATACATAATCAGTTAACAGTTACTGGGAAGGGGGCTCGAGGGTTCTACCCATCCATGAAAATCTATAAGCAGTTAACAGTTACTATGGAGAATACGCACACATAGGCAGTTTACAGTTGCTGAAAGGGAGGCTTAAATATTGCCAACTTTCCTTGAGGATATATAAGCAGGTAACAGTTTCTGAGTGTGTTTGTCACAAAGCCCCACCCATATTCGAGGACATATAAGCAATATACAATGACAGGGTGTTTAGGAGAAGTCTCATGAGTTTGTACTTCTCATAGATATATAAGCAATTGGTGGGGAGAGTATGAGCTGTGTGGGGAGAGTTTTCTCTGGTAGTATAGTCCCCTATAAGTATCTCCTCATCGCTTGAAGTTTGAAGAGCTAGAGTTGAGATTAGCCTTTTCTTTAGTCTGCTATATGTACCCTATCTAGACCTTGTAGATGTTAGCTCACATCTCTTCAGAAAAAAATAATGCATCAAATTTCTTTAAACCTAAGTATCAAGGTTTACAAAAGTAAAAGCATAGCTGTAACAATCAATCACCTTAGTCATTGTTCTTTAGGATTTACTTGAGAATCAGTAACTTAAAAAAAAAAAAAAAAAAAGAGGCAACAGAGTAAATATTTTGAATCTATAAGATCTACACATGATTGTAAGGATTTCACTCTGCCTTTGGAGAACCTTAAACACAGAAATGTGATTTGGCTGTATTTCATTATAACTTTAGGACATCAGCCCAGAGTTTAAGAAATAAGCGCTGCATTATTTTCATGGTTTGTGTATAATCGTCTAAAACAGGACTCTAGAAAATGGTGAATAGAATATTAGTCTTTGATCAGAAATAAATATTTAATGATGAGATCAGAATCCCTAAGGAAAATGCTATGTAAAAGAGGGGGTAGGTCCTATTTTGACAGATCATGCTTCCTGTCACACTTGAGTTTACATCTTAGTTGGAAATTATACTCTTCTTCAAGTCTGTGAGACATGGGTCTGTAGGAAAGGATGCTACATTCCCAGGTACACACCCTCCAAATGAGGGAACAAGAGGTCACTGAAGAGAAGACAACTCAATCACATACCCTTGCCCATTATGATAACAGGAGAAAGATGAGCCTGAAACAAAGAAGTTAGAAGTAACTAACGATTTCAAATGGGTGGCTGGAGAGATAGTGTAGTGGTTAAGAGCCCTAGCTGTTCTTCCAGATGACCCAGATTTGATTTATAGCACCCAAGTGGTGATTCACAGTGATCCTTAACTTCAGTTTGAGGAGGTCCAACACCCTTTCTGAACTCTGGCCATCATACACGTGTGGAACACAGACATATGTTCAGGCTAACCACCTATACATAGAAAAATAAATTTAAACATTGTAAAAAGAATTTTAAAGACAATAATTTGGATTTAACAATCAAATGGATTTATTTTGAACTTCCATTAGTTGAATTATCTCCTTATTTAATGAATTCTTTAAAAAATATCTATTACATTGGGTTCTTGTACTGTGAGTTGTTAGTTTTCTCAAATGCCATGCAGTCTTAGCTTTTGTGTATTTTGGACTTCGAAAGATGGGAACAGGTTGGTTTTTGAGAAAAAAGAAACTAGTTTGTTTTGATTTCCTTTGGTTCTGTGTTGATTTTATTTTATGCTTGAGAAGGAAGGCATAGCATGTTCGGGGAAGCTTTACTCTGGAAGGTGAAGACAGAAATAAGGAGGTTGAACATATTCTCTGTTGTCAAAATAAGCATGCTATTACTACAGACTACTCAAAAAGCACTAGAGGGTTTCAGAACGTCCCATCACTCTATGTATTAATTTTCATATTTGTAAGTCAAGGGAGTCTCCTTTCACAAGGATATGAGACCATCATGTCAGCTACAACTATTATGTGGTGCTATTTTCATTAATTACTCTGAGTTCCACCTTATCCCCATACCAACTTTGTAATTCCAGATTTCTTCTTTGCAGAGGCTCTTCGGATTTCGGCTGTGTGCTAAGCTGAGCATCTACTAGGAACTCATCTGTCAAAGGCACCTAAGATTTTAGTCTTTTGGAATTTTGTCAAAAATCTCTGGTCAGTCCCTAGCCCTTATCCTTTTTATAACTATAAACATCGTATAGATACATTTATTATTCCCTTTTATGTCTTTAGTGTTATTTCATTGGTGTTTGGAAAGAAGTCGAGCCTGCTCTTCTAATGGAGTCTAACTGAATCTTAGGTAAAGCTTATTTCTACTGACGTCTGCTCTAATGGCAAATAGATTTATTGGAAACAAAAACCAGACCATTTATACTAATTGCTATATAGTGAGTCCATCTTTCCAATCCTGTTGCCAAAAATTTTCTTGGTATTCTTAACATTAAAATGCTGTTTAGCATACACTATTGCTAAATTAGACTTGATGCAAATTGAACAATTGCATGCAAATGTTAATTGTTATTAAACTACACATACTGAAAAATTAGCTTCTATGTGTACATGTTTACAAAGTTTGCTGTTAAAATATTTTCATATATCTCACTGCAGTCTTATTTTACGTCTTTACATTAGCCTATACTGTATGCTGCACAGTCTGAGAGTGGCAACTTAACTTGCTATGAACTATTCAAATCTTCCATAACCTACTTCCCTTTCCTAATACTCAATATTTTTAACTGTAAACTTAAAATTATATTAGTAACTCCCTCAAAAGGTGATTCTATGAAATTACAATATTTGTTACCACTTAGAATGGGGTGTAGCACACAGCAACTGTATAAGAACAGTAGTTGTAGTAGTATTTTATCATTGTCTGTTTAGTCACAAATGATAAAACCACAGAGAATCAGTAAAATTACTTTCAGATTCAATTAATATGAAACAGATCCTTGACACACATATGTGTTCTTACTCCTAATAAAGTTCTTTCCAATAGTCCTTGTTGTTTCAGCATGCATAATTAGATTAAAGAGTCAGCAAAGGCTATTTAAGTTGGAGATTAGCACATAATGCTCTCTCCCCTTCTTAAGCACTAATCAAAGATGTGGTGCTGTGAAAACTATATGTGTAGAAGTGGGTGGTATCTCTATAAAATGGATCTTCAGTATCTTTTATCTATACTTCCCTACCATTAGACTATTAAGTCTTTTCCTAATGTGTCACAGTTAGCAAGCAAACATCTGCCCCAGGAAATAGAGCTTCTTGGGAACATGGACCAGCTCATTTATTTTTGCTTTCACAGTACAGTATACATAAAAAAAATCAAACTGGGGGATTTGTGTCAAAAGTTACTTAAAGAGACATTAAGTGGCAATACTAAACTTATGTATAGACTTCTACATTTTTTTTGCATGTTGGAGACAATGAGTTTATGCAAGTGAGACAGTCACTGTGTATGCTTCTTTAGAAAACTTACACCATTCATTTTCTTTGCATGTCAAAAGGGCTCAGCCATCAACAGATGAATAGATAGCTTTTTAAAAAATATGGTAAAAATCAGCCAGAAGCCTAGGTTCTACAAACATGCTAAAGCATATTTACCTTAATTCTTATATTACCCTCAATTCTGTTCCTGAAATGTGGTTTGAGGATATAACTTCTAGAATATCACTATGGTTATTTTATGGTTTTCATTCTGTTTCTTCTGTTCCTAAGATGTATATAAAATGAAGAGTAACCTGTCCACATTCGTTTTGAAGTCACAGAGCTGTGGTGTAGAAACTTTCTGGGATATGGAAGTTTGGTTTGTATCAGGAAGAAAATATATATGATACACACAGGCTAACTAGGTAATATTAATACTATACATTTATTACTGTTACTCTTTTTGGTCATAATTTTTCTACTGTCATAGAGAAGATAATAAGAAATAGAGAATTTTAAAACAGATTTTTTTCCCTTATCACAAGGTGCCAGAAGGGCATAGATTAGAGACTTAGACTTAGTGCAGAAAGACTGTATATAGCACTTAAACTGTGATCATGTTTCAACAAATTTCAAAGGTAACAAAAGAATTTCTACCTCATGATGATAATGAATAATGTGGTTGTCCACATTTTTAAGTGCATTAGATTGGCTTTTAAGAATGTGGCCAAAAGTTGGCAGTGGTGGGGCACGCCTTTAATCCCAGCACTTGGGAGGCAGAGGCAGACGGATTTCTGAGTTCGAAGCCAGCCTGGTCTACACAGTGAGTTCCAGGACAGCCAGGGCTACATAGAGAAACCCTGTCCTGGAAAGAAAGAAAGAAAGAAAGAAAGAAAGAAAGAAAGAAAGAAAGAAGAATGTGGCCAAAATATACTTTATTAGTTAGACTTTGGTTTGTCTGTGTGTCAGTTACTGACAGTTTGTACTGACTAACATCTGATACATTAAGACCAAAAATCCTGAGATATTTATGAGTTTCTTTTTTCTTTCTTTCTTTCTTTTTTGTTTCTTTTTTTTTGTTTGTTTGGTTTTTTTTTTTTGAGACAGGGTTTCTCTGTATAGCCCTGGCTGTCCTGGAACTCACTCTGTAGACCAGGCTGGCCTCAAACTCAGAAATCTGCCTGTCTCTGCCTCCCCGTGTGCCACCACTGCCTGTCATGAGTTTCTTTTTTTAAAAGGAGATTTCATTGGTCTTGCATGATCCTTCCTCTTCAGAAGCTCCATGCTAAGAGGTAGAAGAATCCTGTCAAAAGAATTTCTAAATGTGGCCAAGCTTAAGGGCAGTGGGGTGCTCATTGCTCATAACTGCCTAATGACTGGCATTTGCTGTATATGCTGCCAAAAGTAAGCTAGCAGCTACACATGACTCTGAAACATTGGCAGCCAGAGTCCATCAGGTAGTTCCTCTCTTAGGCCTGGGTCCAGAGGGGTTGGTTTTGTATTAGTTCATTGCCAATTCTACACCTGTTGCAGGTTGGTTTTTCAGTGAAGCAGATGCTATGTTGGAGATTAGCATACAAAGAATTATTAAGAGGGAAAAGTCTGCCAGCAATCTCAGGTAATAGGTAAGGGAAAAAAATTCCTGAGCCTTGGGGAGGGGTCAGACTATGGTAACGTCACAATAGGGGCCCTCAGCCAGCTAACTAGGATGCTCTGGAGCCAGAGTATTTTCAGAATGGTCTCAAGTTGGGCCCAAATGGACAGAACCCCTAGACTCTTTTGAGTTTGGGACATTTGAGAAAGACAATGTGACCTTAAGTCAAATGTATCTCAGTAGTTAAGGTATTTATAGAGAGCTGGGAGGGAACAAATGGGGAGTATGTGTGAGAGATACTCTCTGGGAAGCTGTGATCCAAAAAGGCATTTAGATGGTGAGTCACAGTACTCACAAAGTCTAATTTGGTTACAGCCAAGTCTAGGTTTAAACACAAAGCCTGATCTTTGACATGTAGAAAATGCTGATTTGTCTCTGGTATCCTGCCTATCTGTAGAATTTTCCTTCCTTCAATCCAGCTGGCTGTCGTGGATTCTAGCAGCCCACACTGAACTCCAGAACAGTGCCAGTGAGAATATTGAGTTTATTTCATGTAGACTGGGTATTTAACCTTACATGCTAGGACCATCCATGTGTTTTCGTGAACTCAGATGAACTAGATGGTTAAGCATGCCAAAATTGAGAAAGCTAAGAGAACAAAGGTTGTAAGATGCTTCCTTTAGTGACATTCAGGAAAGTGAGAAATTCAGAGATAGTGAGCTATGCCCATATGCATGGCCCCTCGACAATTGAGAATATCTGGCTTAGCTCTCTAGTGGAAAGGGAAAGCTTCTTTGGTGCTGCCTTGGGAAGCTATTGCTTCTGAGAGCTAAGGAATTCCTTTTAACCCCTTGAGGAAAGCTTTACTTTCCATTTGAAATGGAATGATTCTGGCTAACTTCAAACTTTGATGAGGTCTCACGGTAATAAAAAAAGGAAAACCCACTATATTCTGTGGGGCAAAAGGGGTAACTTTCTTTTATTCTAGAAAACTCCATTCTCTCTCAATGTGTGAGTTAGTCATGGCTTTTCTTGAATGAGTCTACACATACTGTGAGAAGTCCATTTCCCTCTCTCCCTCACTCCTTGTGTTTTCCAGCACTTGCTGTTTTCTTCAAGACAAGGAAGCAGAGCCCTTGGCTGACGGTGTTTATACCTGACATCCTCCCTTCCCGGACACATGCTGTGATTCAACTCTGGGTAACCACATTAAGTGCTTTTTGTAGAACAATGAGTCATCTTGTTCCTCACCACTAAGCCACAGTTCTTTTGATAACCAGGTGGGTTTAGCTGTACAGTGAAACTGATTTCACATGTCCATGGTCTAGGAATGTCCTGTTTCTCAGACATGCCCAGATAAAAACCCACATTCAGGGTAAGGTAACTGGGTCTAACCTCTGAAAACAGAGTAAGTCCATTGCCCGTAGGCTACTCCTTTGGGGTGAGCATTGCACCTGTGGTGAGACCTAGAGTAACTCTTATGTCCTAGATCTTCTCTAAATCAAACACTCTATGCATTCTCACTCACTAGTCTGATTCCTAAACCCTAATCTTGAAATACCATCCAATGGTATTTCAATACTTACATGACTATGTAAGTAGGTTCCAATTCCAACTCTTTGCTTGATTCTTTCCTACTAAGTAGATTCTTTTTTCTTTAATCTCAGTTTACATTCAAGTTTTGCTTTATTTTTATTGTCATCAGATATTTAGGTTAAACTCTGTCTCTGAGTATAAATTTTCTTTATTTCTATACCTTAATTAAGTATAATTATGGTACATGTCTTTTTAAATTTTTATCTGGGTGCTTGTAGTAATTGTTAATCTTATGTAATTGTTTCTGTATCATTTTGTCATCTGGTACATTTGTTAGCCTACATGTATGTTTTTATATTTTTGTTATCAGTATATATGTTTCTCTATGTCACCTTTAGATATATATTATGAGATATTTATATGGTAAAGTACTTCCCCACTCTCCAAAACAGGTTTGGTTCAGTTTAGCATAAAAGAAAAAAATGTACATGTAAGCATAGTCCAAAGACTTAAGAATTTTAAAATAATTAGCCTTCTATGGAAAATTACATAAATTTGTTAAAAAAAAAAAAAGAGGTTAATGTGGCTCTTTTAGTTTCATTTCTGCTGCAACAAAATACCCAGACAATGAACAACTGAGGGGAAAAGGGATTCATTGAAGTGGAAACTTAAGGGTTTATTGGACATTCAATTATGTTTTACTGAAAGCAAACACAAGTAAAAGGATGTTCTGCTAAAGCAAGCATGTGAAAGGACACGTGATGTAGGATTCTTTGCTAACGACACACATGCATTGGCCCGCCTTACACTGCGTAGTTGAGCTCCATTTGTTGGGACTCCACAGAAACACAACAAACACTTCTGGTGGTGTGCTGGCAGCTTCTTGCGCCTTCCACAGACTCCAGCTGATTGGCAGAGTGATGTCAGATGAGACAGACTCAGGAACTGAGACAAGACACTTGGTGAGACAAGACCCATGGAGGACACATGATGGTTGGATGGAGTGTAAATAAGACTGAATGGACAGTGACAGAGCCTTGAGCTTGGGTTGCTTACATAGTTAAACACTTGTTTGTCTTGTGTCTTCACTGATCTTTGCTTTGCTGAGAGAGACACAGCCCAACATGGAACACTACCACTTTAATTTTTTCAAATCTTATTTTTAATGATGGTTGTTTTTAACCTCCTTTCTAGCCCACCACCCACCAGATGTATTGGAAAAGAAAGGATACAGGGAAAGTGGACCTGTTTAGAAAGGATTCTTTGGAACAACTTCCATCTGTGTAGTCAGGAAACCAGCAGCTCAGTTCACAGGTTAGCAGCAACAGCTCAATCTACTTGCAAACATTTCACAGATATACCAGCAGTCCAGTGTAGTAGAATAAGGGCAGCAGCAGCAGTGGCATAACCTAGCAGGAACTGTCAGGCCTCAGCACAATTTAACAGGAGGGACCAGGAGAGACAGCAGGAAAACTTCTGGGCTGTGCCTCTCTCAGCAAAGCAAAGATCAGTGAAGACACAAGACAAACAAGGGTTCAACTATGTAAGCAACCCAAGCTCAAGGCTCTGTCACTGTCCATTCAGTCTTATTTACACTCCATCCAACCATCATGTGTCCTCCATGGGTCTTGTCTCACCAAGTGTCTTGTCTCAGTTCCTGAGTCTGTCTCATCTGACATCACTCTGCCAATCAGCTGGAGTCTGTGGAAGGCGCAAGAAGCTGCCAGCACACCACCAGAAGTGTTTGTTGTGTTTCTGTGGAGTCCCAACAAATGGAGCTCAACTACGCAGTGTAAGGCGGGCCAATGCATGTGTGTCGTTAGCAAAGAATCCTACATCACGTGTCCTTTCACGTGCTTGCTTTAGCAGAACATTCTTTTTATCTGTGTGTGCTTCAGCAAAACATTCCTTCACATGTCTGTTTTAACAAAACACCATCTAACAATACTGACTCCTCAAAGAACCCTTAAGTTTCCACTTCAGTTCATTTGTGTTTGTAATTCCAGGTTTCAGTTCATTACAGGAGGAAAGAGAAAACAGCAGGAACTTAAAACTTGAAAATTGAATCTAACCATCAAACTCCACCCCTTGTCAACATGACACTCAAACATATGACTTGAACCCATAACTTTTCACATGTTGGCACCAAATTCTCAGTTTTAGCTTAATGTAAATCACAGTCCAAATTTAAAATGTTAAACTCTCTCTAAAAGTCCAATATCTCTTGACTATAGTCTCCTATAAAACTTAAAAATGATTTTATATACACTTAACATATGATAACATAGAGTAGCAAGCATTCTTTTCTCCATTAACTTTTGTTTAATAAAAATTCCTTGGATTACTTGATTCCACACATTTGCTTTTGAAATACCTGACAGAAAAAAAAATAGGAGGTATTGTTTATTTTGGCTCACAGTTTCAGAGAGCGTATTCTGTTCTGGCTTCAATTCATTTGGTTTAACATCAAGACATCAAGAGCATGTGCAGTGGAAGGCTGTTTATTTTATTGTGTACTGGAAGCAGACACTGTAAAGAGGACAGGAAGTGACTTTAGGCAAATAACCCAGGGACCTGTCCTAGTAATCTACATCTAGGTAAGTCTCACTTTTATTGTTGTTGGATTTTTTTTTTCTTTTTTGATATTATTTTAAGTGACAGCAGAATGAAAACAGCAAACTGATCCACTCTCTGGTGAGAAGAAAAGTGTATTGGCAGAGCAAACTGCAGGCTGCCTCCAAGAATAAAGAACAGTAACGTGGCAGGAAAGCATGCAGATTTTATATGATAGTCAGCAAGGTGGGAGGGGGGGAGCGTCCTTGGGATTATACAGGCTGTTTGGATTACTTGGACACTATATGCTCTTGGCCAAAGTACTTGACCACTGTTTTTCCTGGTAAACAGAAACTTGCCATAGGAGATCAGGTTTTCAGAATAGCAGAAACTACCTTCCAAGGTGTGCTGTGCTCAAGGTTCTCTTACTCAATAACAATCCCTCTGTTTACATGATAAGAGTCCTTCTGTTTAGGATATTGTCGCCAGCACCGACACATTGGGGATCCACTTTGGACCTAACATTTCAGCCTTTTGTTGACGATAAGAGGGCAATGATAGTCCTCTGGCTACTTTCTGCTGGTTGGGGACTTGAGAAGAGGAGTCTAGAATGCTGGCCCAAAGCAGGGCCTTAAGCCAGCATGCAACGATAAGAAATTCTATCAGACACATCTGGTTTACTGACTGAGAGGTTACTTCATGGGTTCTTTTGTGAAGAAACCTGAGGGGAGAGAATTATTATTCTCTCATTATTATTATATATTATTATATATCTAATATATACATATTAGATATTATATATACACATAAGATATTAGATTATATATAATATATACATATTAGATATATATCATAATATGTAATATATAATATGTAAATATATAATGTACAAATATATTTTATAATATATAGTATATATCATAACACATTATAATATATTATATTATAAATGTATTACATATTTGGTATTTATTACAATATATCATATATAATATATTAAATATTACATGTTATAGATTATTATATAACATACATATTATATATAATATATATACAATATTATAAATTTTTACAATATATACAAAATTACAGTATTATATATGATATATCATCATATATTATTACATATTCTATATTAATTTTCTCATTATTTTTATTATTCTAATGATTATCCCATAATTATTATGAGAGGAATAGAGACTAGTGGATTGAGGAATAACAGGAACCAGGGTGTCAGAGAGGACTATAGTGAGAATTCCATATTGGAGTCATGCCCTGGAGGTCATAATGGTTTGTAAGCCATCTTGTATGTTTTCAATCTTCTCTTCCACTTAGCCAACTGGTTTACATAGTAACAATATTCTTCATTGAAGAAGAAAGTGAGTGCCTGTTTTTGGAAGTTAGACCGGGGCTTGCTGATTTTGGTATAGGTTGAAGGAAGAGGGTGTTTCAAGGCCTTTTGACAGGAGGTTTGCTTGCAAGTGAAGAATTCCTGGCTGATATCCTTTAAAAAAGGACTGGAAGGCTGGGATGGAAAATGAAGAGTTTGGAAGAAGCAGTAGGAGATCAAGAAACAATTTGAAAGGACTTGTGAATAGCTGTCAGGATAGACTTTATTCAAGTGCTAGGGACATAGTGCCTGTACCATATAAAGAGCCAGCCTTGGAGACCCACAACAACTCTATAGCCTTGGTTCTCTGAGTATGTAGGAGTTAAGTTTGGTAGAGCAAATAGAAGTTAGGGGTGTTTGCTGGCATCTTCAGTAGCCCTGTCAGCAAGAACAGGAATGGGTGAACATAATGGGTGGCCATGGGAAGGAGTGTAGCAGGCTTGAGAAGAGGGCTGGAATCAAGATTTAATGTGGTAAACGTTGAAGCTTAGAAGGGGACAAGGTATAGAAGCTTTTATGTGAGAGAATAATCTTGAGATGATCTGGTGAGAGGACAGAGAGTGAGAGTAATGAAAAGTGAGCTTGGTCTCTTGGGCCAATGAGGAGGCTGTAGCTAGTGCCCATAGGCAAGGTTGCCATTTCCAATTGGCAAAGGTAGGCCCTCTCATTTGTCCCCATACTGCCATGCCCATTTCCTGGTTTTTATTAGTATAAAGGACTGGCAAGATAGGGGGGTTTAGGGCTTAAGAGTACCACTACTAAAAAGGCATTGTAGAATGGCCTTCACTATATTTTAAAGAGATAGGGTATTGAAAGGAATAGGGGTAGGAGGGAGGGTCCTGGAGAAGGAGCATAATGGCTGAAAAAGGGAAGCCACTGAAAGAGAGAAGCTGTCTCATGCTTTTGGGTCACTAAGGAAGTCTGTAAAGCATTAGTATCAACCAGTAGAGTAGGAGGCACTTCAGAAGCTAGAAAGAGAGAGAAAATTCCTGAAGGAGACAGATTAAAAGAAAAGGAAATGCATAATTTATCCATGATATTCCTACCCAATAATGATGTCGGACAAGGCATAACAAGGAAGGATTGAATGATCAGGTGGCTTCAGAGGAAAAAGAGAGGAAGGCCTGGAACCCTGAGATGTTAGGTCAGCTATTGACACTGGTCATAGAGATCTGAGAAGGATAAGTTTTACCAAAGTAAGCAGAACATATTAAGTACCCCCTGAGTCTATTTCAAATGACAAAGACTTGATGTCTATATGGGCAGAATTATACTAGACTTATCCATGGTAATACTGATGGTGGTGTTGGGGGCTGAGGTCTCAGGGCAGTAGCAATCTTCAGCCACAAGACCCAGAAGAGCCAAGAGGAGAAACAAAGGACTGACCTACCTTGGCAAGGTAAAGTAGAACAGTCATCAGTTTCCTGTCTGTTCACAGTTTGAGTAGGTTCTTGGCCACAGGTGAGGTGAAGGGCATTTCTTTGTTAAGTAACCAGTGTTGCCAGAGTTGAAGCAAGCTCCATGTGGAGGCTATTGGTTGCCTGTCTTCTTAGAAAGTGATCTCAGGGTTGCTGCCAAAAGCTGGTATTTCTATTTATTTTTTATTTTTTGTTTTTCTGAGACAGGGTTTCTCTGTGTAGCCCTCGCAGTCCTGGAACTCACTCTGTAGACCAGGCTGGCCTTGAACTCAGAAATCCACCTGCCTCTGCCTCCCAAGTGCTGGGATTAAAGGCGTGCGCCACCATTGCCCAGCTAGAAGCTGGTATTTCTATCATGGGAAGTCCCTCCCTTCCTTTCCTGTTCTTCCCACACATTAAAGACCTTAAATGCCATATTTATTCCACAGATCTTTCCCTGAGAGATAATTTTGTTTCACTCTAAGACCCCAATGAGCCAGGCCTCCACTATCTGCATTTCTCTTAGCATTCTTGTTTTACAAGTTCCCATAACAACAGCTCATTAATCTCATCCCACAGTACTCAAGAGACTTTTCAAGCCCCAAATTCCAAACTCTTCCACAAAATAACACGAAGGCATAAAAGCTATACGATATGTATCAGAGCAATGACCTTAATTATTCCTAGGTACAAAGTTCTGTTCTGGTTTTATTTCTGTTGTGTATACTGGGTTAGCTTTTTAACTTCTTAAAAAAAAAACTGAATCTTAACAAAATCAAGATTATTTAAACATCCATCATAGTACTGAAATTTAAAGCATATTGATTCTTGAAGTATGGTAATCAACTTTCTGGGTGTTCAAAAGCCAATTTAGAGGCCAGAAACAAAGATGCTAAAGAGTATAAAAGACTCTCTGTATTTTCCCCCTTGCCCTCTGTTCTAGTTAGCTTTAATTGCCAACTTGACACAACCTAAACTCACCTCAGAAAAGAGACGCAGTAAGGGATGGTTTTTATTAGGTTAGCCTGTGTGTTTGTTTCATAGGGGCATTTTCTCAGTTGGGGTTCCCACTTTCCAAATGATACTAGATTATGTTTAGTTGACATCAAAAACTAGCCAGAACTGCTCTTTTTCTTCCTTGCCTTGTTCCTTTATTTGATTTTATTTTTGAGATACGATGTTTCCCTCTTTCCTGTCCTCCCTTCAAGCCCTCCCATATGCATCTCCCTCTGTCTTTCAAGTTCTTGTCCTCTAATTTTTCACTAATTATTTATTGCATGCATATATGTATATACACATATACATATACATTCCTAAATATAACCTGTTCTGTACATATAAGGAAACTTTTATTTATGTTTGGAAGGCTTTCTTTAGCACTGGAAAATCAATTGGTATATTATTCCTTGAAGAAGACCATCTCTCCCAACTCCAAGCTTTCTCCAGTTGCCTATAGTTCTTTGTGTAGAGTTGAGGTCTTGTAGGGGTTGCCTCATCCAATGGCATGTCCCTTGGTGTTATATTTGTTCAGCTTAGATTTGGGCAGTCATGCTAGAGATTATGGGTGTAGCTTCTGATATTAGTATGAGACATACTTTCACAGAAAACTCCTTTGTCTCCCGGCTCTTACAGTTTTTCTACTCCTTATTCGACAATGTTATCAGAGAAAGGAAAAGTATTGTCTCAGGATCACCAAGACCAAGTTCTCAGTACAAAGGACATTTATTTTCCATATAGAGACCTAGGACAGGGAATAAGGGACAAAGACTGAAGACAGAAGACAAGGGAGAAGAAGAAGGGAACAAAGGGATATCTGTCCTAGAGGGACAAAGGACTGAGTCTGGATAGAAAGAAGACAGACATGGCACTTAAGAAAATGGCAACTTATAAAGGTACAAGGGGAAATCCTGTGTTAAGATGAAGTGTTTAATTTCAATTGAGCATGTTAATTAGGTGAGCCCAAGGGGTTTTTTGATAGCTGGATTTCAATTCTTTGAAAGATACACCTTGCCGGGCAGTGGTGGTGCATGCCTTTAATCCCAGCACTTGGGAGGCAGAGGCAGGTGGATTTCTGAGTTCGAGGCCAGCCTGGTCTACAGAGTGAGTTCCAGGACAGCCAGGGCTACACAAAGAAACCCTGTCTCAAAAAAAAACCAAACCAAACCAAACCAAACCAAACCAAACAAACAAACAAAAAAAACCAACAACAACAAAAAGAAAGATACACCTTGGTAGTCAGCCTCAGAAGGGGGAATTGGCCAAATAAGGAATAGACCTTGGGGGCTAGCTTTAGGGATGTAATCTAATGGCTTCTAGAAAGACAGAGGGAATGGCAGAGAAGGGCAAGGCCAGCCAGAGCCATGTTTGCCAAATTCAAGCTGTCCAGAGTCCCTTCCAGGACATTACATGCAAGAATGTTTTGTAGATGTAGCCATTGGGGGCAAGACTCACAACTCTGCAGTTTGATTGGTTGTGTTTTTCTGTAGCAGTCTTTATCTGTTGCAAAGAGAAGTTTCCTCGATGAGGAGTGAAGATTACACTCATCTGTGTGTATAAGGGCAGATGTTTAGTGATTGTTGTTAGGGTTTAGCCAGCACAGCTCTTAACTGTGGTTTTGATGTAACTAGGTGTTTTAAAATTTTGCTGTCTTAACATTCCTGCAATGGTGAACCACAACCTGTAAGACACTAAACCATAAGATGCTTTTTGTCGGGGTATTTTGTTGCATAAAAAGCAGTGAAACTAGAATGCTACTCTTCAAGGTTAGCTATCTCCAGTACCAGAGTGTAATGAACCTCCTCAAGAATGGTCCTACATCTCCAAGAAGTCATCTACCCTGTATTATCAGAGAAAATATGCAATTCTTAGATGTTAATCTCTATGTTATTTACTTTTCTGTTGCTGTGATAAAATACCATAACCAAAAACAATTTATAAAAGAAGGCTTTTATCTAAAAGTACCAGAATGTAGGAGGCCATGATGGTAATGAAGGCAAAGCAGCAAGTGGTAGGTGCAATAATCCATGAGGTTCTATCTCAACCAGAAACAAGAAGCAGAGAGAGAAAATGTGGATAGGGCTAGAAACCCTCAAGATCCACTCCCAGTGATGTGATTCCTCCATCAATTCTGAACTCTCAACTGTTCCATAACCTCTCTAAGCAATGCCAGCAACTGGGACCAAGAATTCAGATTCATAAGGCTATGGGGGACATTTCTCATTCAGACCACCACTTTCAGGTCCTTGGCTACCATGGGGACGTCTCCTTATCATAATACAAGTGCATTTAGTCTAACTTCAAAATACAAAGTTTTTCCGAGATTCAAGGCAATCATTTAACTGTGATCCCTTGTTAAACTGAAAAAATAAATTACATCCTTCCAACATACAATGGCACAGAAAATACATTTGTATTCTAAAAATAGGGGATGAGAGTGTAGTTTAAGAATAGACTGGTTCAATTTAAGACTGAAACTTCACCAGGAAAACCAACTTTATTTTATTTTATTTTTTTAACTCTCCATGTCTGGAATCTGGGGTTTTGGTTTCAAAGGATTTAGATGGTTCCATTCCTTCAGATTTGCTTATTGAAACAAACATCTCTTTCTTGTGCTGGTTCTACTCCCCATATACAGCTGTACTTGGCAGAGGTCTCACAAGTCTGGCATCACCAATGTTTTGGTGTGTCTTTCACAACCCAGAATTTACTTTTAAAGCTTCACAGAATGGACTCTTAGGGCTTTCTTCAAAAATAAAATCCAAAACACATCACAATGACACATTGCCTAATATTAGTACCTGTTTGAAACCATGGAGGAAAGATCTATGACACCTAAATCTTTTATCTTTCTTGTTACTAAAATTAGTGCTACGTTGATAAAACTGTCTGGTTAGGTTGTCAGCTTGGGATGCATATTTGGCCCTCTCTGGACAATGTTAGCAACTGTTTATATATATACTGATCTGAAATTTCCATTAGCAGTTACTTTCTAGAAGGAAGAAAACCCATTGTAGCTCATGTAGGGTCATGAGCAATGAACTTTTTTATAATGGCACTCATCTCTTTAAAAATTAAGCTTTCTTTTCAGTACACAACTTGACAACGTATTTCCTAGTGCTCTTTTTCATTGTTGATTTGCTGAAAACTAATCAGCAATAACCATTCCACAGACATGTAATGCTGTCTTGAAATTTGCTTTGCCAAAGAAATTAGTCATTTATTTTAATTTATCCTCAGAGAAGGTTTTAAGACACAGGCAGAATGCAACTTGATTTCTTGCCAAAATATCATATGACTGGCCTCTAGTTCAGTTGCTAATATGTAGTCTTTGTTCCCTTCTAAAATCTCATGATTTGAGCCACCACTGTCTGCATTGCTCTTGCTCTTACTGTCTTTCAGGTTCTTAATAGAACAAGTCACTAAGCTCTGTATATAGTATTCAACCACTTTTCTAATCCAAAGTGGCAAAGTCTTTCACAACAAAATGATGTTCTTCACAGCAACAACCCCACTGTCTCTGGTATCAACTTCCATATTAAATTTTGTTGTTGTTGTTGTGATAAAGTACCATGACCAAAAGTAACTCATGGAAGAGGTTTTTTTTGGTGCTAGGTTCCAGAAGGTTAAAGTGGTGAGGAAGACATAGTAGCAGGAAACTGGAAAGTCTCACCACACACATTAATGAGGGAGAAAGAAAACAGGAAGTAAGGTTAATTGTTGGCCATCAAAGACCCTTCACAGAGATGTGCTTCCTCAAGATAGACTACACCGAAGGGTTCTAAACACCACCACCAACTAGAGACCAATCATTCAAGTGTGTGAGCCTGTGTGGGACATACCCTATTCAAACCGTCAAGCCTTTAACCAACATGTATTCTACTAAAAGTCACTACAGAGGAAATTGTTTCATATTTTTTCAAGCAAAGTGGTATAATCAGCAGAATATTTTAACAGATAACATAATTGGTAAAGAAAAGCTAAAGGATCCAAGGGGCTCTTCTGAAGTCTCTAAGAGTTGCCACCCTTAGGAGCCTCACTGGACTATAGCAAAATGTTTGGGCCACCTACGTGGCCATAAATATTAACTAGGAAAGTATAACTGTGATAATTAGGGTTAGTTATCAACTTGATAAAGCCTAAAATCATCTCTTCGAATATCTGCAAAGGATTATCTTGATTATATTAAGTGACATGGTCACATGAGATGGACACAAGATCCTTCTTGATTGTGGGTGAAACTGGCCAATAAGCATGAGATGCAGAATTGTAGAAGTAGAAAGAAACAAAATTCAGTAGCAGTAAACATTTATTAGTCTTATGACTATTGATGCAATAATATCACCATCATGACAGACACTAACACTGAAGTGTGGGATAAAATATATCCTTTCTCAGACTTTAGTCAGATTATCACAGCAACAGGAAAGAAAACTAGGATAATCAAAAAAAATACTAATATTACAAGATAAGCCCCAACCAGAATTCTTAAATAGACCTTGTTCAGCTGGGGACTTAAAGCTCTTAATTACTATAGACAACCATTAAAGTGATCAGATTTAGTCACTTAAAAGAATCTTACCATGTCTTTGAAACAGTTTCAGAGCCTTCTATTAGGTGTTAGATAATGCACCAGACTCCCATCTTACAAAATCCAGAACTCATGGTAATACCTTGCCAAGCTTGAAATCCTACTACCTTACTGCCAGATCTAACCCCTAAGGACTGTCTCCAGTTCTATTGTACAGAAACTACATATAATCCCCACAGCATTAAATTATATCTGCACAATTCTCTACTTTCCAACCCCAGGACACCTAACTCATGTGTGGAAAAGGTTTTATGGTATCTGACCAAAGGCTTTCAACTCATACAATAGTGCTACAGAGGTCAAAGACACTGAGTCCTTTATAGGTAAGCACATGCCAGCCTTCAAATCAGACCTAGCTGCCCTCTGTAGTACTTTCCAATGGGCTAGGTATGAATAAGAGTTGACATTTATACAGATTTTCCTAAGGTTTTCTATTTAAGCCACACTCATGCAGTCATCTGTAGGGTGTTCTCATGGCCCTCAGTCCTAAACATGCCCTCTGAAGTTTTGATTCTCCAGAAACCATCTGACTTCCAACCAGGTGGCCATTATACATTTCAAAGCTGAGCCGAAGTACCATTCTGATATCTGTGAGTCTAACAACTAAGGTGATTGCAGGCTAAACAGGTATTGTGGCTTCTTTGCCAAGTTACTTAGCTCCCAACCCACCTCTAACCACCCTTAACATGTTTTATACATTCTTCAAGAAACTAAATAAACATTAGATTTAGACTTCAGAAACAGAGCAGAGGTATCCTTACAGAGCCGAAAACATAAGCTAATATTACTTCATCCACTGTGAAGGTTTTTATGGTGGACTCTCCCTTCAGACAGTCTACTTTCTAGACCCAGACACTCCTTACCTGTCTCAGTGTTATGTTACTAGCACATGCAGTTATGACTGTAACTAGTACCAAAGTAAGTACAGCCTGACTCTCTACCTTTCTAAGATCACATCCCTACTTTAATCTAGGAACGTGGGCCTACTTCACATTCTTGCCACAGATTTAAGCCAATGGTACTCAACCTGCCTAATGCTGAGATCCTTTAATGCAGTTCCTCATCTTGTGATGACCCACAACCATAAAATTATTTTTGTCACTATTTTATAAGTTTAATTTTGTATGGTGATGAATTGTAATATAAGCATCTATGTTTTCCCATGGTTTTAGTCAACCCCAGTGAAAGGGTCTGTTTGACCTCCAAGGGGTTTGCTACTCACAGGATGAGAACCACTCATCTAAGCTCTCTGGTCCAGACCCTATCAAGGTTTCCCCATTCATGCAACTGCAGTAAAGTTGAAAGGCCTGTAACCATGCAACTATTTGCCAAGATTTATGACTATTCCTCCCTTTGAAGCTTCAACCACATATTTCTGATAGCCTCTTGGAAATCTCCATCTTCTGTTCCAGCAAGACAGAGGTAAAATTCACCTCTAAACTCTTCCAGATACCAATAAGTACCAAGTCTTTCAGAGCTCTACAATATAACTTCTTAAATATATTTTTATAAATATATTTTTATTATTTGAGAATTTCTTGCATCTATATAATATTTGTTTGTTATACTCATACCTCAGTTTCCCTTACAACAGACTGAGGACTCCAGAGACACTTATTAACCACACTCACCAGTGGCAAGTCTCCACACTAACAGAGAGGGTAAAACTCATTTTCTCTTGGAGGGCTGGAGCTACAGGAATCTATATGCACTTGGATCTGGAGGTCTCAATGATAAAATGTTGTAAGGTAACTCCTCTTACTCCCTGTACATCCAATAGGATTCAAGTTAGTTTAGAGAAACCATCTCATAGCTCTTCCCTCAGGGAGGCTCCTTGACTTATTCCTAGATGCTAATTCATCACTTTTCTTCATTTGTAATCTATTTGTATATTAAAGAAACTAAAGAAATGTTGGGACTCTGCTAGAGTCTGATTCTGGTTTTGTTTGTTTGCTTGCTTGTTTGTTCGTTTGCTTGCTTGTTTTGCTTAAATTCCTCTCTCTCAAGAAATCAATCCCTCTTTGTCCAAAAAGTGACATATTTGCCTTTACCATCATTCTATCTAAGACATCCAAACAATTCTGCCCAGAGAGTATAAAGCCCATTAATTTACAGTAGTTATCTCATGAATATCCAACAGTACCATCAACATCAGATACTTGTGTTACTACTTGATCATCAAGCAATAGCCTAGCCTTCCACTTTCTATAGTCACCATCCTCCTCTCCTCTCAAAAATGCAGCTCCAGCCTTTTATGTCTTTTGTTGGTTTGAATGAGAATGTTCTCTCATAGCCTCATGTATGAACTCTTGGTCAGTAGTTGCACGTACCATTTGGGGGATACCTGGAGATATTATTAGGAAGTGTGTCCCTTGGTAAAAGAAGTATGCCACTTGTGGTAAGCTTTGAGAGGTTAAGGCCTTAACCGACTTCTGGCTATTTTTTTTTCTTTATCTATTTACTTTATGCTTGGGGTTTAAGATGTCAACACTTAAAGATTCTTTTCTAGTTACCTTGCATGCTGCTTACTGCTGTGCCTTCCTGCTATGATGAAGTCTTACTGCACTGGTACTAGAGGGCAAAATAAACCCTTTCTTCAATAAATAAATAAACTATTGCAGTACGTTATCACAGCAACAGAAAATCAACAAATACATACCTTATGGTACAGTGACTGGATGACATATTAGCACCACTTACCAGGGTCCTTAGTTCCCCACTTCAGCTCTAAAACAATTCCAGAAAAAGATCTTCCACTATGGGCAGTTATTCAGTCTTGCTGATTTGTCAACTGGGAAAGTGTATAAGCACTAGGCTTAAAATAATAAGCCAAAATGTAGAGCTTGACCCAGTCATTTGCAGTGCCTGATATAAACAACTAGAGACTATCTCCTAATGACTTATGATGCTTCATCTGGAATGGCTAGTCTTAGAAAGGACAAATGATATGTTGAAATGTACTACCTAACATGATGGTGAAATGCCAGATTCTTAAGTATTCAAATACAACCATGTTCAAATGACTCCACGCTTGTGTTCATGAAATAAGACTAAGTAACCTCACTTGACTATGATGTGAGGGCATCACTGCCTCTGAGATATTTTTCCTTAGAATGCATCCACTGTGGTTATTTCTCTATAGCATGTATTTATTATAAAAGCATGGCAAGCTGGGAATGATGAACACAAGATACAGGGGGAAGTATTTCCTATGAGAAAGTATTTTCTTTTCAAGAGAAGTTACTTGATTTTATCTCTTGGGCTATTTGTGTAGAGTCAGATGGGTGAGGTCAGGTTTTCTACAAAAGGACATACTCCACTGGAAGGCTTTTCTCAGCTCAAAGCGCAAGAACTGTCTCCAAACAAGAATGAGTATATTTGGGCTTAGAGTTAATTTATTTTTCCCATATACAAAACATGTGGCTATAGGCAAACATAGCTCCCCAGTGGCTTTCTGTCCCCAGGGTGGTATTTTGATATTCCCTGTTTCTCAGACAGAGAACATGGAGTGATAAGTTGAAGCAGTGAGAATAAAGGGTCATTAAGTTCCCTTCTACTCTCAGTTCATAGAAACTTGCAGTTTACGTCAAATAGCATCTAATAATAAATTCAGAAGGAAAGAAAGTAAAAGTTAGAAATGCACTGAGAATATAAAGTGCCATGTGTTACTATAAATGGTGCTATGATTCTTACCTGTGGTTTGGATGAGACAGAATTAATCCCAAACTTGACCGTGTCCTAGAATTTCAATGTGTTTGAAAATTAAACTGTAGTTTGGCTTTATATCTCAATCCTGCTTACTCTCCTCCCATTTTATTTCTTGCTTTGAAGACTTAGAGATGATGTAAAACATCAAGGACATCCTCAAAGGAACGATTACTTGACATAATTGTCACTGCTTTGAGTAATCTTTTGAGAGTCCCTACCTCTCTCTTTGTCTTCACCTGTATCCCAGAAGGCTCCTGACACTTCAGTTTCAGTACCATCAGAGAACAAATTGTATTTGACTAATCACAGGTGGGTTGTGGGATCCAATTTAACAGGGGTGAAATATGTTCAAGCTCATCCTCTCAGTTTCACTTTACAATATGGATTTGGCATATGACACTATTCTCAGAGACTTTGGACCCGTGGGCATAGCTCTTGTACACAAAAGATGCTCTGTCCAGTGAGAAAAGATAAATAGCTTTAGAAATATCTAGCACTGTCGTGGAAATGATCAACAGATTAACAGAAGCACAGACATGTGTGCAGGTGAGGAGAATAACAATATCTACTACCATCTATTGGATATTAAATAGAAACCATGTGTTTTACTAACACCTTTTCACTTAATCATCCCAGCAAACAGCCACAGAAGGCACGGTTAGTGTTGTCCTCATGAGGAAACAAGCTCCAATGGGTGAAGTGCTTTCTCTTTCTTGAGTGATCCAGTTAGCCTGTGACAGACATAGATTCCAACTCAGATCCTTTGAGTCTAAATCATTTACTTTCAGTTATACTCTTTTGCCATTCCTAGGGTAAATACTTGGCCATCCTAACTTGGGTGTTTGAGGAGGGGTTAGTACTGAATGCAGAAGACTGGATGAAACACCCAATGAAAACAGGAAGGTATGGATTCCGAGAAAATGGAGTGGCCCTAGTAAGGCCAGAGATGTAGGAAAGTCTTGAAAGCACTCCTGGATAGGGTAGAAATGGCTGAGCACACCAGTCAACTGGGAAGTCTTTCAATGTAGGCACAAGCTCTCAGCATATAGTGCATGAATAAGTTGATGTTATCATTAAACTTGAATTACTTCTAACCTGGCTAGGATTAACTATCACACTTGCCCTTCTTGGGGCAATAGATTGGTAATTGTGTGATTTCGTAGAGTCAGAGATATTTAGGGTGAAACTCAGTCACAAAGAATGTAAGACAATGATGGTATTCTTTAATAATGCTGAAGAGGCATATGTTTTAGATTTTTTTTCCAATCTGGGTGTTGCAAACAACAAAAGTGACTGTTTTCTCTCCAAAAAGAGTGTATTTTTTAAAACACTTCCCCAAAAGGACACTCCCCCCTCTGCTGCATTTTGATCTATCCTGATTTAATTTAAAGTTTGAAGATGGGGTCTGACCTTATCTGTGACTGAGCCATTGTCTCATGGAAATGCAGTTTGAAACTCATTAATAGGGCAGACTGTATATTATAACTTAGAAGCTCTGGGTTATCACTGAGGCTTGCAATTGCTATGGAAACCAGGTTCATATGCACCTTTTAAAGAGTCTGCTTTAAAACAGGGGAGGGGGAAGATTAAGAAAAGCAGGTTCTTCAGGAAGAATAAACTGTTTAGTACCCAGTATGCATAGACAGGTTCAGCAGTGCAAAAATGCTCTGAATACACAATGATAGCAATTCTTATAATCTTTAGGCACTAATAATGTATAATCTTCTCTTAGAGAACTGTTTATGCTTGTGGATATGAATACCTGAAGCAGCTTTTCCCATGCACACATATAGACACAGATATCACACACTGACACACAAGGATTTTTCAGTTTCTACCAGACCTTTGCAACCTATATTCTTAAGCCCTTCAAAAGCTTCTTGCACATGTAGCTTGGGCAGCTGAAACTCAACTGGCCTTTTTTGCCTTTCTTTGAATGTATGTTGATATTGAATGTGGCATCCTACATGTGTGAACTGAATTTTCCAATTACAGATTTTATAAGTAGTAGTGTTAATTTGATCAAAATGTCTATAAGAAATGAGTGGTAGTACTTGTCACCAAGCTTATTTTTTAAAGGTTCTGTCCTTCTCTTTCTTTGCCCACATATTTTCCTGATCATTGACATGGTACTGTGTTGTACCATGTTATGCAAACAATAGTATAAATATCACCTTGTGTGTAGGTGCATGAGGACAGAAAAGCACATTTAATCTCCTGGAAATGGAATTACAGATAGTTGTGCATCACCCAGTATGGGTATTAGAAACACTATTTGGACCCTTTGCAAGAGCTGTATATGCACTTAACCACCGGACCATCTCTCCAACACTTTTTGTCTTCAGCTTCAGGTCGACAGGAAATTTGGAGGCATTATTCTTCTGAAAATTGGTGCTAATCCTTTAGGCATCTGGAAACTAATTTTAATTAAAATCGGTATGTCATCCTACCCAGAATATCGCCCCCCTTTTATTAGAAGCATCCTCTGCAGAAAGCCTTAGTAGACATCATTTGAAAAACAAGATGACACTCTCCCTGCAAGAACCCTAGGGGAGGCTGTGCCTCATTCATTTTTCTCCCCCAATTACTAGCAACAACCTCTGACACATGCCTCTGCTTGGTAAATATGTCCCACTTGCTAGAAATGTACCTTTGTACCATTGACTCTCTTCAATACCTTGCTTACCAGTCAGCAAACAAAATTTTAAAAGGGGAGAACCAATGTGGCTCTAAAAAGAGCACTATTCATTACCATTTCCAGCGTATTAACTAAGTAATGGGTACACAGGTTTTCTTTCTTGCATTCTTTCCCACAACTAAATATCAACCTAAAGTTAGTTCAAGGAGATTTTTAACTAAGAAGAAAGAAAGAGGAGGAGAAGAAGTAGGAAGAGGAAGAGGAAGAGGAAGAGGAGGAAGAAAGAAGGAAAAGAAGAAAAGAAGCTGAGGACTATTGGCACAAGAAATGAAGCCACATCCACAACAGATAGATGTTTCAGCCAATTCGATACTTTCTAAGATTACCATTTAATTCCTGCATGACCAGTAAACACCATTAAATAGTTAAATGGACAAGTAGAGTCACACTAAGACCTTGGGTTCTAAGAAGCAAGAGGCAGCGATGGTATAGAGAAAGACAGCGGCAAAGACAGCGGCAACTGCAGATGTTATATGCATTTGATGGTAAATTTCTAGATGTTCAATTGTTGGAGCTTCTTCTGTAGTAGTCTTTTCTTCAGTAATTTGAATGTAGACGTGGTTGGTTTTCATCTTCCTCTACTTCAGATTGTAGCTCCTCCAATATCAGTTGTCTGGCCAATTTGATGTTTAATCCTTCATTGTAGTGTAACTTCCTTTTCAACTCAAATTGCCGTTGCCTTTCTTGTTTGTCCAGGAAGAATTTGCTACTATGCGCACCGCTGCTTTCTTGCTCCTCACCCTGATTACTGGTCCCCAAAGTGTCAGAGGCTGCGAGTTTCTTCCCTAAGGTATCTGCGGTCATGGCGTCTTTTCCTTGAACTTCACTTACGGTGTCTTCTCCATCGTGTGGCACACTGCCATAGGGGTTGCCGGGTTCATTCTTCTTCATCATATCGTAGTCTTTGTAGGATGGATAGTGGGTTGCTAGTATGTTGGATTCGTCCCACTTCTGTGATTTCTTCCGTTGCAACTCCTGGGTGCCTGGTCTTCCGGATGGCTGGGAAGAATCCTCCACTGAAGATGTTGAACTTTTGTTTTTGAGTATCCCCTTGATGGGTCGGTGTGAGGTGGTGGAGGTTGCCATGACTGGGAAACTGAGGGCCAAGCTAGAGTTGGGCCGACGCAGCCACTTGTCCGAGCTCCGGACTCAAGCAGGAGCTAGATCTATCTGGTGATCAGGTTCTCAAGACTTCAGTACCAGTGCCGGGGCTGGGGAGGTCACAAAGGAAACCCAGAGTTAAGTCACAATGCACCCTGACTTCGTCACTACAGCAGTTGCGGCTTGGTGGCCCTCTCTGGTGGCCATCTTGTTTTTTTCTTTCTTTGTAAATTAGTGTAATAGGAATAAACCCACTTGTGGTATATGAAAGAGAATCATTACTATTTGGGAACTTCTCTACACTCTCTGTGTTGGGAAGCTTTGTGAATCAAATTTTCTTACTATCTAACATTTAAAGCTCACTACTTTGATTGGAAAGATGAGAGATGTTAGCTAGATGAAAAATTTCCTACCCTCTCCGACATGTCCCTCTCCACATACATACATTCTGTCCCTCCTGACTTTTATGATCAGGGACTAACCACATCAACACATATCTAGACCAGTCGGGAGCCCGGATGAATCTCTTAGTCTAGGTCTCTTCAGATGTCTCTTGTGCTGGCCTACATGTTTTAAGAAACTCATTTGATATCTTCTGCTGCTATCCTGTTTCAAGCTGCTACCACATATTGGGGCAATTAGCAGCCCCACAGCCTTTGAATTAGACTGGCTAGACCTGCTGCTTTCTAGTTAGTCTCTGGCCAACCATCCAGCCACAGTAATCTTGAAATCCCTCTTTCAACCCCTCAAATCACTTGTATACTGTCCTTAAAATCAAGGTGAAATCCTGCAAGAAAGCAAAAAGAGCATATTTGGGTGGTTGTCTAGAGCCATGGTTTTCAACCTATGGGTTGTAACTCCATCCAGGCCAAGCAACCCTTTCACTTGGGTCATCTAAGACAAGTGGAACACAGATATTTACACCACAACTCACTACAGTAGCAACATAACAGTTATGAAGTAACAATGAAAGTAATTTTATAGTCGGGTCACCACAACTTGATGAACTGTCTTAAAGAGTCGCAGTACTACAAAGGTTGAGAATCACTGCTCTAGAGCCTTCTCTCAGCAAATTCAGCCTACTAAACCCCTACTTTTTAATTAGCCTTTCAGTTCTAGAAATATTTGTGACATTTCCGGTCCAAAAACCCTTTTGAGATCCCCTTGAAGACTCAAATACACTTTGAGACAACAGTCTAAACATTAGTATCCCATAGCCAGAAACTCTCTCTCAAAGCAAATAGTTCTCCATGTACATTTATGTTAACTCTATTCTCCTTGGCATCACCCAGAGTCATTTAAATTATATTATTTGTGTATAATAGCTAGCACATACCCAGAAAAATTATATAACAAGAAAGCAATCCTCTGGCCTGACTCTAATCTGGCTTCTTTGAGCCCTCTGAATGTGTAGACCTGACAATAGGTTTCCCCAACTGGTGGTAGAGAATCCAGTTTGAACTTGAATACTATTATCAATTTAGTGAACTCCCCACTTGGTTCTGGCACCCTTAGATATATGACCAAATTCCTCATGCTGAATGTACTAGATAACTGGCTACTCTGACCTGTATTATAGAATAATCCTGGTAGTTCAGTCTACTAAGTACCCTATTCCTCCTGGTTTTTATTAGTATTCTAATCACTGATTACCCTCACCTATCCTTTTGCTACAAACCACAATTTGTCATGTTTTAGATACATTTCATTTCTTATTCCCTCTGGAATCCCACTGCAGTGGTACTAATACTTTTTAAAATAAAAAAAGTCAATATTGAATATCCTTTACTGTCTTTATGCATTTTTTCCATTAACAGTTATTTGGATAGGATCAGATGTACCATTAGAAAGTTGAACCTCTTGCCCTGAGCTACAATGGACACCATAGTAGCCATTGTCTTCACTTCTGGCTGTACTGATTAAGGAAACCATGGGTGACTCCAACTCCTGATGATAGTCTACTGAAGCATCTTGCAGATACATTCTGATTACATGATTTGGAGCTAGTATGTGCCTTGAAGCTGGGTTAGAGTCCTGGTCTTCTTTTGAAAGGCACTTTGGTTTTCTGTTACTAGATCCCAATGACACAAACTGAGAATGTTATGAAGAAAAAAGGTTTGATGCATGGTTTTGAAGGCTGGGAAGTTCAAGATTGAGCAACTAGATCTGTCAGTGCTCTTCTGCAGAATTCCAAGGCACTGATGGGTATCAGCTAGAAAGACACAGCTTCATATCTTGGGCTCCTTTCCTTTACCTGTAAAGCCATACTCCCATTGGATTAAGGGCCCAACCTAACAGCCTCGTTTAACCATAAATGTCTCCTAAAGGCTCCACCTCTAAATATCATAGTTGGATTAAGTTCATATTCTTTTCATATTTCACACAATAATAATTACATCTCAATGTGAGTTTTGGTGAGGGCAAAATCAGTATTTGGTAGGCTAGAAATCCTTCTCACTGGCTTTTTAAAAGGATTTGTCCTAGCTTTTGGGATTGGCTTTGGATTCGAAAATTCTTCCTGGCTCTTTTTCTAAGTCCATGTAGGGATTACACTTGACTCTGTAGAATAGAATTCTTTTCCTAAAAGTAAATTAAAATGTTACACGTATGTATAATTTGTCTACATGTACATCTGTGTACCATGTGTGCCTGGTATAAATGGAGGTTGGAAGAGGGCATCAGATTCCGTGGAACTGGAGTGATAGACAGTTGTAAACTGCCAGGTGTGTGCTGGGAATTGAACCTACAGCCTCTGACAGTGCTCTTAAAGGTTGATGTATCTCTTCAGCCCCATTTCCTGGTAACTTTTGAACTTTCTTTTCTTTCTGTTTCATCTCACTTCTCCCAAGAGATTCTTCCAATCAATTAGGTCACTAAACCCGTGGTAACTATGTGATCTATCACATCTGACTAGTTCTATCACATCATTTCTTATTGTCATGAGTTTGGTAACATAATTTGTAACTTCAGTTGTTGCTTTGTGAAACATGGAATTTCCCCTGCTAGCTTCTCTAACGCCTCTCCTTCCCATCATCTGCCATCCTCTTTATTCCTGTCAACACATTAGTTATGTCAACTCCCTTGAAAGCTTTGAGATGTCAATTTCCTACCTCTTTCAACTCTCTGACCAACCCTGATAGTTCTTGTCTGTCATGATATGAACATCAAGCCAAAGGCATGGGACAGGTGTGTTGAAGATTTTATCATACCAGAATTAAAATTAAAATTAAAATACATATGCAGGGATTGAGACAGAGAAAAATAGCAGGAACATTCTCAGAGAAAGAAGCAGGCCCCTGAGCATCTTTTGGGATGCTTTTGAGAATTGCTGAGTTTTAGCTTACAAGCCATTTGTGTAGTGTCTGGGCCAATTAAGAAGTGGCATGCTATGTCCCAAACACATTGTTTCCTGATATATTTATGCACTTACTGCAGTTGTGGTGACAAAATACACAAGGCTTACAAAAGATTGTGTCAATAGGAAATGTTAATATTTCAGCATGAATGGAGGAAGGGCTCACAAGTCTCCACCTTCCTCTGAGGGACTATTGACAGCCAATGGTTCTGGGCAGTCATTTTCTACCATAATATCAGTGAGAAGTTGTCCATGCTCCAGGAAATAATTTTCCACTCATAAACATTTAAAACATAAAAAGGCAATGTAAAATTTTTGCACAGAAGTTAAAGATGGTATAAAAAGAAGATAAAATGGTTTCTTAATGATTTTTATGTGGATCCACAACAAAATAAATTTTTACATTTTGAATAAATCATCTTTTTTTTAAAAAAAAGCAGGATGTAGACTTCTGGCTATCTTGTTAAATAGTAAGACTTACTACTTATTTACTTATTTCTTTCCTAAAACTTGCCATTTTGGTTCAATCTCCAGGGATCATTAAGATTTCTGCTTTAATTGCGTATATTATGCATCAGAAGTTATTGGCTGTAACTCTGAATGGTCAGGGACTAATTGTTAAAGTATAGTCATGTTTACTTTCTATTTCAGGCCCTTTAGTTTCTACATTTCCCCCTGTGATAGATCAGCAAGGTTAAATCATTGAAGACTGGTGAAAACATTTTTTTTTTAATTCTGGAAGGTTTTCATAACTGAGAAAGGGTGCCATGGGACCCTGGTTGGTATTACAAATTGAACAGAATATTTCTGATAATTTCTATGGCTGTAATTTTCACAGGTAGTACAAGATGTTTAAAAATGGACCAGCTAAAATCGGTAAATGTCAGTTATTTCTGAGATTCTATTTTTATTACAATAGAAGAGAGAGCATACTATTTTCTGTTGCTGTTACAAAATAACCTGAAAACAAGCAACTTGAGTATGTGGGGGTTGTGGGGGGTTGGGGGTATTTATTTCTCTTATAATTCCAGCATACAATCTGTCTACCAGAGGAGAAAAATCACATTAATGGGAACTACCAGCAACTAGACACATCATATCCACTGTCATGACCAGAGAGAAATAAATGTGTACAAGTCAGCTTGCTTGCATGCTGTTTCCTCCTCTCTTATATAGTTTTTAGATATCCTGCCTAGGAAATGGTGCTGCTCACCGTTGGCTGAGTCTTTACACAGCAATTAACAAACAAGACAAAGCTCTGAAGACCTGCTCACAGGCTGACTTGATGTAGAAAAATTTTCAGTTAGGCCTTTCTTCCAAGGTAATTCTAGGTAGGACCAAACTGACAGTTAAACGTTGTCAAACACTGAGGGTGTGAAGGCAAGAATGTTTTACTTTTTAATGATTTTTTTTATTATTTTTAATTATTTGTGTATAGTCACACAAATGTGCACATGTGAGGAGTAAGGGTGCTCTAGAAAGCCAAAGACATTGGATAAGCTGGAGTTGGAGGTATAAATGATTATGAGCCACTGTATTTAAACAGTTGAGTCAAACTGGGGTCATTTATAAGAGTAGTACTTATATTTACCTGCTGAGACATCTTTCTAGCCTCAAGAATGCTTTCTTTAGAAAGAAGGCTATATTGTGGAAAACATTGGAAAATGACAAATCTGACCACTTCAACTTCACACACACACACACACACACACACACACACACACACACAACTATAACCAACAGATAGGAGTCCTATAACTAGTTAGTTAGGACTAGATATAATTTGGTCCCATGTACAAAATGGTAGCCTGGTCCTTTATGTAGGTGATTGTAATTCTGAATCCAAATGTATCAGTGATCATTAGGCTTCTGTAGTTGGCCAGGATAAAGTGGATGGGGGTCTGCAGGAATTTTAATAATTTTGATCTAACCCAGAAACATAGTTATTTATACAAGGAGGTTGGCCAATAGTGGAATGGATTGTATAGAGCCTGTGTACCTGGGTTTCAGAAGAACAAGACTAGAAGTATAGATCACCCAGATGCAGATATAACTATTTATATTTATTGGAATTCCAGTGGTCTTCCTTATTGCCAAATGGTTATGCTTTGTGCCATCTAAATGTAAAAGTAGATCAATAAACTGGGCATGGGGTCACATATCTTTAATCCTAGCAGTTGGAAGACAGAGGCAAGTGGAGTTTGAGGGTAACGGTCTACTTAGTGAGTTCTAGGCCAGCTAAGGCTCTATAGTGAGATTCTGTCTCACAAAAAGACAGACAGACAAAAAGAAAGAAAGAAAGAAAGAAAGAAAGAAAGAAATAAGAAAAGAAAAGGAAATGAATCAGTAAACCACATTATAATATTGTTATCTTAACACAGATTGACACAAATACAAAGTATAACCACCCTGGACACCCTGGTCATCAAATGGTTTCTAACCTGAGATATCAGCTATATCCCCCACAAGGGAAAATTTGTTTAGATAAGGTAATATCTATAACCTATAACAATGGTCCATTTTCTTCTCTAAAATAGAAACAGAAGGCTATCTTTCTCATCAAAAACTTTGGCATACCTACACCTTCTGTTTGGATGAGCTGCAACCCTATGAGCTAACAACCTCCACCTATTCCATCTTTTCCACTATAGAAGAGGTGACAGAGAAGAACTTTGAGTACTAAGCAGAGTATTGTCCAGGTCTTATATTGCTAAAGAGAAGGCTTGAAGGACCATTTCATTTATTATCATCAAACGTTCACCTCATTGTGAGCATATCTAACAGCTTAAAAAATGTTGTTACTGTGTTATGGTTGGATTGAGGGAGTAAAACATGATTTAAAAGTTAGTAAAAACATTCAGGATGCTGCATAGTTTAGAAGCTACAGATATTTAGAAGAAAAAAGAGAAAGAATTGTCTTGACATGAAATTATGTTAGCCTCAGCAAGGACAAAGGAGTCATCTTTAGGCAGAAAGGAGTTGATTTTTGTGCTTGTTGGATTTTATCAACTTGGCACAAAACAACTCAATTGAGTTCCTTCATCAGGTTGTCATACCCTTAATTAGTAATTGGCATGAGAGGCCCCACCTCCCGGCAGGCAGTGTCACTCCTGGAAAGGTGACTCTAGGTTGTATAAGAAAGCAGGCTGAGAAGGAACAAGCCAATAGTGTTCATCTATGGCTTCTGTATCAGTTCTTACATTGAGATTTCTACCCCACATTCTTGACCCAAGTTTCCTGAAAAAATAGACTATGAAATGGAAGTATAAGCCAAATAAACACAAGTTGTTATTGGTCACAGTGTTCGTTTTGATAGTAGAAAACTAACTAGAACAGAGGAATACTAGTAAAAAGACCATTAATAAGCTGCTAATGGAGTAGCACCACTGCATTAAGCTTTCTGTGCAGAAATGGAAACAGTATGCCAAGATAAGTGATGAGAACCATCCAGGAATATTTCAAGGAGCCTCCCTGAAGGAAGAGCTATGAGAAGGTTTCTCTAAACTAGCTTGAATCCTATAGGATGTACAGGGACTAAGAGGAGATAGCTTATAAAATTTTATCATAGAGACCTCCAGAAACAAGTACATATAGATTACTGCAGCTTCTAGCTCCCACACAGAGAAGATGAGTTTTACCCTCTCTGTTAGTATAGAGACTTGAAACTGGTGAAATTGAAGTTAATAAGTGTCTATGGAATGCTCAGCTCTATATCCAACATCTATATCACATTCCCACACTAAAGGCTCAGAGAACACCCCAGAAGAGGAAAAGATAAAAGGATTGCAAAAGACAGAACTGGATACAACTATTGAAAACCAATGTCTTCTGGGCACAAAAGACCATTGTATTCACAATAGCTAGGACTGCCTTCAGAGAGCTTTACAAGTTCAAGATGAAGCCAATGAACAGTCCAGCATAGATAGAAGAGGGAATCATGGGGCCCCACCCCCATGCTAAGGAGCCCTTGACAGTTGGTGACTGTTGGAGGAGAGAAAATCCGTTATCTTTTCTGATATGAGCCCTGGTTGTTCGTATTCCAATGGTTGACCTCACATCACTGCACAAACACTCTGCTCTAAATGGACTTAGAGGAAGGTATAAAAAATGACATGAATTTAGGAAGGAGATAAAGAGATGAGGTGCCTGGAAAAAGTGGAGTGTGCATATAACAAACAAATATTATATAAATGTACAAAATTCTCAAATAGTAAAAATTGTATTTAAAAAGTTATATTGTAAAGCTCAGAAAAAAGAAATAAAGCATCTTGGCTACTTACTGGAATTTTGGAGTGGATTTCACCTCTGTTTTGCTGGAACAGAAGATGGAGGTTTCCAAAAGGCTACTAGGGATGTTATTAAAGCATCACAGGGAGGAACAATCTTAAATCTGGGCAAATGATTTCATGGTGACAGACCTTGCAAGTTGAATGGAGTTGTATGAATGGGGATAGCTTGGTAGGGGTTAGTCCAGAGAACTCTTCTCATCCTGTGAGTCTCAGCCCCCTTGAAGGTCAACAGACCCTTTCGCAGGGGTTATGTAAGTCCATTAGAATACACAGATATTTACATTAAAATTTATCACAGTACAAAATTAAAGTTATTAAGTAGCAGCAAATATAATTTTATAGTTGGGAATCGCCACAATATAAGAAACCATATTAAAGTGTCTCAGGATTAGGAAGGTTGAGAACCACTGACTTAGATCCTGTGGGAAGAGTTTGTGGTAGGCCCAGTCTCCTAGGTTAAAGTGGAGAGGCAAACCCAGAAAGGTGAAGTTGGGCTGTACTTATCCTGGTACTTGTCATAGCCATGATTGTCTCTGCCTGTGACAGGTATCTGGGAAGAAGTCTGTCTGTAGGATCTATCATAAAAGTCTTTGCAGGGAATAAGTTGTTGTAATAAAAGCCATTAGAAATGACAGTGGATAAGTTGCAGACCCTGTTCTAGTAGACAGCCCAGTAACTGAAGGAATTATGGAGAGATGTTGAGGCTTATCAACACTTGCCAGGATCAGGATCACCGAGGAGAGCCCAGGAGAGGCTATGGGTACAATCCAGCTGTAACATTTTGAAGATGTCAGTAGCATGGACTGACTGTAGAATGAGGCTTGCCTGAACCTCACAGATATGTGCTACATGTCCTCTTTGAAGGAGCCCCGAAAATCATGACACAGGACACCAAGTTCCTGACACAGTATACTGTGGTATTGTTTTGCTAATCATTGCCCAGGTTTTTCCCTCTTGGAGTAACAAACTGTAAATTTTTATTTATAGAGGCACTCAGTTGAGAGACTCTGAACTTTCAAAGAGACATGATGTTTTGAGATATTTTGGACTTTCAGAAGGACTTTGAATATTTCAGAGAAATTTTTCAATTTTAGAAAGTTTGTATTTTTAGAGAGATTTTTAATATTTTAAAGAGACTTTGGACTTTTAAGTGTTGGACTTTAAAAACTGGGATGTTAAATGTTGGAATGCTCTATATTGTGATACTGATATTAGTCAGTGATGGAGTCCTGGGTATGAACAGGAAAGGAAAGGTTATGGATTAACAAAAGATCAATTATGTGGCTAGTTTTATGTCAATTTGACACTAGCCATAGCCTGTTGGTTAGGGGGAACCTTAGTTTTAGAGAAGATGCTGCAGCAGATGGCCTGCAGGCAAGCCTATGCTACATTTTCTTTTTTTAAGATTAAAATATGATTACAATTTCCCTTCTCTTTCCTCCTTCCAAACTATTGTCTTCCTTGATCACCTTCAAATTCAAGGCTTCTTTTTTCCCTGCTATTGCACACAATGATGAGGGAGAGCCCATATCATTGGAGGCAATGCTACCCTTGGGTTGGTGCTCCTGTGTAATATAAAAAAGCAGGCCTAACAAGTCATGGGGAGCAAGCCAGTAAGCATCACTTCTCCATGACCTTTGCTTCAATTCCGGCTTCCAGGGTTCTGCTTTAACTCTCTACCTTGACTCACCTGGATGATAAACCAACATACTGTAAGATGAAATAAACTTCTTTTCTCCACAAGTTGATTTTGTTCATGTTTATCATAGTGACTGAAACCTTAGTAAGACCTGGCAAGGTTCAATTAAGTGGAGAAATCTGATCATGTGAGTAACTGTCTGTAGAGTTTTAAGGGCGTTGTGTCAACAGCTGAATCAGGTCTGCTTAAGAATTCTCATTGGATCTGGTAGAATTTTACTTTGTAATATTAATGATTATTTCTAGTTATTCTTCCCTGTCTAGTATTTAAGGCCATGTAAGTAGTTAAAAACAACCTCCTTTTGCTATTGTCTAGCTACTTCGTGGTTATTTTTAGGTATTTGTTAGAAGTCCCAATGCTCTTTTAGTTTTTTGGTTTTTTTTTCTTTTTTCCTTCCAAACTGTGTCATTTGCTGAGATGAGATCTTGTCTTGTTTGAGTAGGAGGATCTGCTTAGAAACATGCAAGACAGTCTCTTCTCTAATGACCATCTTCTTTGCAGAATGTACTAGAGCTCTGGTATCCTTTTATCAGTGTATCATATTCTGGTCCTTTGCTACTAGCTGATCTTGGAGAGCAAGGGTCAAAATAATTGAGGTCCTCTTATCCCTTTTTACCTCATTGGTTTTGACCTCTATGTATGGCTATTAATCACTCAGAAGGTGAGTTACATCAGTCTTGGGGAATAAGAAGTGAGTGCTTTAAAATATAATTGGATATCATTTAAAGTTTGGCAAAATAAACAAAATTTTCCATAAATTCTAGTTGTATCACTACTTGGTGTTTTTAATTGGTGTTTTTAAAAAGCCTAAGAAACCCAATGCAAACTATAGGTAGTTATGTCAAGAAGAAAATATTTCCCTCACCCAAAATCAGTTTTCCCTACAAAATATACTTCCATATCTATCTATACATTTTTGTATTTCTTTCTCAAACATACTGTTTCCATTCTCTTTTTCTGTTGGGGTTCAGTGTGAAACATGCTCCAATGTGTTTGAACACTTGGGTCCCAGTTTTTTGGTGCTGTATGGAAGAATGGATGTGAAACTGTTACCACATGAAGCTTATCTATAAAAGTAGGGCACTGGGGGTGACCCTTGGGATTATATACCCCGACCCAACTTTCTGTCCTTTCTTCTACTTTCTACCTACAGACACGATATGACCTTGGCCCTGTTGCTAATCCTTTCTTCCCAGAGAAACTGTATCCATTCTCATGGCAGACTTGATTTTTTCTTGAACTATGAGCCCAATTAAACCCTCCCTTCTTCAAATTGCTTTTGTCAGAGACCTTGTGTCATAGTAGTGAGAAATATAACTAACATATTTCCTTTTATAAATCTGTGATGTAATTTTTTTGTAATAACCCTTTGAGTCAAAATATAACTGCATGTATACATATGGACACTGTACCATTCACTGGAGCATGGGCTACCTAAGAGTGGCCATATGTACTGGCTGGTTTTCTGTCAACTTGACCCAAGCTGGAATTATCACAGAGAAGGGAGCTTCAGTTGAGAAAATGCCTCCATGAGATCCAGGTGTAAGGCATTTTCTCAATTAGTGATCAAAGGGGGAAGGGTCCCTTGTGAGTGGTACCATCTGTGGGCTGGTAGTCTTGGGTTCTATAAGAAAGTAGGCTGAGCAAGCCTGGAGAAGCAAGCAAGCCAGTAAGCAGCATTCCTCCATGACCTCTGCATCAGCTCCTGATTCCTGACCTGCTTGAGTTCCAGTCCTGACTTCCTTTGTTGATGAACAGCAATGTGGAAGAGTAAGCTGAATAAACCCTTTCCTCCCCATCTTGCTTCTTGGTGATGATGTTTGTGCAGGAAAAGAAGCCCTGACTAAAACACCATACATCTGAAGAAAATAGACTCTCCCTCCCCCAGAAGCCACCAATTGCTAATAGCTTTCATTGATGGCTGGTTCCACATGAGTCCCTAAACAAGCTATGCTGGAATGTTAACTGGTTTAATCATGTGCCAATCTTATAGAGGCAGCCACAGCCATTATGAATTCATGAGTACAATGGCTACATGTCATCTGCAGAAGATATTATTTTCAAGCAGTCCTATCTGATCTCTGGCTTCTACAAGCTTTTCTTTTTTTATTTATTTATTTATTTTTACTTTTATTTTTATTTTTGATACTTTACTTACATTTCAAATGTTTTCTCCTTTCCAGGTCTCCCCTTTCCTATTCCCGCTCCCCTGCCCAACAAGGCCTTCCTCTGCCACATATGTGGCCAGCACCATGGGTCCCTCCATGTATATATATTCTTTGGCACATGATCCAGTCACCCGGAGCACCAGGGGGTCTGACCAGTTGACACTGTTGCTCCCTCCATGGGGCTGCAAACTCCCTTAGCTCCTTCAGTCCCTTCTCCAACTCCTCCACCTGGGACCTCACACTCAGCCCAATGGTTGCTGTGAAGTGACTCTTGGGTATTCCAAACTTTTGGGCTAATATCCACTTATCAGTGAATGCATACCATGTGACTGTGTTAACTCGCTCAGGATGATATTTTCAAGTTCCATCCATTTGTCTGTGAATTTCATGAAGTCATTTGTTTTTAGTAGCTGAGTAGTATTCCATGGTGTAAATGTACCACATTTTCTGTATCCATTCTTCCGTTGAGGGACATCTGGGTTGTTTCCAGTTTCTGGCTATTATAAATATGGCTGCTATGAACATAGTAGAACATGTGTCTTTATTGCATGTTGGAGCATCTTCTGGGTATATGCCCAGGAATGGAATATCTGGGTCCTCAGGTAGTATTATGTTCATTTTTCTGAGGGTCTGCCAAACTGATTTCCAGAGAGATTGTGTCAGCTTGCATTCCCACCAGCAATGGAGGAGTGTTCCTCTTTCTCCACATCCTCACCAACATCTGCTGTCATCTGAGTTTTTGATCTTAGCCATTCTGACTGGTGTGAGGTAGAGTCTCAAGGTTGTTTTGATTTGCATTTCCATGATGACTAATGATATTGAGCATTTCTTTAGGTGCTTCTCGGCCAATCGAGTTTCCTCAGTTGAGAATTCTCTGTTTAGCTCTCTTCCCCATTTTTTGATAGGGTTATTTGGATCTCTGGAGTCTAGCTTCTTGAGTTCTTTGTGTACATTGGATATTAGCTCTCTATCAGATGTAGGATTGGTAAAGATCTTTTCCCAATCTGTAGGTTGCCATTTTGTCCTATTTACACTGTCCTTTGCCTTACAGAAGCTTTGTAATTTTATGAGGTCCCATTTGTCAATTCTTGATCTTAGAGCATAAGCCATCTAGATACCCTGAATCTAATAGAAAAGAAAGTGGGAAAAAGTCTCAAACACATGGGCACACGGGAAAAGTTCTTACAAACTTTTCAACTCCATCTTCTACAGTGTTTCCTGAGACTTGTGGAGGGAAGGAGTGTGCTGTAGATATCTCATTTGGTGCTGAACACTCCACAGTCATGTATGCTCTGCACTTTGACTAGTTATGAGTATCTGTGTTAAGCACCATTCTGTGCAATAACTACCTTCTCTGATAAAGGATAACAGCTACACTAATTTATGGTTATGAGGATAAGTATTTAGTGGACAGTTTGGTACTGTGTCCCTTTCATTGTTGCAGAGGCATATCATAGGCAGAGACAGCCTATGTCTTTGCCAGCCATGGGTTGTTGGCTGGGTTATAGAACCAAATATGAGTTCCCTCCTGGATAATAGGCCTAAAATTAAAAGAGAGAGAAACAGAGAGAGACACAGAGAGAGACAGAGAGACAGAGACAGACAGACAGGTCTCTCTGAGAGACTGAGACAGAGAGAGATATGCTAGTAGTTACCAACATAAAATTTATGCCACTATTGTGCTATAGGGCATACCTTTCCAGGCACGTCTTTATTGTAGTTCACAGGGTTCACTGGGTAAGACTGCTGATTACTTTTTTTCTCCAGCAGCCTATATAGCACCTTTTGGTACTATGATAATTATCTAGCAAGAAAGAAACTTTCAGAACAATACCAGCTTGATTTATCTATGTATTATAACCAAAGTGTGTGGTATCTTTGGCAATAGATCCTTCCTTCCTATCAGTTTCTGGTAGGTGACCAAGAACAATGGCAATAGCCTATTGAGGTTTTTTTTGGGGGGGGGGCAGCACCAACTTGAAGAAATTTATTCCTTTGTTGGCACTGGATATTATGTTTGATAATCCATGGCTTCCAGAGGGAGTATTACCCTCTTGTGTACAGTAACTCCAATTAAACTCTTGAAATATTTTTAAGAAACCTATAAAATAGTGGTTTATTGGTAAGGAAACTTTGTCATGCAAGTATATTATGAAATATATGTGTAAAGATGACACACAGAAACCTGTATACTGATATCAAAAATAATATATGTAGGCTCCCAACTGTAGCTACAGAGAAAAGGACATGTAAACAGTTAGACTAACTGTTGTAAACACTGACAAAAGAACATAAAAAAAATGAAATATAAAAAAAATAAGATTGCATTTAAGCAGAGAGCATTCTTTATAAAATCAAGGTAAAAAAGAATATATTGTGTTTCAAAGTCACAGAATTTAACCTAAACCTTGGGAGTGGTCTAGCAAAGGCAAAAAAAAAAAAAAGTGTTAGCTTAAGAAGTAAGGTAGATGATAATATTTTTAGAAAATGATCAGGCTGGCAGAGTACTAGAATTAGAGACTGGGGATTGAATTTAGATATATATTTTAAAGCTACATCTAGAATGAGTCAGAGGGCACATGAAACATGAAATGCATTGTAGGTTCTACCAGAGGAACAATGGACTACTCCTGTTGTCTCAGATCTGGTCTTAGGATAGTGACTCTCAAGATGTAATCTTATCTTAGAATCTTTATAATGGAAATGGACCTTTCCATCTCATGTGGTGAAACCTAGTTTCACTCTGAAGCTAGCTCTGTCTGGTCAATCAAGTTGCACCAGCCTTAAAGAAAAGCTGCAAATTCAAATTGACCATGAATAAGTTGTAACAGAAATGGGGACTCACCTTTTTGGAAAAAAGTGAAAGTTTGTTTACACATAGGTCTTCCAGATTAGGAAGCATATCCTGGAGGGAGAGGAGACAGGAACCAACACTGTCCAACATTGTCCTCTACAAACTATTCTACCTCTCCCTCTGGAGAGAAATTGAAATAGTCCAAGAAGGGGAAAATGGTGAATGAGAGAGAAAGAGTTTATTCTGATAGTGCATGTAGGCTTTCTGTGGATGGGAATACAAGTTGAAAGGGAGGGACTCTCAGAGTGAAGCTGTTAAGTACTATATATTTCTGTAAACTATAGTATACCATTTTTCCTTTTCTATAAGAGACTCCTTGGCTCACACATGTATGAGTGACATCAGTCTTGTGTTAGAGCTCAGAAGCCTCAGGTTTTAATAGAGAGTTGTGTTAGAGCTCAGAAACCTCAGGTTTTAATAGAGAGTTGTGTTAGAGCTCAGAAGCCTCAGGTTTTAATAGAGAGTTGTGTTAGAGCTCAGAAGCCTCAGGTTTTAATAGAGAGTTGTGTTAGAGCTCAGAAGCCTCAGGTTTTAATAGAGAGTTGCACCACCTAGAGAATTTCAGTTGCTTGGGTTGTTGGGCCAACTGCCATTAGCAGTACCATAAGAAGAGGTCCAGGGAGGTGAGGTCAGAGTCCCTGTCTCTGTCCATATCTGGGCCATTAAAATGTCACAAGAGAAACACTGACCTGAAGCCCTAAAGGGCAAAGTATTTACCAGATAGGAACTAATAGAAAAGTTTTTTTTTAAGAGGGTATACTTAGCAGATATGATGGCATATGCCTTTAACACCAGCACTTGGGAGGCAGGCATGTCTGTGATTTCAAAGCCATCCAGATCAGGCACTCTGATGGCAAGTTTTAGACCACCAGAACTTCTTAGTGAGACCCTGTCTTTAAAAGCTACCACCTCCACCACTATCATTATCATGTGAGACACAGAAAAACAGTGGGCAATTTCTCAGAGAAAATGAGAATTGTAGAGTTGAAAGTTTTATATTTGTTAAGCTACATTACTTAGTTTTACCTTGTAGGCTGTTTGTCATTTATATTTAAATATATAGGAAATGATATCTTTTAGGAGGTATATTTTTAAATGTAATATTTTTATTTATTGAGAATTTCATAAAGTGTATTTGGGTTATAATCATTCCCACTCCTACATTCACTGTAAACCCTCTACTGTCTGTTATGCTGTGGTGGTGGTGGGGTGATGGTGGTGGTGATGGTGGTGGTGATGGTTGTAGTAAATAGTTTGAAAAGTTTACTTTTTTGATGCCCAAACACTCATGGGTATAGGGCTATTCACAGAAATGTAATTGACAAACAAGAGCTACCACCTTAAATAAAATGGATTCTCCCTCTCCCAGAAACCATTAACAGTCAATAACTCCTCACTTAGCATTAGTAGTTTTTGAGGTCCTATTCCTTCCATATTAGAATGTTGATTGGCTGGATTTCATGTAGGTCTTGTGCAGGTAACACAGCTGCTGAGTTTATGAATATGGCAGTATTCTGTCATGTCTAGAAAACAGTATTTTTCTCTGGTCCTCCCAATCTTCTGGCTCTTACAATATTTCTGACCCTTTTTCACAGTGGTCCTTGAGCCTTGTTGATAGCAAGAGGAGAACATATAGAAGTTCCCTTTGTAGCTGACTGCTCTAATGATACTTTCTGTGATTTGACTAGTTGTAAGTTTCTGAGTTAACCATCATCTACTGCATAAAGAAACTTCTTTGATGAGGACTGAAGACTGCACTAATCTCTAAGTCTAGAAATACAAATTTGGAAGGCAGTTTGACACTATGTCAGTTCATCAGAATATTAGTAGGGGTATCTTTACTCCTTGGAACTGTTACCTTACTAATCTTGGCCTGGACCAATGGTGCTTGACCTGATTTGTCATAACAGGCATGTATTTACTACCATGGAACCGGCTTTAAATCCAATCAGAAAATTGTTGATTATTCTTATAACAATTGTGCCACTATTACACATATGCTTATGTGCCATGTTTGTTCATTTGGGTTGATGCTAGATAAGACTATTGGTGAAAGTTTTTTTTTTCTAGCAGCCTACATGACACCTGTCTTAGTCAGGGTTTCTATTCCTGCACAAACATCATGACCAAGATGCAAGTTGGGGAGGAAAGGGTTTATTGAACTTATACTTCCATGCTGCTGTTTCATCACCAAAGGAAGTCAGGACTGGAACTGAAGCAGGTCAGGAAGCAGGAGCTGATGCAGAGGCCATGGAGGGATGTTTCTCACTGGCTTGCCTTCCCAGGCTTGCTTAGCTTGCTTTCTTATAGAACCCAAGACTACCAGCCCAGGGATGGCACCACTCACAAGCCACCCACCCCCCTTGATCACTAATTGAGAAAATGCCTTACAGCTGGATCTCATGGATGCATTTTCTCAACTGATGCTCCTTTCTCTGTGAAAACCCCAGCTGGTGTCAAGTTGACACAAAACCAGCCAGTACAATTGACCCCTTGTCAACTTGACACACAAACACATCACCATTAAGCCTCGACCCTTACTTTCTTATTCATCCCAAAAATCTAAATAACTTTAAAAGTCCCACAGTCTTGCATATTAAAAGTTTAATCCCTTTAAAATATCTAATATCTTTTAAAATTCAAGGAATTTTAAGAATTCAAAGTCTTTTAACTGTGGGCTCCACTAAAATACCTTCTTTCTTCAAGAGGGAAAAATATCAGGGCACAGTCACAATCAAAATCAAAATCAAACTCCAACTGTCCAATGTCTGGGATCCACTCACGATCTTCTGGATTCCTCCAAGGGCTTGAGTCACTTCTCCAGCTCTGCCCTTTGTAGCACACACCTTGTCTTCTATGCTCCAGATGCCTGTACTCCATTGCTGTTGCTGTTCTTGTTGGTCATCTCATGATACTGGCATCTCCAAAACACTGCTGTATTCTGCTGTAACTAGGCTTCACTAATAGCCTCTCACAGGCTCTCTTCATGATGCCAAGCCTCAACTCCTTTGCATGACCCCTTCAGTCCTGGGCCATCAGTTGCAACTGAGGTTACACCTTCACCAATGGCTTTCCATGGCCTCTCACAATGTCGAGCCTCAACTGCTCTTCATGACCCCTTCATGCCTTCAAAACCAGTACCACCTGGGTGACTCTTACACATTGCCAAGTCCAGCAGCAGAACAAGGTACAACCTTGACTATCTCTGGAACACAGCCTCTGTGCTCTCAGCAAACACTTCTCAGAAGATTTCACCTCAATGATGCTGGTCTCTTCTTAATCACCACTAATTTCTTAGTTCCAGCTAATCAGCATTAATAGTCCCAGTAATGCAACATTTTTGCTTTAGTAGTTCTGGTATCTTGTTAATCACAGCTGATCCTTCAGCCCCAGCTAACCAAAACCACAGAATCTTCACAATCAAAATAACAATGGTCCTGATAAGATTCTTTAATCTTCCCTCTGAAATTTCACAAGCCAGGCCTCCATTTTCTGTACTGTTCTCAACATTATCTTCCAAGCTCCTATACAACATCCCACAGAACTCTTAACATTGAATGGCTCTTCTAACCCAAAGTTCCAAAACCCTTCCACACTCCTCCCCAAACATGGTCAGGTTGTCACAGGAATACCCCACTATGCTGGCACCAATTTGTCTTAGTCAGGGTTTCTATTCCTGCACAAACATCATGACAAAGAAGCAAGTTGGGGAGGAAAGGGATTATTCAGCTTACTCTTCCACATTGCTGCTCATCACTAAAGGAAGTCAGGACTGGAACTCAAGCAGGTCAGGAAGCAGGAGCTGATGCAGAATCCATTGAGGGATATTTCTTACTGGCTTGCTTCACCTGGCTTGCTCAGCCTGCATCCCTATTGAACCCAATACTACCAGCCCAGGTATGGTACAACCCACAAGGCGCTCTCCCCCCTTGATCACTAATTGAGAAAATGCCTTACTACTGGATCTCATGGAGGCATTTTCTCAACTGAAGCTCCTTTCTCTGTGAGAACTACAGCTTGTGTCAAGTTGACACACAAAACCAACCAGTACAACACCTTTTCATACTATGAAAGCTATCCCAGGTCAGTATAAACTCATTTTCTTCCTAACCAATGAATGACTGCAGTGTGTGATGTCTTCAAGCAATAGAGTCTGTCGATAGTACATTTTCTGTCTGACACCATTTGTTCTGAGATTTACCTTTTGGACCATTAGGAATTAGGTTCTAATTAGGCACCACTAGTCTCTGGGTGAGGTTCAAAGAGGTAGGGTCAGCACTTAGGAGTCTGATCCAGGCATTGTGAGTGTCAGGCCACTCTGAGCTATATGGTGAGACTATACTTAATAGATATATTTTTTAAAAATCTAACAAGTAAATAACTGTGTATAATGACTTGCTTTGTTAATGTCCTACTATGCCTATCTGAAAACAGATTCCAAAATCATTGGTATTGTGAAACCTGTGTGTTATAGAAAATTAAATCAATTTTGGATGTTATTAAGTATTTAGATAAATTTTAAGTCATATGAACTACTAACACACTAATAACTAAACCTAAACTTAGGTTTATATACTTTGGATTTGGTAACTATATATAGTATAAAGAAGTAAAAGTATATTGGGGCTTTATTATTAATTATCATGAAAAATACATTACATGGGAATTGCATTTACCTATAAAAGATAAAATATGTGTTCATAAAATTTGCTAGTCTGCTTGTACAGGATGCTGGTATAACTTCATAATAATCTCCTCCCTAGTTTTATCTGCAAAGTAAGAGTTACTTATAGTTAAAATTACAATCAATATATGTAATTAAAACTACTAGAACTAATAAGAGTGAGAAGAAAATGACTATACATAAAATATTCAAGGAAGGTAAGATATGTTTTTAATAAGGAAAAGTATACAGGGTAAGAGAAATGTGTTTTCATTAAGGAAAAACTATAGAACAAGGCAATCGTATCCTAAAGTAAGACTACAGTTGTTCTAAAAACAGGAAAGAGGAAAATAGGAAGATGAAGAATGAATTTATATAAGGAAATTGGAGAAGGATTTTAGAGACAGATTTTCATGTTTGTTCAAGCTAATGCGATTGAATGGATTTCACTGTAAGAGAATTTTCCTCTTTATTTTGTTTGTTTGATTTTTTTTTGTTTTATAAGAGGTCAGTGATGAGATGGATATTGTGGCTCACAGTTCTAACACTAGCACAAGGGAGACTGAGGCAAGGGGATTGTGTTAAGGCCAGCCTAGAAAGTAATGTGAGACCCTTTCTGAAAACAACAGTAACAAAAGAGTTCAAAAATATATTAATGCAAATCTAAAATTTGATTTTTCTATGTAAAAAGGATGCAATTTTATTAGATTATTCAACAAGGTTTTCTTATATTATTAAACTTGTTTTTTGGTGTTGTTGTTGTTGGACAATTCCCCCAGGAAACAGCAAGTTCTTTGTCTTATGTAAATAACATTTTAAGTCTAGAAATCTTGTCAACTACTTGCCCTTTGGACTTAAAAATCTAAGCTCTGCATTTCCCTTGTTTTCAAAGAAATTTCATTAAATGCTTGCCTCAATACTTTTACCAGCTAGCAATTTTATTCTACCAAACAAAGAAAAGGCTTATCCTGTTTGAAGGAAGGGGGAAATGTCTATTCTTTCCCTCAACAAGAAAGATAATTGAAAAGAGGGGAGGATTGGCCATCTAATTTGGACGAGGAGTAACATCTGACTTCTTTTCCTACCACAAGACCCATTGTCACAGACCTTATAGAGACTGGAACAACCCCCTTTAGAATACTATTTCTTTTTGGTCTTTGACAAGCATCGTGAACTTGAATTATTTTTTCTCCTTATCAGCACATATCTGCTTCACTCACCACTACCTCCATCTTTACATCCTTTTCTCCTTTCCATCTTGTTGCTTTGAGTTTTGTTGTTTTTTGCTTTGTTTTTGTTTGTTTACGAGACAGCTTCTCCCACTAAGCAGTCCTAGTTGGTACAAAATTCCCTACACAGTTCATGTTGGCCTGGAACTCATGATCCTCTCTCTGCCTCTACTGTCTAAATTGTGGGATATTAAATATGTATTGTCGTACCAAGCTCTATTTTTTCTTTATTACATAATGCTGTGTATGGTTCATGATTGGTATGATAAAACTATTCACTGAGTAAATAACTGAATAAATGAATGCTAAATAATAGGTAACAGGGAACCGGGAAAAATAAAATTTCTGACCATAAATACAGGGATTCCAGAGCTTACAGTCAGTAATAGTGGGTTTTTATCCTGTTTGTCACAAGGATATACATGGAATTGGAGGTTTATTACAAAGAGTGACTTTGCTACATTTTCTGTCCTTCACAGGTCTCCCTTTTCACAGGCATCAACATTCTTTGAAAAAAAAAAAAAAGAAAGAAAGAAATTAAGATCCAGCTTCACATTTTTCCCTACAGATAGGATTCACAAGATTTTTTTTTCCCTTCTGATAACATTTTGCTTTCTCTTCTCTCCCTCAAGGTCTTTCTGCATTTTAGAGCACAAAAGCAAATGCATGAAAGAATCATAAAACTTTTACTAGGGTCTTAAGTGCCTCAAGTTCAAGTTGGCCTATATTCTCCAAAGTCCTACTAACTTAGGAACTCTCCAATTACTTTTAACCTCGATTATTCATCCCAGAGAAAGAATGCCCTGGTACTAAATTCTTTGAAAAAACATATTATTATGGAGAGGGCTTTCAGGAATTCAAAAGCTGATATTCAAAGCTATAGGAAAACCCTATGGTATGGTGGAAAAAATATTGAAAAAAAAAACAGTCTTTATTATTTCTAAATACTTTTGGCTGCTCTTTAAAACAGCCTAACTGAAAGGTATCTCAGATAAGAACACAGCAGTTTCTCATCCTAGTTTGGGAAGCACAGTGGACTAGAGTGGTTTAACTACAAGCAGGGTGTTGAGGGAGAAACCAATTCAGTTGCCAGTGCACTGGGGTTTGCTATTGTGTGTTTTTAGCACCCACCACCACATACTGTGATCTGAATGGACATGTATTCTCAGTATCTAATGTGTCAGTGATTCATCAGTCCCTGCACCTTCAGAAGCTCATCATCCATTATTACAAAGGTAATTCATACCAGTGTAGAAGCTCTTTGATTACTGATCTATTGCTTGAACCACAAACAGTGTCACTTGAAAAGGCCGTCAATAGGCCTTATGGATTTCAGCAGCACATGATTTTAAAATAACCCCTTTCAGCCCATGTTTAGGTAGTTATGTGGCCGAGAGTTTATGAGTGTAGCTTTTGACAATCTTACGAAACATAGTCTTACAGAAAATTTCTTTTTAAAATCTGCTCACTAACTTTCCCACAAAAGTCTCTGAGCCTTAGGTGCAGGAGTTGTGTTGTAGATGTGTCCATTCAGACTGGGTTCTACAGTTCCACATCTAGATTGGTTGTGGGTTTCTGCAATGGTCTCTATCTGTTACCAAGAACATTTCCCTTGATGAGGGATGGAGACTAAACTTATCTGTGGAAATAAGGACAAATGTTACAGATTGTGTTACAGATTATTCTGATCTAGTAAAGTGGCAGTTGTAGATTCTCTTCTCTGATTCATAACTTCACTATCTCTGGGTAGTGGGCTACATTTTCAGTACAAGGATGATTTCACTCTTTTTTGAGTGGGCCTTATATCCAATTAGAAAATCTGTTGGTTACTACCAAGGTATCATGCCATATTGGTTATCATTGTGATTCATAGGCATCATAGCTGGGTAGAACTGTTGGTTGATTACTTACCATGAAAGGTAGTCTCCTTAGGGTGGTTCATATCAGGGATCTCTGGGCCTTGAGTCCAAAGTACATGAATGATACCAACAGCCATGCTTATGTGGACAGTGGAAAGATCACAATGCCTAAACTCTACACAAAGAACTACAGACAACTAGTGAAGAGTGGAAGAAGTAGTATACCTCAGAGAAAAGCACACCAATTGGTTACTCAATAACAAATGGTCATCCCTGAAAAAATACACATATGAAATCATTATACAGACTGAACATGTTAGTATATATATATATATATATATATATCCTATAACAGTTAATAAAAAAGAGTCCATTAATCTTAAGGACATAAAAGAAATATATAAAAGGGGGTAGAGGGATTCTATGACCTCACATCTTGAACTGCAAGCAAGAATCAGATGAAACCGGGAGGAGGGCAATGTCTTAATATCTCACCTCCAGTGACAAATATCTTTCAGCAAGGCCATATCTCCTAAACCGTTCCAAATAGTGCCACTAACCTGGGACTAAGCATTCAACTCCATGAAAACTATGGGGAATGTTCTCATTCAAGTCACCATAACAAGCAATTTATAGTTCATGTGTATGTAGGCAACATACCCCTAAATATGTATAAGTTAATTTTCAGAAGACATTTCATGGTTAGGAGATTCAAGAGTTATTTAAACATTTATTCTTGATTCTGCTTAGATAGGGAATAAGTTACAGGTAACATGCTCTTATAAAGAATTTCTCTATATAAACACTATAAATTTAGGTTCCATAATGCATTATTCTGAGGCTATTTTGACTCAGTGGTAGACTATTTGGCTACTGCATGAGGTTCTGGAGTCCTCCTCAGTGATGCATACATACACATACATGTTAATTTTGTTTAGAAGGAAGTCTTAAGAGCCATTTCATCTATAATCCTTGTTGTTTCACTGAGAAGACTGAAAACAAGAGAAATTGAGCTATGATGCTCATACCTTTTGGGATATCTGTCCCATGGATAACATTTTAATGTTGTCTATGAAAACCATGGTGGGTGACAGCGATCGGGAAATGCTGTATATGTCCCAAATTCAAACTGAGTATGTCCACACCTCTGCCTCCTTAAGCTACATTATTCTCTGGTAGTGCTGACACTTTGAAAGACAGAAAAGAACAGCATTCTCCAGGAGGGTTAAAAAAAAAATTAAGGCATCTGTCCTCTGATCAGCAAGTTAAAGTAGAAGTTATAAGTTCAGCTTGAGGCACAAGAGGATGAGATTTTAGGACAAGGAATCAATAGGCCAGCTGACCACATTTTCTAGTTCTCAATGAGCCCTGGTCAAATTAGAAAAGCAACAATGGGAGCCATGGCAGCATAGCTCAATTTGCCAACAACACTGTGATTATTGGAAGCAGCCCTTTAAAGAAGACATTATAGACAGGATTATTTCTCCATGTGAAGAAATGTGAGTAGGTAGGAAAACAAATACACCAGGAGGCCATGGAACATAATGTGTGATCTGATCTATTAGGGAAATAAATTTTTGTTTTATTATATATCTATATATTTTATAAAGAGTATTATAAAAACAGCATGACAATGTGATAGAAAAAGAAGCATTCATAGTCTTTTTTAAAGGGTGTTTCACACAGTAAAAGAAACATAACTCAAAGAATCGTCTGATTTCTGAGAAGCTACAGTAAATATATTGTTAGCTTAGCATCTCCATGGCTTGCTAACAAGATGTGTACAGAGAGGTGGGGCAAGAAAGCTGCCGTCAAACTTCCATTGGTGATTTATAATATTTGTGACTACCACATGCAAAGAGTGTCAGCTGGCAATTTATTCTGCCTGATATAACCTGACAGAATTTCCTTCGTTTCTGACAACCAATACAGCTAGTAAGTTTAACACATTCCAGCTCCAATAAGCAGAGGTAAACCTAGGAGGAGATTTGGGCTTTATCTTAGTCGTGCCTATATGTCGGATGCCAATGTGTAGGAGATGTTTAAATGGAGCCAGCAAAACAGTTTATAACCGTCATTCAGACACTGAGACAGAAAGGAAGGAGTCAAAGACGCTCAGTGCTCATCAAACCCAGTCCAGTTCCCTGGAGGGCTTGTTAAAGCACAGATAGTGCAGGTCTTCTCTCCAAGAGTGTCTGACTTGCAAGGTGTGAGGCTTTTAACATGTTCCCTGGTGCTGCTGCTTGCCTTTCCCCAACCCAGGAGGCATGCTGAGAACCACTGGGGTAGAAGGCCACCCTGCCTTTTTTGTCAGGTGGCTCAGGCAAATCCATGTCACAGCTGGAGGCAACACTCTATTGTCTGAAAAGACAGCTGGGCTAAGCAGGGTGAGGGAGAGGAATTTATTCCATCAGAGGCACCAGGAAGATTTTTGATTAGGGGACTGCTTCTGATCTGGTCTCTGGGTAGAGAAAGATTCCTAACTGGGGAAAAGGGTCAGGGAATAGGGCTTCAGGTAGAGGACAAGTGAAGGTGGCCTGTGGAGGATGAGGAGGACCAGTCTATCGAAATATGCTGGGACTTCAAAAGGATGCCCTCTCTATGGTCTTCACAAAGGGGCCCAGTAGTCTTTGTTTAAACACAAATTCAAACTGGTGCATGAGATACATTGGTACACAGCTATAAAAAGAGTGGGAAAAGATGTGAGCAGAACAAGTTCCCTGGTATTCCCTTCAAATCACTCTCTATTGTTGAGTGGCATGAATGTATCCTACTGATAAAGTTTGTTTCTAGTTGAGAGGACTGGGTTATGCCAGAAAGCATGGTTATTCCTGCTTCAAAAGATCTGAGTCCAGGGGAAGACGGCTGTACTCATATCCAAACTGGTCTACCTCTGGCATCTGACAAATCCTCACTAAACCTCAGTTTACTCATCTGTAAATTAGAATTCCATTATGTCTGAGATGCACTGCAGGGATATAAAGAGAAAGTCACTTATAAACTGTGGAAGGATGTACAAGATGCTCACCCAGTGATTGTCAAGATTCACCCTTGTATGCTTTTCTGCTTTCATAGCTCAAATATTTAGAGTGTGTTACAGTTGTAAAACAACCTGGAGTAAATTGTTTCCTACAAATTGACCTACAGAAAACACAAATAAATGTGCATATGCATACATGTGGGACTTGATACAAAGGGCTGACTATTCCTTCCAAGCATCCATCTTTCTTTCTTATAGTGTATAGCCACCCAGCAAAGAAATAATTTAAGGCCCCAGTCTCTTTTATATCTGTGTGCCCATGAGACTAAATTACAAACAGAAAAATATTCTGAATTTTTACAGAGAATTCATCTCAGAGGGTCATTCTTTTATCATAAGTTTAGATGCTGTTCAGCTCATATGTGTGTGTAATGGCCAGAGCTCCAACTGCCACCTTGAACTAGCAGACAATATAAAAGGTAAGGGCCCCAAACAGGGAAGAGAAAATAGAATGAAAGAAATCTTCTTTTCCTGGCAACAATGTGCTGCTGCTATTTCAACAGTCATCTGCCTAGCTTGACTTCTTGTAAGTGAGAAGAACTTTTATCTGACATATTTTGCTTCTATTTTCTTCTATTTTTGGCTGTTACTTCACTTCATCTACTACATAAGACTTTAATTAACTATTGCTGGTGGTCTCAGGAGTTCATTGTCATTCCACTGCCACATGTGTCCCACTGGTTTCTTGTGGTGCTATGGTGGCCTCAAGTCCCATTCTCCAAATGCACTAAAAACACTCTTAGTCTCAGAGATGCGACCTCCCGGTGTAGAGACAAGCTCTGTTACCTCCTATTACCAGGTGTCTAAGCAATCCTCAGACTATCGTGGCAGTTCTATTTCCGTCCTGGACTCAGCAGCTTTTACCTCCTTCTTCGTCACCAAAATATCCCTTCAAAGATCCAGTGTCTTCATGTTTTGTCTACATTTTTTCTTTAGAAGCCATTTGAAAAGTAGGTGCTGAATGAGATGCCCATTCAGTAAACACTATTTTCCCTATGAGATTACCATTGCAGTGTGATAATACTCCTATCAATGATTTAATTGGACTGTACAGTGGTGGGATTTAAGGTATCCAGTAATGCTTGGAGGACATTCTTTTGCATAATGGAATTTTCTTATCACTTCTGCCACTTGGTCTCCTGGCTCATTTCCTGAAGCAGAGTCCCATAATGTTTTTTTTTTCTTTTTTAATGTTGCTTGTTGTTTGTTGTTGTTGTTTTGTTTTGTTTCAACCAACATTATTCTATCTCAGAGGTTATCACTGTCCAGTTTTCTAAAAGGCTCCAACTGATGCTAGTGAGATAGTACTTCATATGGCAGGGTCAAGTTTCTGATCTTGTGGTGTACTTTATGTCTTCTATGCTTCTTAATGTACACAATAGGAAATTAATAAATGTTCTATTAGTAAACAGTGGATGTCAATAGCTGAAGGCTGCCAAGTCCTAATTGAAAGTGTTCCTGCAGTGAATGGCCACACATATTCAAAGATAGTTGTGCCCTGAATTATTCTATTTCCCATTTCTCCCAGGAATTGTATTTCTAAAATATTTTAGATATAAACCTCAGTTCCTTTTCTATAAGGACATATTGAGTATGACAGGACCTGATATCACCTAATGAGAAATGGCTTTTGAGCCATTCCTGACAATTATTAAGGTGACATTTGCCCTCTGAACATTAAAAAAAATGTGATGCATGCATTTTTTAATAACAGAACAAGGGAAGACCACAAGAAAGACAATAATCCAAGGAGAACAGAAAAAATAATGAGTTTAGGAATTTTGTCTGAGGCTGGTAACATTTTCAAAGATGTTTCAAACTTTTTCCCTTAAAGAAAACTAGAAAAAGAAAGAGAGAAAGAAAGAAAGAAAACACACAAGGCAAAGTGAGATTTTATGTATCTTGGGATTTATTTTTTATTACTTTTCTGTAGGATTTTTTGGCAGTAGTGACCCAATCTTGTCACAAAGAAACAACTCCCTTCCACTTTCTCCAATCAAGAAAACTATGGGACAGAAAGTCAGTTCCAGATTAGTTTCAAACTATAGGGGAAAAATCATTAATAAAGCATGCATGCATAAGTAATATGGTGCTCCAAAATTGAGTCTTAATAAGAGATTGTCGCCAAGGTGTGTTACATTAAAACAAAAACAAAACACCATGAAATGATGAACACTTAAAAGCACACTTTTTCCTTTTTGACAGCATAATGAAAACTTTCAAAGCATTCTTGTCTTTCAAATTGTACTAGCAGTTTTATTTCCTATCAGATCTTTAGGTATGTGCCAGGAGTCATGGCAATGAGGGCAGGGATAAAAATGAAAACGTGTCTGTTACAGATGATACTTGGAATCTTGGAGATGAGTGCAGATGCTCATTAGGGATTGCAGTTTCCCATGGATCAATCTGCCAGTAACTTAATGCTGATTAGGATCTTTTCTCCAAAGGTAGCTAGTCTCCTTTGGTAGTGTTGCTACACTTGAAGGTTGAAAGTTGTATAAACTTTTGGAGAGATAGAAGTAGGGGGCATTTGAAGTTACTGACTTCATATCTACTCCAGAAATCTTTATGTCCATTTCACTTGGAAGGAATTAAACATTTATCTGGGCCAATGATTCTCAGACTTGAACATGTGTGTGCGTGTGTGTACATACACACACACAGACACACACACAGACACACACAGACACACACACAATCACACATGAATGCGCACATGCACACACCTGCACAGCACATACAAATGTATGATCTGGATATCCTATGCAAGTACAAAATCTGAATAGTAGTATGATTTATAGCCTATGTTTCACTGTGCATTCATTGTTTTTATGACATGGTGATCAAAACACATAACAGAAAATGTATAAACTTCTAGGAGGATGCATTTACTTTGGCCCATAATTTCAAAGACTTGTAGTGGGGAAAGCATTGCGTATTGGTAGTTGACATCAGTTGAAATTGCTGAGGGCAAAAAAGAATGGCAGGAACTAGAGGGGATGAGACTATAACCTTCAAAAGTCCTTCATAATGGCGTACTTTCTATTCCAGTTAGGCTCCAGTTCTTAGAGGCTTCAGAGACCTCCATCTCCTAGAAAAAGACCTTTCAAAACCTGAGCCTTTGATGACCATTCCAGATCCAGACTGTAGTTTATGCATTCTAGCTTTTGTTATTAATTATATCTTAGGTAATTAATTACTAATCATAGTTCAATTATCAAAGTATTCTTCCACTGTAATAACATCTAAAATAGCCATGTCTATAATATATTTATTTCTCTCTATATATTTCTATGTCTTTATTTCTATCTATATCTGTGAGTGGAAGGAATTATCCTCATAGAAATATTCCTCTCCTTGACATCTAGCTTCTGACACAACGTGTTTTATAGAGGAGAAAAAGAAAGATGCTTGCTAGGAAATTGCACAACAACACAATCATGCCTCTGGGAATGTGTTACACCTTTGATTGTTGTGAGCCATTGGTAGAGAAAGGATCTGGAATTGCCAACCTAGCACATAATAATATGCTTGATATTTGCTTGAACAGTCTCAGAGATAGGAAACTTTTCACATTCCACATCACTATATTGTCTCTTTTGAGAGCTTGTGACCAAAGCATTCAGGAGGCTGAGGTAGGGGAACTGCTAGCATGGGCTACATAGCAAGACTCTGTCTTAAACATCAATCAATCAAATAAATCAACAACAATAACAACAAAAAAGCCAAGAAATGTTTTTTTTAGAGAATTATCAATTAGTGAGAGATAGCAAATATAGTAAAATATAAACAGGAATTCTTTAGATTAAACAGAGAAGCCCATTCAGAAATTTGTATAGAAAAAAATAATCCTTTTTGTTTTTGTGTGTTTGTTTTAGTTTTTTTTCCCCATTGGGGTACAGAGCCTTATTATGTGGCACAGACTGACCTCAAACTAATGATTCCCTCTTGCTTCACACATTGAAATGCAGGAGTTAAAGAAATATGCCACTACTCCTGTGTTAAAATAATTTTCTTAGATTTGGATTCTATTTTATAATCCACAGACCACGTTTATTAGGAAGACTGATATCAATCAGAGTATTTTCTTTGAATATTGTAATGTGCATGCTGATGGGGTCAAGTCTGTTTCTATCTGGATCAGATATGTTGCAAAATGTACAACAGTACCTGATACTTGGTAAGGTCCTTATAAATATTAATTTCAGTCAATCAACTTCAGCCACTGTCAGGGTAACTGGGGGATAAGAAGAAAGATCAGGATAGCTCGACAAACAAATAGTTGAGAATTGACATTTATCTATTGAACATTTCCTTTTGGTATAATCCAGTACAGATCAATGTAGTAGTAGTTGGGTGAAATATGTATATGTGTGTGTGTACACTTTTGTGTGCTGACTTGTCAAACAGTAAAAGGGTTCTTCTTAATCCTAATATTGTGAAAAATTGTTTCTTATGCATTTCCTTATATACAAGATTACCTTGAAGAAATTATTACTAACGTTTTAGGATCAGAGCCAAGGCCATGACTGCCCCAACAAAGTAAATTCAATAGGCCAATTAGACACACAAAGTGATAATGCAAGGCCCAAGAAAGGTGATTTATCCATATGACCACATCAGAAAGTGGAGCAAACAAAAAGACCCAGTGATACAAACCCCATGTCTGTGTTTAGGTTCAATAGAGGGCAAGAGATACACATAGCTACACAGTCCTTGTCAAGATGAACACCCACCTATCATTCTCTTCTGGGCTACAGTCATTCCAGAAAGGTGGTCTCACAAGTTGTCAGAACAGTGTAAAATCTCTTTCCAAGAACCAAGCTGAAGTCCTGGCTGGTACGTATTAAATCACATGTGATTTAGTGTGATGGTCAAAAGAGTTGTGGAGAGGCAAAAGCCAGAGTTTTAAAGCCTTCCTGGGCTACAGAGTTCAAGGCCACCCTGGACAACTTACTGAGTGTCTTGTCTCAAAACATTAAAATAAAAAGAAATCTGGGACTAGAACTCAGTGCTGCTGTGATTGCCTAGTATAGATAATGTTCTGGGTACAATCTTCATTCTTTTTTTTTAAAAGTGCTAATTCATTTAATTAACTTTACCTTTTCTTTTCTGGTACTGGTGATAACATCCAGGAACACACACTGGGTAAGCAAGCATTCTACTACTAAGCTATGTCCTGTTGGAAAAAAAAAGTAGCATCTAGGGAATGAGTATATAAATTTGATAGCAGAATAAAACCGGGTGTAAGAACAGAAGTGGTGAAACACACACACACACACACACACACACCTACCTTATCCCTTAGCACAGAATTAATCCTTAGAATCCTAGAAAGCTTTACAAGGACTTAATAAACTATCAGACTAATCCTTCAAGTAAAAGAACTCTAGATATGCATTTTGTGAATTGGAAGCCAATAATGCTTAGCCATATTTTGTTCTCTACTGGTTACCCTCAAGTGCACCAGTCCGTGGTCTTTGACCCAAGCTAGGGATGAAAAAAAAATAAAGTCAAGTCATTCTAAGATGATCTAGGATACTTAGAATTTTAAGTTGTTAGGCCAAGAAAAAGAACAAGGATCTCTTTGCTTGGGGAGGAATTAGTTATAAAGAGACATTAAAACTATGAACTTGTTTTGATGCAATACTATGTTTGGGAAATATTAAAAAGATGGAATGTACTGCAGCACACATGTTCCCGCATTATGCCCTGGTTCTCTCCACCGAGCTCACTAGGTTCCCACTGGCAGGTCACTACTGTGGGAACAATCCTGGCGAGGTGGAAAGAAGCCCATGTCTGTCTCGGGGCACTGCGGCTCTGGGTGGGACAGCAGACACGCAGGAAGTGACTGCGCATCTTCCCACACAGTCCAACGGGTAGGTGGGGGCTATGGCAAGCCTCTGAGGGCCCTGCCTATGGGTGGAGGAGGGGGCTACTCCCAGGGAACACGAGGCAGCCATCTTCATGGGTTCTCTGGCCTAGGGTACTGCAGTCACTGCAGGGTTTCACAGACGGGCTAGCCAGAGCACAGCTGGGGTTCCCTCTGGGACCGAGTCTCTGCAGCTTTGGGTGCCATGCTAGCTGCTTAGGCTTGGGTGAATGGGTACCATCTGGGAGCTGCTGGGATTCCCTCTGCAAGAAATTAGATGCAGCTCCTTAATCGAGGGCCAGATCCCTGGCTTCCCAAGGTGGGTCCAGATGAAGAGACAGTTCATAATTCTAAGACGTTTATTTTCATCATGTGGAGAGTGGCATGAATGGAATTGTATCCCCGCCCCTCTCTTAGAGGGGTGGTAGATAGAGTAACTGGATGTGGCTAAGTCTCTAGGTGTCTCATTAACATTGGGATGGCTTGGGGCTGCGTGGCCATGCCTCTAACTGAAGAGGGGTGGTATATGACCCTGATTGGAGCCAAAAGCTTCCCAGGAGCCTTGGCATAATGTTTCAGGTCCCTGCTAGATCTCCCAGAGTTTGCCAGACTTCCTGTCACAGATCACTGCCCCACACACTACCATGCCAGCCCCATGCTTCAATACCCCCATGGCCTCTGTGGTGCACATCAGGCAAACCCACACTTTGTTGCTGTACCTTTCTCTCTTGAACCCAGACAAGCCGCCGCGTGAAGGAAAATACAACATAAACTTGGTTCAGAAGCAATGATAACTCAGTCTCTGGGGGCATCAACTGAAACCTAAACTTGTAAGCCTTATTTAAATCTGATTCCTCTGGTGGTGAATCCTTGCAGATCTGCCATACCAGGGGACTCTACTAGCTACATCTTACCTATCTGCTTTCCCTGTTCCAAAAGGCACCTCTCTCTCTCTCTCTCTCTCTCTCTCTCTCTCTCTCTCTCTCTCTCTTTCTCTTTCTCCTCCTTTCTTCCTCTCTCAATCCTGGAAGTCCCCCCATGTGCCCAGCGATTGGCTCTTTTATTCATTAGGGGATTGGTTCACAAGAAGTCACAGGTGTAACTCACTCCTTCTCTGAAGCCCCTCCCAGGAAGGTAGAATTAGCAGATTACAAACAGCCCAGGGCTATCTACAACAATACTGCACTTTTTTTAGATGAAAATCATTGTGTCAGATAAACCTGAGGAACTCACTTAGACACTGGCAGTTTAACAAAAGGCCTATTTTCAGAATTTTGCCTTATGTAGCATGAGTCTGGGCAGATATCTTTTGTTTGTACTTGAAGTTGATGCAAGTGCTACTGTAGTTGAATAAAGAGAAGGATATAAGAGTGAGGAGGCCAGGTCCTATACTTAGCTGTGTACCAAACTCTGTTACCCCAAACAAATTACTTAATTATTTACCCTGAACTGTTTCTCCCAAGTACAAAGACAGAATAAATGTTAATATCTTCTTGATAGAGCTAGAGAGGACATCAACTGAGATACAGTTTACAGTACTACCTCAGTGCCTGGCACACATCAGCTGGTTAGTTAAGTTAACAAGCTCAGTACCTAGCTGTCACTTCCCAGTATTCTTACTGGCAATAATAAGACATTTATTCCAACAAGTATATTTTCTATATATTTCTATATATTATATATATAGAAATTATATTATAATAATATAATTATATTATATTAAATTATATTATTAATATATAGAATATATATTATTAAAGAAAATATTTCTATATTTTCTTTATTATATTTTCCTTACACAAATTTATTGGAGAGAATGTAGCCAAATTGTGACTCAACTTCTCTAAATTGCCTGGCTCCTATTTTAAGCCAAATAACAGATAATTTTATGGACAGCATACAAGAGAGAATTAATCATTTGTGCATTTGTATATTTTCACTTTCTGAACTTGACTCTATTTGACAAGTCTGAGAAAAGTAGTACTGTAGACATCCTTTGGCCTCTCACTGCCTTCAAAAGAGGGTTCAAGATTAACATCCTACCTGGGCTATATAATGAGGCTGTGTCTCACAAAAGAATTGACTTTCAGTTCCACTTTAACAAGCCCATTTGGAGTCGTTACAGTTTCCACAGTTAAGTACTTCTGAAACACACACTCTTTAATTGAAAGATTGTTTCAGCTTCTTCAGAGCTATTGCCATCCATTATGCCAAACAATCTGAATATTCAGCTGTCATGATTATATATATATATATATATATATATATATATATATATATATATGAGAAAAGATACAGTACCAAGACTTTCAACTAAGAAAAGCAAATACTTCAAATCTGTCATAATGTGACTATGTGGTTAGAAGGCATAACATTTTTGATGTATAATTTAGCAGTTGTATGTCTGTATTTCCTTAGAATAGAATGAGTTGTTAGCCTTGTTATTATCTCCCTAACATGTATTAGTTCCTCATTACTGTAGATATTGTAATAGATGAATGGACTTGGCCTCCAGATCATTTTATCATGTCTTTTGGGTTAAATATTTAAATATTTCTATACACTAACATGAAATAAATGAGCCAACAGACAAATAAAACCATGTACAATAGGTTTAGATTCATTTTATCCTTTCTAACATCCCTTTTTCTAGGCAGAACCCTGAGTGATATTTTTAAAAAGTAGAACCTATTATATTATTCGCTCGCTCAAAAGGTTTTATTGTCTTTCTGAGATATCTGACAGAGGCCTCTCAACTCCTCTGACAGATCTTATATTATCTGGGTCCTGCTCTGGCTGGTTCCCGGCCTTCCTCCATCACCCTCTGGCAGTTTCTCCAAATGCACATTTTTCTTCAGCTACAGAATTCTGCTGTGACTCTTCTAGGTTTAGAATGCCTTGTCCCTGATTATTTGCAGTGTAAGGCTTTTAAATCTCAGCTCAATTGTGCTTTTTTCAGTAAGGCCTTCCTTTACCACCCTAGGAGACAGGTGCTTTATAGTCAACTAGGCTTTGGAGCCTCCTATTTCTTGATTACTCGAACTTAGCACCAACATCCAGGGGTTCTATTCTTTTGAGTTTTTAAATATCTTTTTAATCTAACACTCACTGCCACTTTCATTATCTTTTCTGTTGACTCATTTGCTATCTACCTTTGCTACCAACATGAAGACAATAACTTAGGCATCTTCAATGTACATCCCCAGTCCCCAAATCAAGTCCAGGAACAGAATAAGCATCCTTGTCTAAAAAAACCTGGGAGCCCAAGTCTTTTTTATTTTATTTCTTACCAGGATGCAGTTTACTCTGTGCTAGCAATCAATGTCTCTGCAGGATTATGCCTTAAAGAAAGAGCCCTAATTTAATGGAACAAAGCTTTTTTATATAATTTTGGCTTCTTTGTCTTCCATGCATTGTGGTTTACCCTCTGGTTGGGTGCTTTAAGCCACCGAGAAGTGAGGCTGAGGATGGGGGGAATGTGGAAGAAGGGAAAGGAGTGGAGTTATAACTTACATGTGGTAGAGTTACATGTACACACAAGGATACTGATCAGCTCATATGACTATTTCCTGTGTTTCTTTCCTTGGCTCTTGAGGGATTCTACTACAATATGCTAATAATCTGAGGGGAAGCTTGTTTGTTGAGACTCTGGTAAATATACTGTTATCTAGAGGCAGTTTCTCACCTAAGTTCTTCCTTGTTTAGACATGGGATATTATACAAAGTGTCCACATAGCATAGTGTATTTGCTGCATCATTAAAATTAAGATATATCAGGACTTTTCAAACTAGAATGATAAATAATGGATAATTGCTATTTTTAATATTTCAAAAAGGGTAATGGCAATCTTATATTTTGTTGATACACTGTGTAGAGAGCAAATACAATAGTAATTTAAGGCCTTGCCCAGAATGCTATTAGTTAGGAATGAGTAACACTTTTATGCCTCTTATAAGATAGGTGAATAGTCAAGGATAATTTAATTTTCTAGTAAAAATCTTTCAAGTGGGAAAACAAAAGAATGGGTTATTTGAGAATGAAGGACTTGGAGAAGGGACTGAAGGAGCTGAGGGAGCTTGCATCCCCAGAAAGGCAGCAACAGTGGCAACTGGCCTGACCCCCTGATACTCCTGGAGCCTGATCCACCAACCAAAGAATACACATGGTGCTGGCCATATATGCGGCAGAGGAGGGTCTTGTTAGACATCAGGGGGGAGGAGAGGCCCTTGGGCCTGAGGGTGTTAGATCCCCCAGTATAGGAGAATGCCAAGGAGGGAAGATGAGAGTGGGTGGGTAGGTGGGTGGGGCAATACCTCAATAGAGGCAGGGTTGGGGGGGAATAGGGAGGTTCTAAAGGGGAGATCTGGAAAGGGGAAAACATTTGAAATGTAAATAAAGTAGAAATAAAATAAAATAAAAATACATAGAAATAAAAAAAACATAAAGATTGAAAATGAAGTAATAAAGGAGAATAAAGAATAAAGAAGAATAAAGGAGAACAAAGTCAAAGTGATAAACTTTGCAGGGTCCTCTAAGGAAAAAAAAAAGAGAGAGAATGAAGGGCATTGGAGGATGTGATCTTTTATATGTTTTATATAGTTAAAAATTCTGTGATTCTTAGAATATAGTAAAAAATTGGTAGTTGTAAGCCCCAGAATCCATTGTAGCCAGTTGTACCAGATGTGGACATAATGAAGAAAGTAGAGACTTCATAGACTCTCCAAGGTGACAAATAGCAATGTTGAAATATATTTAGGGACCATGACATCATAATGACACTTTGTTTCTAACTTTTTAAGACTGTAGGCATTTTACTTGAATAATTTTAGGAGAAGTTTTATTTATGTTCTGTGTGTATATATGCACATGTGTGTGTAGGTAACAAAAGTTGATACTGGGCCATGGGAGCCTTACTTTATACTGGAGTTAGTGATTTGAACTGAACCTTATGGTCATGTGGCAAACAATTTCTCTGCTGACTCTTCCCTTCATCTCCAAGACAGAAATTTGTACATGGAATCGATTGATACGTGATGCCTATAGTTCAGAGGGTTAATGTTTCTTAAAGGCCCATTGTTAAGAGTTTGGTCCCCAGAATGATGCTACTGCAGGGTAGTAGAACCTTAAAGAGGTGAGACCTAGTTGGAGGTAGGGCCTCAGGTCCTGACTCTTTCCTTTTACTTTGTTTGATGTCATGTGTTCATCAGTTTTTCTCAGCTTCACACACTTTCAACCATTGCCTTCTACCAGCCCTACCATAGTCCTAAAAGCAAGGATGTACCCAATCATGGACTGAAACCTCTAAACTATGCAACTATAACATTTTTTCTTTAGAAAAATAATAGTTTTAGGGTATTGTATTATAATGATTGAAATCTAACACAGACTTATAATATTTATTCTGGTTTGTGATATTAAATTTGTCCCCACAATTCATATGATGAATAGGGGACAGGAAAGCAACCTTCACATCTTTGCAAAGGACCAACATTCTGAATGATCAGTGCTATTTATCAGTTCAAGGTAATGTTAAACCTATGCAAAGCCCCTGCAAAACTCACTTTCTCTTTGACACTATGTTGCAGCTCTAGAAATCAAATAGACACTTACGGTACAAATATACTTGCTTTTCATCCCCCGACTTCCATATCTTTCCAACTCTCTAGCACACTGACACAAAAAGAAAATCCCAGCTTTTTTACCCTCCACAAAATTAAAGCTCTCTAATATTTTTGCTTCTCTCTGTTTGACTCTCCTACTGAAAAGAACAGTTTCTAATCTGAATAGTAGTTCCCTATTGTCACTCACACATGTTTTTTCAAACATTGCCTATGCCCAAGTGCTCTCTATTATCCCTCAAGTAGAACTTATCTGTTGTAGCCAAGAGGCAAAATTGGAGTCTTAGATGACTTTGTTTGTCTGGTAGTACTTTCATTTTATTAAACTTGAAACTTTCATTTGGGCTAAATAAGTTTTGATCCAGAAAACGTACAATTACAGAAACAAATAAAATCCTTCCACAAATATGTTGATATATATATATATATATATATATATATATATATATATATACACACACACACACACACACACATATATATATATATTCTGTTTGTGTATTTCTTCAAACAATTGTCAGTTCTTAGAATCTTCAAAACTGATTATTAGGCTTACTTCTGTTTAGTTCTTTGGCCAGCCAATTTTATTTCATCTACTTTTTTTACCGTTTCATGTATGTATGTATGTATGTATGTATGTATGTATGTATGGCAATATAATCATATTTACCAAAGCTACATTGCCTTATCATCCTCTCACTCATGCCCAAACCATTCTTTTCAACTAGTTGCCCTCCTATTTTTATATCTTTTGTTTTCTGTGACCCACTGAGTTTAATTAGGTTTATTTGCACAAGCATGGAGTGGGGGGGGTTACTTGCTAGATACTGGGCAGTCTACCTATGACTATACCCATGAAGAAATGGTTCCTCCTCCCCTTCAACCATTATCTGCCAATAGCATCATAGGAAGGGGTGGAACTTCATGAAACCTTCACCCATCCATGATAAATGGATTATTGAAATAAAATAATTATATAAATTATTGAAAGGCTCAATCTTACGTAGGTAAATATAGCTGCTATCCATTCATGACCTCATGATCACAGTGGCCCTGTCATATAGAGAAGTCAGATTTTTTAATACTCTCCCATCATACTCTGGATCTTACATTCTTTCTTCCATGTCTTCCACAAATCATCCCTGGGTCTTACCCAGAGATATATGAATGTCCCATTTATGGCCGAGTACTCAACGGCTACTTATTCCCATCACATTGACACCTTATTAGTCTCTGAGTTAACTATTGCCCATTATAAAAAGAAACTTTTTTGACCATGGCTGAGAGGAGCACTAGTCTATGTATATAAAACATAACTATTTAGAAGGTAGTTTGTCTACATGTTCATTTAGCAAAACAAAAGTCATGATTCCCTACTAGAGCCAGTGATCACCCCATCCAAAGGTTTTTGACCAGGCTTACATTACTAGTCATGTGCTAGTGAGCATATATCACCTGGCAGGACAGTATTATAATGTGCAGGATCCAAATTAACTCTTACTTGCCATCTGCATGCCTATTCTCAGTTGTAATAATTTCAACATCAAAATCATGATCTCTCATTCTTAGACTTAACACCACTTTGACCTATTTTCACAAATGATCCTACTCTTTATAATAATGCACAACACACAATAAAGCCTAAAGTTACTTTGAAACCCTTCATCATTTACTTCTTATTTGTCATTCCTTCCTACCATTTAAGTCCTGCAGATTGTTCTTACCTTCACTACAGAATCTATTCATCCCAATTTCTTCCACAATCTTTCCAAGTTTAAAGGCCATCAACTTAAATAATCTCCTAAATTATTTCCTTGCTTCAATTTTTAAATCTTTCTAATAAATTATCCAGAAAAGTGTCTAAGCAAGTCTTTTAAAATGGCAGTCTGATCATTTCAACCAACCTTCCTCTTTCCCAGTTACCTGTAATGATACAAAGGCTGTTTGGTTCAGAGACAGATCTCTGACAGCCAGCCATAGTTATTGTTTCAAGGGAGAGAGTTTATTAAGTATTTAGCAAGCAAATGTAAAAGAAAAAAAATAGAAAGCACTAGAGAGATCGAAGCAGTAAAATATCACCAGATCAGGAACTTTCAATATCTAGGAGAGACACCTGACAGAGGGAGAGCCAACAAAAGTAACATGACAAGATCAGGAGATTACAACAACCAGCAGACGTTGACTGGGGGAAGAAGTTGTCTTGGTAGAGTCCCTGAATAAGTCTCTCTGATTACTTTCTAGATTTTTTTCCACAACTGGTACTTTTATACCATAATATAAATAATAAATAAATAAATAAATAAATAATAGTAACCTCTGTTAGGAATGGTTTACTTTCTAGCTGTTCTCAAGGATGCAATATTGTTAATGCCTATACTGGTAGAGTTCTTATTTTATTTAGTTGTTGTTGTCTATTTGAGTCATCTTGGAAGAGCAATCCTCAATTGGCCTATAGGCAAGCCTGTGTGGTATTTTCTTGATTAATGATTAATATGGGAATATACAAGCTCATTGTCTGTTGTCCCATTCCTGAACAGGTGGTTTTGGATGGTATAACAAAGAAAGCCATTGGGAGTAAGGCAGTAAGCAGTTCCCATTCACGGCCTCCACATCAGCTCCTGCCTTCAGGATCCCACTTTGAGTTCCTGCCCTGACTTTTATGGAAGATCAACTAGATGAAATAAACTATTTTCTGTCCAAATTATTTTTGCTTATAGTCTTTATTATAGAAATAGAAACTTAAGTGAACTAAATCCCTAGATGTTAGCTGTTTTTCTTTCTCCCTTTTACTGAGTTAGTGGGCTAGGCTGCCTTAGGGCAGAGAGTGTGGAGAGACACTTGACATAAACATGTTGATGTTTTGTCCAAGAAAGTATTTTTTTCACTTCCAGAGGCTGCTTTCAACAAGGTCCAACAGCACTTGACAGTTTACCAATAGAATGCTTAACTCCGCTTTATAATTTGAAAGATGAAAACCCATAATCTTCACAGCCATTTTATTGCCTGACTGTAGGGTTTCCTTTACTCACCTTTTTCCATATTCCTTCTCGATTGTCCTGCTCTAAGTACAGTAACTTTCTTTCTGATCCACCAATGGACCATTTTTCCTTAAGACTTTCATAATGGCATCCACAATTCTACCAGGTTAAACATCTACCTATTCCTTTGTTACAGCTTAGCCAAGTTATCACTTCCCCAGAGAAATACTCTAACTCCCTCATTTACTTCATGTCCTCATGGTATGTGAGTCATAATGTCTTCCACCTTTTCAAATGTAGAGTAGATATTTGCCCTTTTTTCCTCTTCTGGCCAGGTACTAGCCATTTTTCTCAGTTCAGAAATTTGCTATTATAATTATTCTGGGGTCAACATATTTGAGAATATATACAACTGTTCTTGGTATGGCTTCAGTCAAACTGGGATTCTCAAAGTCAGACTGTGAGCCACATGTTCCAGGCAGCATGTTTAACAGTGGGACTGCACTTCCATACCATATCTCTTCTGGTTTTTAATAATCACCAGCTTGGAAGGTTAAAATAATGTTCTCTTTCAATGTTCCGAGTGTCGGAACCTGAAGGTTCACAAGTCCACGGCAAGATAACTGAAGGGTCTACAGAGATTTTAGCTACCTTAAATTTTCTTCTAAACTTCCTTACATTTCTTGACTGTGGCCTCCTTTCTTTTCCAAAGCTTATGATGGAAAAATAGAGCTTTAGTTATCACATTATTACATTGTTTTCAGGAACCTCTCCATCTGCCACCCACTTATAAGACACACAGGATTACATGGAATTCACATAGGTGACCTGAGAGAGTCTCCATAGTTCAAAAAATATTTAACTTAATTTTATCTGCAAAGTTCTTTAGCCATGTAATTTAGTATGTACAAAGGTTTCCATGATTACAACATGGACATTCTTGGAATCATTAGTCAGCCTCCCCCAGTGCTTGTTAATTGTCTATTAGTCAGAGATCAGTCTCTCTCTTTATTAGATTTTCTGCTTCCAGATAGGAAGATTTATATTTATTTGTGTTCATTGTTATGCTCAGTAGACTCTTTGCCCTATAGTAGACATTTAGAAGGCATTTTCAAATGAGTGAATATATTTTGCTATATCATTTTGAAAAACTGTCACTTTTGTGTGGCTTACTTTTGATAAATATATTTATTTAGCTAGAATCAGAGTAAAACACTTTAACTTCTCATTAACTGATTATTAATTATTCAATATTAATACGAATATCACATAATCCTATATTATCTCTGAGGGAGATGATCCAAGACTCCCACCAAATTCCTGAAAGTAGGAATAGTACCTTATGTAAACTGATTTAGTTTTTTTCCTATGCATACTTATTTGTGACAAAGTTTAAATGCCCAAAGAAATTGGAGCCCAGAAAATGATGGGCAGAAATTAACTACAATATCATAAAACTGAACAATTTTGATACTGACAGCTAATAATAAGCAGAACAGTTATAATAATATCCTGAAATAAAATTTATTAGAATATGCATTCTCTCCCTTTCTTTTCTTTCTCCCCCCTTGTTTTTCAAAATATCTCATTTAAAACAGGACAACTATAACCATATATTAAAATTATCTATTGCATTCAATTTCTTTCATTCTCCCCTTCTCTCACTTTCTTCTCTTCATCCTTCCCCCCTCTTTCTCAAAACAATCCGTTCTTTTTGTTTTGTTTGGGTTGTTGTAGTTAAGGAAGCAATTGTGGTGGTTTGAATGTACTTGGCCCAGGGAGTGGCACTACTTGGAGGTGTGGGCCTGTTGAAGTAGGTGTGGTACTGCTGGTGTGGGCTATAAGACCCTCATTGTAGCTACCTAAAAGTCAATATTCTGCTAGCAGCCTTCAGATAAAGATGTAGAACTCTCAGCTCCTCCTGCACCATGCTTGTCTAGACGCTACCATGCTCCCACCTTAATGATAATGGAGTGAATCTCTGAACCTGTAGCCAGTCCCAATTAAATGTCCATATAAGAGTTGCCTTGGTCATGGCATCTGTTCATAGCAGTAAAACCCAATCTAAGACAGGTGACTTTCTGGTATACTCAAAACGTCAATAAGACAATTCATTCATTTTGAGATCATTATTAAATGGTGTATGATTACAAAAAAATGCTAATAGCCTGATAACAAAATTGCTATGTAGTAGGAGAGTAGCATATACAGCATACGAAACATCAGGCAAGACAGAGTAGATGCCTCATGATTTTGTTTTCCTGTGTACTAGAAGTCTCAATATATGGACTATTTATTTGATAATCATTTATTTACTAGTTTTAGATATCTTCTTTTTATTATTGTACTGTCTACTTACTTGGCTTCTTGAGGATATATGGAAAGCCTATATTTTTACAGCTACCAGAACCTTTCTGGCCCTAATAACTCTGGTTAATGCCATATCAAAATATCAGAACAAATAATTAAAAACAAAACACTTATCTTCTGCTGGCCACAGTGGCACACACATGAAATCCGAACACTTAGGAAACTGAGGCAGATTTGTAATTTCTTGCTTAGCCTGTGTCTCAAAAACACAACAACAAAAAGGTTCATTTTCCTCACAGTTCAGAAGGCAGAATGTCTAGTACCAGTTTGGTTTTGTAGCAAAGTATTTCTTCTTGGCTTACAAATGGCTGATTTTCCCAAGCATCTTTATAAGGCCTTTCTTTTGTAAACGCACACAAAGAGAATTCTGCAGTGTATCATACTCTGATAAGTGTATCAGTCCTAGTGGACTAGGCTCCCACCACATGGCTTCATTTAATGTAAACTCTTTAAAAGCCCTATATCCACACTCAGACAAGTTGGCCAATAGGGACTTTAACAGATGACATTTGAAATAATATAGTATAGTCTAACCAAGCTCAACAAACACAACTAGATCACACAATACATTTGATGTCATTCCTGTTGCTTATAAATCATTGACACAGGAAGTTGCCTTTTCTTACTGTTATTGTTGTATATTTATTTTTACATGGTATTGTTTCATATGATGTTTTCATAAAAATATAAAATGAACATTGAATGTGTTTCTTCTTTCTTGCCTCTCACTCTATCAGTTCCTTCATTCCTTTAGAGAGCTCCGCTTCATTCACATTGCACATGCAGGACTGACACTTCTTGATATTTACCTTAAGGACTATAAACTAACATTTACAGGAACACTTGTGTGTCAATGTTACTGCAGCACTATTCACAGAGGCCAAGTTCAGGAATCAGCCTATGTCTGTCAACAGATGATTGGGTAAAGAAAATGTGGAAAATATACACAATGGAATTTTATTCCACCATAAGGAAGGATTATGTTATTTACAAAAAAATATGTCATTTGCAAAAGAAAAAGACCCTCATGTTAACCAAATTAAGTCAGACTCAAAAGGGCAAATATGTTTTCTTTCGTTATGGATCCTGGGTTTTACATAAACTTATTTTTACTTCCATTGTTTAGTTATGCTCTTTTAAAACGCAGGAAATATTTTCCATTAATATTTGTTCTTAAGGATTGAATAGCACAATGAATGTAGTCACATAAAAACATCTTTGAAACAAATAGATGTCAGTGACTTGTCAGTTTATTCTACCACTTGACAGTGGTAGAATAGTTAAGCATCTGAGTGCAATATTTGTGGCGCTCAGGAGTCATCATCAGACACAAGAAAAAAATATCTGTACTAAAGGCTGCAAAAGACTGATGCAACACAAGGATTATGGATATTTGATACTTCTCTTTCTTCTTTTTCTTCTTCTTCTTCTGTTTTTTTTTTTTTTTTTTTTTTTTTGAGATAGTCGCACATAGTTCAGGCAGACCTTGAACTCTTTATCCTCCTGCTTCCACTTCTTAAGTGCTGGGGTTACAGGCATGAGATTCTGTGCCCAGCTTAAATCCTAAAGAACAGATATTTTTAGGACCTAAATGCTGTACACGTCTTCCTTATAATAGCTAGAACAGCCGAATTGACCCAGTAACCATATTGCTAAATAACTCAAAGCTAATAGACATGCTATAATGATTTATGAGTTTCATGTTTCCCTCTAAGTATTTGTCCAGAAAAGCATCTTAGGGAACTTAGTTCTGTCTGTGTCCCCTGAGATAGAAAGCCATAATTCTATAATATGGAGTAAATGTCTCCCTACAAAAATGAATCATAAAAAAATGATAGTTTGAAGAGTCCTGTCAGAAGGGTCCTTAATCTTACGAGACAACATGGAAAGGAAGAAAAGATCGGAACTCTGGATGACACAACAAAATTTATACATTCACAGGGAGCTAAAACAGGAATAAAAAGAAAGCTTAGAAACATTCATTATGGTAAAGAGGACTAGAAAGCAAACTGTGTTTTGCAAACTATGTTTTGCAGAAAATTTTTTAATCTTGGGCATTTGGATGTTTTTACAATGGGATATATTATAAAATGTTTATAAAAGAAAATAAGCTAGAAGCAGTTCATCTATCTAGCAATAGCTGAGTCAATAAGTAATTCATATGGTAGTTACATCCTAGAACATGACAAAACAGAAAAAAACCCACATCATATACATCCATATAAATTCCCCATGTTCCTGGATATATATGTAGAAAGAATATAGATGTGTTTTCTTGAAATGCTAAACTCTATTCAGTTAAATCAAAGTTGTTATTTTTGTTTCACTTATTTAAAAAACCTTACCTAAGCTTTGGTTACCAGCACAAGACATGTATACACAAAATCATGCCAAGACTTCCAGTATGGGTGGAGGAGGGGAAACCAAAGTTCCTGAGGAGCTATTGGCAGTTGACAGCTGCTGAGGAATAGAGAATAACTGTTCTTTAGCAATGTGGCCACTAGTACATTGTGCCCGAGTGAATGACCCCCTTACTTATACACATTTGGGTTAAAAACAAATGTAAGTGGGACTTAAAGGTGGAAGAGAAACTGAAAGAATTTGGGGGAAAGAAAGAAGAGGATACAATCAAGATAAACTATATATATATTCAAAGAATATACTATCAAAATAAAAATATCCACATTATGACAGAAGTGATTAATAACCAGGGCTTTTGTTTTATGAGAAGCTGTTCTATGGTTTCACATAGTGGACAAGAAATATTATACTTTCATTTTTATTACATATATTTTTTACTGTAACAGTGTTTTGCAAGCCATGAACTAATTACTATTCACGATGACTTGGCTGGGATAAAATTCTGGTTGAAGAAATTTCTTTCAGTTTGTGTATTAAAAAACATCACTCCACCCGGGAGCTTGTCAACACCAGCCAGAGAAACAGGTAGGCCAGCTACAGACAACCACTCGTTTCTCTTCTAATCCAAATCCAATCTCCCAGCACCATTCCCAGCTCTGTAGCAGACCAGCTGCTGCAGCCTCCACCCCACCTATCCTCATCTCCAGTGGATCACACAGATCTCCCCCTGCAACCTTCTTTTTCTCCTCTCATCTCCTTCTCCCAATCCCCAACACCAGGAAGCATTCACTGGGAACCCACTAAACAGGCCTCTCCTCCTCTTTTCCAAATCCAATCCCTTAGTCTTAGCCCCCAACCCACACTCTGTAGCAGACTATCTGCTGTGGTGTCTCCCTCCTCTATGCCTCCATCTCTAGGGGATTTTCTCCTGCCACATTCCTCCCCACTCATCCCTTTAGTCTAGCCCCCAACTCCAGCAGGCATTCCCTGGGAATCTGTGAGCCAAGCTTGCCAGAGAAGCAATTTGACCAGGTAAGCAGATAAGTGAGTGTTAGAACTTTACCCTCCATATCCAATAACTTTCCATTCCAAGCTCTGTAGTAGACTTATCTGCTGTGACTTCTCCTTATTCTCTGCCCTCATTCAAAACTAAGCAATCCTAATCTGTTTTCCTCTTTCCTGTGGACCCCCTTAATCACTCCCTCCTAGCCTAGCTACATTCCCAAGTGTCTCTTCTTAATCCTTAGATTACCTGGAACCATCAGTGGCCACACTTGGCAGGATCCCAGAATTTCCCATTAGCCAACACACAGCAACCACAACCTCCTAAGAACCAGACACAGCAACAGAAACCAGGCCAGATATCAGTACCTGGAATTACAATCTTCCCAAACTCAGATGCCAGACGCCATCTGCAATTGATAACCACTTGTAAATAAAAATTTAGTTTTCTCCCAGGGAGCTTCATGGGAGAAACAAACTAATCTTAAGGATAGGCTGCATGCCCAGTAGAAAATGAACTCAATGACATCTTTGGGGGTTTTTTATCTCATAATGTTATGTCAGAGCTTTTTCATATATGTATATATTCTACAGTACTTTGCATATATACTATAACTTCCAGTTTAGTGGATTTTTTGGGAGGGGATTCGTGAGTATGTGAATGAGTGGATCTCTGTGTCTATATCTGCTTGTTTTATCTTTTCTTGGGCTCTTTCCCTTCCATTTGTTTCGTCCTAGTCTAATGTGTTATTTTTTGTTTTATCTTATTTTATGTTATTGTCCCTTAGAAGCCTGCTTGTTTTCTAATGAGAGACAGAAAGGGGGTGGATACAGATGGGATGAGAGATGGAGAGGTACTGGAAGGAGATGAGAAAGGAGAAACCATAACCAGGATATATTATATGCAGAGGAAAATGCTATTCTTAATAATAGGGGGAATACTTTAAAAGGGATACTTTAAAAGGGAGAGAGAAAAAAGGTTGCTACATCCAATATTATACTATGGCCAAAGTAAGTGTCATTCATATTGAATTTTTTTAGCTTAGAGTATTCAATTAAAGAAACACTTTTCTGATTTTTGGAAATGTGTTACTTATTTACTAATTTCCACCTCTGTATCCCTCTCTATTTCTTGAGTTTATTTTTCTGAAATATATGGATTGTTTTCTCTGAATCTAGATAGGGTACATTATTTTTTAGCTTATTCACTTTGCTCCTCAGAGCTAATATTCTGGGAAAATTTCTGAATGTTTCTACAAACCGTTTATGAAATTTCAAAGTCTACTCATGCTTTTCATTTCAGAGAGATCTGAATTGATCAGGACTGTCCTTTAACCATGCTATCTCCTCTCTGTTTTCTGCATATAGTAACACCACAATTTCCTTTGTGTATTTGCTCTCATGTTTTTATCTAGTCTTAAACTTCCCTATTTTTCTAAAACCTAATTTTCTGTCTATTTATCTTTTCCATTCATGGGTAGTTTTTCATTCAAATGTGTTATAAAATCCCAAGAAATATTGACAGACTGACCATAATAGCTCTGTTTATGTATAACTTGACAGAAATATGAGGAGCCTACATATGTGCTCCAACCTTATTGTGAATGTGATTATGAGAGAGTTTCTTCAAGTGAATAATAGTCGAATGAGCAGAAGAAGTAAAATAGTTTTGATGTGTGGGTGGGCTCCACTCAGTTGAAGATCTGAACAAAACAAAAAATACTGTCTGGTTCATCTGACACTTGCTTTTTCTTTCTGGTTTTCAGGCTCAGAATGAAGCATTGTTTCCTTTCAGACTTTGACCATGCCCTCTTTCTGGCTGTTGACTGTCCCAGTGTCCCAGGTGTAAGGTTTTAAGACCCAGGCTGGTGCTAAACCACCAACTATCTCAAGTCCCCAGCATGCCATGTCACCCTGAAGAACTTAAGACTTGTTAACCTCATAATCCATAACCATGTGAGCCTCATAGTAAATATCATTCTTCTCCTCCCTCCCTGCCTCACCATGTGTGTGTGTGTGTGTGTTGTGTTATGTTTCTAAAAATTCCAATTAATAATTTGAGAATTATATGAAAATTGTTAGTGTTTGTTTTATACTAAAAACATCATGTGGGCTATTATTCTCATGGTAGAGCTCCTCAATTTCAGGATGAGGAGGCTGTCTTCTGAGTGTTTAGGTCAACTAGATGTTCTCATGTATTCTTAGAAATTTTGTTTTATATGGATAGCCTTTCTCTTTGTATACTAAGAGAAGGGTATATTGGATGCTGTTTTGCATGAATACATTAGAGGAGGACTGAGAAAAATTCAGCCTTTGTTCCCAATCATCATTTTCATTTTCTCTTCTTTGCTTCATCTATTATCGGTTTTCTACTTGTCTATATTCTAGAAGTTGTTGGAATGTTTTTTTATGATTCTCTTGAATCTCTGAGAACCATCCTTCTTTCTGTAGTTTTGCTACTATTTTAATAGCATCCTGAAAGAGAAGAGATGTAGTCATTTGCGTTCTTTAGCAAAATAAAGGCTTGGGTTATAGAAGAAAAATTGGTAAAGGAGTTGTTTAGATTATTTCTGTTCGGTAGTCATGATTCTTTTGATTTATTGTTGGCCCAAACTAGCACACATTTAACATGACTACTAATAGCCATGTAATATGTTAAATGTAAGCTTTTAAAGATCTTCACAGGTATATATTTATACCTACAAGTGTATGATACTTTATTTGTGTAATAAATAGTTATATATAATGGCAAGAAAAATAATAGTCTGCACATGTTCAGTATAGATGCTTCTACTTTTAGAGTATCCAAATAGTATACATTAGGGATGACATAACATTTTGTTTTAAATATTTATAGTATTTAGACAGTGTAGAACAATAAAACAGAGTGCCAACGTCATTTACCACCTTGATTTCCAAATGTCTTTCTGAAAATTGACCTAAAGCATATACCTACACGGTTCCTTCTTGACTGCATACTAATTATTCCTTAACTTTCACCATTTCTTATTCTCAGGTAAAAAAATTTCCTCTTTACAATTGAAATTAATTTTCAAGCAAAAGAAATCCTTCATTTGTATATTTAAAAGTCTACATCTAAAGAGATGGTTCAGTGGTTAAGAACACATTTTGCTCTTGCAGAGGACCTGAGCATACAGTTCCCTGCATGTACACCCGAGCTCACAATTATCTTTAAGTTCCAGGGAATCAAACTAGCTACACAGTGGTATACATACATACTTGCAAGCAAATACTCATATACACAAAATAAATAATTCTAAAAGAGTAATAAATAAATACATAATTTTCAAAAGCCCCTGCCTGTTGTTCATGACTTCTGGCCCACTCTGCAAGAGGAAAGAAACTTTTTCTCTCACTAGTGAAAATAAACCCTTTTTTGAGCATCTCACAAATTGGTTGAATTTTAGACTTGAAAAGGTCCTTACATTACTCATTTCACAAATAAGAAAACTGGAGCCTTGATACATTGTAATTGGCCAAAGCAGTTATTTTGCCCAATTATTTCATTTTCTTCCAGAATAATAAATATAATGCTAGCAGCCAAACTTCTGTAGCTGGTACATGACAAATTCACATCTACTTTTATAATAGTACCAAAGGAGGTATACTTATTACTAAACCTATTTGTCAGATAAGAAAAATGACCCAAGAAAGTTACACTGTAGTTCCAGACCCAGGACTGAAAAGCAAGCAGTGTGACTATAGAATCTCCAGGTTTTATTATTGTATACTGTTCTGCCTTCTTACCTGCCCTTATTTCACTGGTTTTGTTTGTAAAATCATACTTAGGTTGGCCATATGGTTCAGTAGTAGAGCACTTGCCTAGTGTGTGTAAGACATTGGATTCCACCCTCAGAACTGTCAAAACAGTGAAATAAGATAAAACAATAATACCTCATCATTTTTCTAGAATGATAAATGGTATAAATAACACTCTAACAACCAAGGTGCTTTACCTCAGGTCTTGTCAGTGATAAATTATACAGGGAAATCAACACACATGGATAAGAAAATGATAGAGGGGAGAAATTAAGAAAACTTTGCATTGTAGCCCTGACAAAGCCGGAGAGCCACTGGTGCATGGCTGGGGCACTGACATTGTAAAATGAAATAATAAAACATGGACAGAGTTGTAGAAGCTCTTTTTATTTGCCTTTCCTCACTAGGCATTTTGCCAGTAGCACTTATGGAAGCAGGTCATGTCTTCTGTGCCTTCAGACTCTGCATGTACTAATATATACTAGAACTGAAAAACCAAACTTGCCTTGCAAGCTCAGATGAAATTCCTATATCCAGTTTTCTATTTTCTTTCTTTGTTTCTTTCATTGTTTCTTTCTTTGTTTATTTCTTTCTTTCTATTTCTTTCCTTTCTCCCTCCTCCCTCTTTCCCTCCCTCCCTCCTTCCTTCCTTCCTTCCTTCCTTCCTTCCTTCCTTCCTTAGCTGTGGGCACATGAAAGAACTCTGTGACTGTCAGTCCATGGCAGTTCTGTTTGGAATGGCAGTTGTTTTACATGGCTTGAAATCTTAAAAATGGCAAATAGATTAGGTATCTATTTTTAAATAACAAAGAAGTCTCAATAATTAATACTTTATAGCATGTTGTTATTCTCCAAGTTTTCTGGATTGGTTGGTTCTTCTGTAATGATGTGGTCACATGGCTCTAAGTCACAGAAGAGGCAGGCAAAATCTGAGTGCTGCTTGAATATCTTCAAATAGTAGAACCCTATCTCCATGTATTGTTTTCCTAGCTGTTTGACAGTATGGATGTCTCCATTTAAGAGAGTAAGAACATAAGCAATAAGACCTGATAGGATAACTTCTGTTGTATTCTTTTGGACCAAGCAAATTACTAAGTCAACCTTCATTCACTGTCAAAGGGAAATGTAGAAGTTCACAAATAACCATGCTAATAATTTATTGAAGCTTAATGTTTAACAATGTATCATTAAGACCTGTGAAAGCCAAAACAAGGAAGTGCTATATACAGGTGCAAGAGAAAAGAACTCATTCTCTATATCCCTATAGCAAATCTTAATCACCAAGAAAATGGCATAAATATGACCAATACCTGGTTAATATTCTGTTTCTGCTATATTTATTGTTCATATCTATATCTAAAACAAATTTGGAAATTCAATGTTCCACAGGTTCTTGTGAAAGAGGTACAACTGACCTCATCTGAATGTATGTTTTATGAATGTTGAAGGTCAGAGAATGATGGAAGACATTTTTTCCTGAAGATGACTATCAGTATAGATAGATTCTGTGTCATTTGTATTGCCCATCAGTTCATTATATATCTGTCCTGGTAGGAGCACTTAAATTGAAGGGATAGAAACATAATCATATGCATTTTGTACTTTCTTATCAACGCATATATCAAAAAGAAACATTTGGTAGCATACAACTAACATATAATTATGGATGAAGAGTATGGGGAAGATTGGTATATATTAAATTGATAATTTTGGTAAATTGTCACATGATGCTTAAGATGCTACAAGTTGACTCTGGGATTCAGGATCTCTCCTTTGTCTCCTCTGAAAACCTTTGTGTAACAGGCCCACAGATGTTAGCACAACTGACACCATGTTACAGGCACCAAGACACCATTCTGACCTAAGAGCCCAGCACAGAGACCCACAACACATGTCAAAACAAGAACAAAGACCTAATCCATCATAGTCCATAGTTCTGGGAAAGTCCCTAAATATAATAACCTTGTTTTTTTGCTTCTGTAGTTCTACTTATTGCTAACTATTTTTGCTAATTAAAGTGCTTCAACTAGGATATAGTTTTAGTGCAAAAAAACCCAAGAATAGTAAGGCTTGTGCCTACACAACTTGGGAAAGTTCCCTCATGAAGCATGCCAGCTGGCAAATAATGAATTTGTATTGACTTTAGGAGTCCATGTATACTCTGAAAGAGTTATCTTCCAACCCTTGTCCTAGGCCAGGCTGGCTCCTTGGCTCTGGAATGGGGATAGCGGATCAATAACCAGCTAGGAGTACTGAATATGTTGAGTCCCTGTAATTAGCTAGAAGATAAACTATTTCTAACAGGTTACTGCTGTGTATTTCCCAATACAAAAAATATGTTAATGGTGGAAAAGAGAAGGGAGAAGCTGATGCACAGAAAAAGTACTCTGCTTTTTCTCAGATTTTCTATCAAAACCTCTATTATCACTGTGTCAGCTGGGCTTCTCTAGTTATTTCTGCTGGATGATGTTCTGTATCTGCTGGTATTTATTTTTTCACTTTTAAGCCTCACCCAAGGGGACCTTCTACTCCATCTGGGACTCTGGATAGAAAGCTCCATCTGGATGCTTCCATAAGGCTTCCATGGTCAATTTCTGCTGGATGTTTAAGCCCTGATTTGATCATGATATCTTTTGCTTGCTTGCTCAATTTTGTTATTCCAGTTGTCTCTACTAGATTTTGTGAGTGCCCAATTTGACAATGTTCTGCTATTTTGCACAGTATCTCTCTATCCACCGGTTGATAGTCTTTTGCTTTTACTTGCTGCATATTAGCAAAGTCACTGAAAACTTCATTGAAAGTTCATATGAAATCATAACTTTCATAGATCATTCTCAGTACCTAACAAAACATAATTGGTATTATCAGCAGGAGATCTACAAAGTGATATTTCTGTTTTGAAAGAGTTACTACTATAGATAATCTCGAAAATATATAAGATGGTGAAAAGACTTGTGATAAAGGGACTGCTGAGGATAGGGAGCCACACTCCATAGAAAACCTGGCCTTTCGTGTTTTGCAATGCTGCAATCACACAGTTAACATATAAAGATTTTGGGCTCTTTTATTTTCTCTTCTGCCTTTTCTTTTTTAAGAAGAGTACTTACTATTCAATGTCTTTAATGTCTTGGTAGGCTCATACCGGCAAATAAACTTTCACTAACTCCCAATTTCTGTGCAACCACAGTGGTGGAAAAGTGTAAAACTCCTAGCAATGAGCATGTTTTCTATTTGCAACAGAAAAACAAAGGCTTGGAGATATATATATATATATATATATATATATATATATATATATCTCAATTTGTTGCATTATGCCATGGATATAATTTGGACTCAAGTTTTTTTTTTTTAAAGAAGAAAAAGCAGTAAAAGAGACAGACTATGAAATATATAATAATAAGTCGTTAAAAGGTTGAAAAAGCCTTTATTTAAAAAATTAAGTTATAAAAGACAAAATGCTTGAATTTTACCAAAATGGGAAATAAGAGATTAAAAAAAATGAAGCAATGTCTGTCTTGGGCTTTCACAGTGTTTGTGCATACTATTTCAACCACTGTAAGTTCATATGTACTCATGCCCTGCTATGTTGAGAACATAATGTTTCCTTGTAGTCACCTCTGACTTCTGGCTCTTATACTCTTTCTGTTCCTTTTTCAGCAATGATCCCTCAACCTTGGAAGAGAAAGTTGCAGTATTTTCCACATGGGGCCAAACATTTTACAGTCTCTCACCTTCTGTACTGTGGCCCATTGTGGGTCTCTTTGTTAATCACTATCTGAGATGAAGATTAAAAGATGCACTGATCCTCTATTACCTTTGTGGTAGATTTGGAATGTTTCTTTAAGTTCCAGGCCAGCCAGAAATACACAGTGGAACAGTATCTCAAAGGGAGAGCTATATATAAATTAACTATATAAAAAGGTTGATGTTAAACAAATAACATTTATAAAGCCACTAAAAAGGTAACCAAAAATATTTTCCATCTGACTATAAGATAGTCAAACAACCAAAAGACTCCAAGAAATAGCAAAACCTTGATAATTAACTGTTATCTTTACATTTGACCTAAAATAAATTAAATCAATGCACATTTTATATTCATACTAGTTATAGTCCTACAAACGTTACAAAATCACTTAATCCAAACAAAATTCTCCTACATCACATAAACAATTAAAAATCTAATATACTATACATTATATTGGTAAATTATGATGTACTGTTTAAACTTGTTAAAAGTGGACCCTGGGGACTAGCAAGGAGGCTTAGTATGCCCAGTAGAGAATACCACATGGCTACCTTAATATAGCTTCTCCAGTGGATTTCTACTGGATTTTTATATGCCTTCAATTTGATAATGTTACCTTTCATTTGCTGGTACATTTGGACTGCTTTATTCATCTCTGATGGATATGTTAATAATTATTTCCTATGTGCTACTTCTGTTTATGTACTACTTGCTGCTTATTTGTTTTTAACCTCTATTAAATTTGTTTTTGACAATAGACAGTTTTAAACATATACATATTACCTTATGATTAATCTCATTTGTACCATCTCTTAGCTCCTTTCCACATCCATCATCCCCCCATCCTTCCCACAAATCATATTCCTACATTCATGATCTATTTAATTTTGGGATGCAGTGAGTTCAACAAGAGCCCTCTGTGTGACCATGAGTTTGTTCCTATACATTAAAGCCTGGTGAGCTCATTAGCAATACACAACTAAACACAATGTCTGCCTTTACTTAAGAATCCATTTGAGAGAGGGACTGAGGAACTGCCAGGAGGTAAGAGGCTGTCTCCTTCCAACTGTGGTGGGAGACCTCTGCCTGGGCCACCAGGCCTCCATTGCCCATTGGTGCAGGGAGAAAGAGACCTGCCCACTTGTGCGGAAAAGCCAGCAGAAGCAGGGCTCCAGACCCAGGGACTGAGGAACAGCCAGGAAAGGGAACTGGTCTCCAAAGAACACTGACACCTGGGCCTGTAGGAAAGACAAGCCACAGTCAGAGAGAGAAAGACCAGCTAACACCAGAGATAACCAGATGGCTAAAGGCAAGGGCAAGAACACAAGGAACAGAAACCAAGACTATAGGGCTTCATCAGAACCCAGCTCTCCCACCACAGCCAGCCCTGGATACCCCAACACATCAGAAAAGGAAGACTCAGACTTATAATCACTTATCAAGAGGATGATAGAAGATTTTAAGAAGGAAATAAATAACTCCCTTAAAGAAATACAAGAGAATACAGGTAAACAAATGGAAACCCTTAAAGAAGACACACAGAAATCCCTTAAAGAATTACAGGAAAACACAATCAAATGGGCAGAATTACAGGAAAACACAATCAAAAAAATGAACAAAACCATTCAGGAATTAAAACCAGAAATAGAAACAATAAAAAAAAAAAATCACAAAGGGAGGCAACCCTGGAGTTAGAGAACATAGGAAAGAAATCAGGAGTCATAGATGCAAGCATCACCAACATAATACAAGAGATGGAAGAAAGAATCTCAGGTGTGGAAGATACCACAGAAAAAATGGACACAACATTCAAAGAAAACACAAAATGCAAAAAGCTCCTAACCCAAAACATCCAAGATATCCAGAATGCAATGAGAAGATAGAACCTGAGGATAATAGGTATAGAAGACAGTGAAGATTCCCAACTTAAAGGTAGGTAAATATCTTCAACAAAATTATAGAAGAAAATTTCCCTAAACTGAAGAAAGAGATGAACATAAATATACAAGAAGCCTACAGAAAGCCAAATAGACTAGACCAAAAAAGAAATTCCTCCCGTCACATTATAGTCAAAACACCAAATACACAAAACAAGGAAAGAATATTAAAAGCAGTAAGGGAAAAATGGCAAGTAACATACAAAGGCAGATGTATCAGAATTACACCAGACTTCTCACCAGAGACTATGAAAGCTAGAAGATCCTTGGCAGATCTCATGCAGACTCTAAGAGAACACAAATGCCAGCCCAGGCTGCCAAACCGAGCAAAACTCTCAACAATCATAGATGGTGAAACCAAAATATTCTATGACAAATCCACATGTGCACAGTATGTTTCCACAAACCCAGCCCTACAAAGAATAATATATGGAAAACGCCAACTCAAGGAGGTAAACTACATGCAAGAAAAAGCAAGAAAGTAATCTTTCAACAAACTCAAAAGAAGATAGGCACATAAACAACATCAAAAATAACAGGAAACAACAATCACTATTCTTTAATATCTCTTAACATCAATGGTCTCAACTCCCCAATAAAAAGACAGAGACTGACAGACTGGATCCATAAACAGGACCCAGCACTTTGCTGCATCCAGCAAACACACCTCCATGTTAAAGACAAACACTACCACAGAGTAAAGGACTGGAAAAATATTTTCCAAGCAAACGGCCCCAAGAAACAGACAGGAGTAGCCATTCTAATGTCGGATAAAATTGACTTTCAACCAAAAGTCATCCAAAAAGATAAAGAAGGACACTTCATACTCATCAAAGGAAAAATCTATCAAGAAAAGATCTCAATTCTGAAAATCTATGCCTCAAATGCAAGAGCTCCCACATTTATAAATGATACTGTACTAAAGCTCAAAGCACATATTGCACCTCACACAATAATAGTGGGAGACTTCAACACCCCACTATCAACAAAAGACAGAACTTGGAAAAATAAACTAAACAGAAACACATTGAAACTAACAAATGCAATGAATCAAATGGATTTAACAGATATCTATAGAACATTTCATCCTACATCAAAAGAATATACCTTCTTCTCAGCACCTCATGGTACCTTCTCCAAAATTAATCATATAATTGGTCACAAAACAAACCTCAACAGATATAAGAAGATTGAAATAATCCCATGCCTCCTATAAGATCACTACAGATTAACATTGGTCTTCAATGGCAACAACAACAACAGAAAGCCCACATACACATGGAAGCTGAACAATGCTCTGCTCAATGATAACACGGTCAAGGAAGAAATAAAGAAGGTAATTAAAGACATCCTAGAATTTAATGAAAATGAAAGTACAACTTACCCAATCCTATGAGACACAATGAAAGCAGCATTAAGAGGAAAACTCATCATTCTGAATGCCTCCAAAAAGAAACTGGAGAGAGCATATACTAATAGCCTAACAGCACACCTGAAAGTTCTAGAACAAGAAGAAGCTAATACACCCAAGAGGAGTAGAAGGCAGGAAATAATCAAATTAGGAGCTGAAATCAACCAAGTGGAAACTAAAAGAACCATACAAAGAATCAACAAAACCAGGACCTGGTTCTTTGAGAAAATCAACAACATAGATAAACCGTTAGCCAGACTAACCAGAGGGCACAGAGATAGTGTGCAAATTAATAAATTTAGAGATGAAAATGGAGATATAACAACAGACTCTGAGGAAATTAAAAATATTATCAGATCCTACTACAAAAGCCTATGCGACATAAAATTGGAAAATCTGGAGGAAATGAACAAGTTTCTAGATAGATACCAATTACCAAAGTTAAAACAGGATCAGAAAAACCAGCGGAACAGTCCCATATCCCCTAAAGTAATAGAAGCAGTCATTAAAAGTCTCCTAACCAAAAAAAGCCCAGAACCAGATGGGTTCAGTGCAGAAGTCTATCAGACCTCTAAAGAAGACCTAATACCAATACTCTTCAAACTATTCCACAAAAAAGAAACGGAAGGAACACTCCCCAATTCATTCTATGAGGCCACAGTTACACTGATACCAAAACCCCACAAAGACCCAACAATAAAAGAAAGCTTCAGACCAATTTCCCTTATGAATATCAATGCAAAAATACTCAATAAAATTCTTGCAAACCGAATCCAAAAACACATCACAACGATCATTCACCATGATCAAGTAGGCTTCATCCAAGGGGTGCAGGGATGATTCAATACCCGGAAATCCATCAATGTAATCCATTATATAAACAATGTCAAAGAAAAAAAAAAACCACATGGTTATTTCGTTAGATGCCTCAAAAACTTTTGACAAAGTTCAACATCCCTACATGATAAAAGTCTTGGGAAGATCAGGAATTCAAGGAGCATACCTAAACATAGTAAAAGCAATATACAGCAAACCAGTAGCCAACATCAAATTAAATGGAGAGAAACTCGAAGCAATCCCACTAAAATCAGGGACTAGACAAGGCTGCCCTCTCGCTCCCTATCTATTCAATATAGTGCTTGAAGTTCTAGCTAAAGCAATCAGACAACAAAAGGAGGTCAAAGGGAAACAAATTGCAAAGGAAGAAATCAAAATATCACTATTTGCAGATGATATGATGGTATACTTAAGTGACCCGAAAAACTCCACCAGAGATCTGCTACAGCTGATAAACAACTTCAGCAAAGTGGCTGGATACAAAATTAACTCAAGCAAATCAGTAGCCTTCCTATACTCGAAGGATAAACAGGTTGAGAAAGAAATTAGGGAAATAACACCCTTCACAATTGTCACAAAGAATATAAAATATCTTGGTGTGACTAACCAAACAAGTGAAAGATCCGTATGACAAGAACTTCAAGCTTCTGAAGAAAGAAATCGAAGAAGAACTCAGAAGATGGAAAGATCTCCCATGCTCATGGATTGGCAGGATTAATACAGGTAAAATGGTCATCCTTCCGAAAGCAATCTACAGTTTCCATGCAATCCCCATCAAAATCCCAACTCAATTCTTCATAGACTTAGAAAGAGCAATTCTCAAATTCATATGGAATAACAAAAAATCCAGGATAGCAAAAACTATTCTCAACAATAAAAGGACTTCTGGGGGAATCAGCCTCCCTGACCTCAAGCTGTACTACAGAGCAGTAGTGATAAAAACTGCATGGTATTGGTACAGTGACAGGCAGGTAGATCAATGGAATAGAAACGAAGTCCCAGAAATGAACCCACACACTTATGGTCACTTAGATCTTTGACAAAGGAGCTAAAACCATACAGTAGAAGACCACTTCTTCATCAAATGGTGATGGTTCAACTGGCGGTCTACATGTAGAAGATTGCGAATTGATCCATTCCTATCTCCCTGTACAAAGCTCAAGTCCAAGTGGATCAAGGACCTCCACAGAAAACCAGATACACTGAATCTAATAGAAGAGAAAGTCGGGAAAATCTTGAGCACATGGGCACAGGGGAAAAGTTCTTGAACTGATTACCAATGGCTTGTGCTCTAAGATCTAGAATTGACAGATGGGACCTCATAAAATTACAAAGCTTCTGTAAGGCAAAGGACACTGTAAATAGGACAAAATGGCAACCTACAGATTGGGAAAAGATCTTTACCAATCCTACGTCTGATAGAGGGCTAATATCCAATGTGTACAAAGAACTCAAGAAGCTAGACTCGAGAGATCCAAATAACTCTATCAAAAAACGGGGAAGAGAGCTAAACAGAGAATTCTCAACTGAGGAAACTCAAATGGCAGAGAAGCACCTAAAGAAATGTTCAACATCCTTAGTCATCAGGGAAATGTAAAATTAAAACAACCCTGAGATTTCACCTCATACCAGTCAGAATGGCTAAGATCAAAAACTCAGGTCACAACCGATGTTGGCGAGGATGTGGAGAAAAAGGAACACTCCTCCATTGGTGGTGGAATGCAAGCTGATACAACCACTCTGGAAATCATTTTGGCGGACCCTCAACAAAATGAACATAATACTACCTGAGGACCCAACTATTCCACTCCTGGGCATATACCCAAAAGATGCTCCAACATGTAATAAAGACACATGTTCCACTACGTTCGTAGCAGCCACATTTATAATAACCAGAAGCTGGAATCAACCCAGATGTCCCTCCACAGAGGAATGGATACAGAAATTGTGGTACATTTATACAATGGAATACTACTCCACAATTAAAAACAATTACTTCATGAAATTTGCAGACAAATGGATGGAACATGAAAATATCTTCCTGAGAGAAGTAAGGCAGTCACAAAAGAATGAACATGGTATGTACTCACTTTTAAGTGCTTTTTAGCCCAAAAGTTTGAAATACCCAAGAGTCACTTCATAGCAACAGTAGGGCGGAGTGGGAGGTCCCAGTTGGAGGACTTGGGGAAGCGACTGAAGGATCCTAGGGAGTTTGCATCCCCAGAAAGTCAGCAACAGTGGCAACTGGCCTGACCCCCTGATACTCCTGGAGACTGATCCACCAACCAAAGAATACATATGGAGTGACCCATGGTGCTGGCCACATATGCGGCAGAGGAGGGTCTTTTTAGACATCAGGGGGAGGAGAGGCCCTTGGGCCTGAGGATATTAGATACCCCAGTATAGGAGAATACCAAGGAGGGAAGATGACAGTGGGTGGGGGAACACCCCAATAGAGACAGGGGAGGGGGGAGGGAATAGGGAGGTTCTAAAGGGGATATCTGTAAAGGGGAAAACATTTGAATTGTAAATAAAGTAGAAAAAAATAAAAATAAATAAATAAATTTTATTGTCCATATTAAAAATAAAAATCCAAAGGAGATGTTAAGTATAAAATGAAGACATAAAAAGGTTCAATTTTCCTCAGAACCCAGGCTGCTAAGAGAAGCATGTGTTAAGAGACCTGCCTATGTAATGTATAAACACATCTCATACACATACACCATACACACTCATACCTCACATACACTCTCTCTCTCTCTCTCTCTCTCTCTCTCACACACACACACACACACACACACACACACACACACACACAGAGACAAGAAAAGATCAAAATTTGCAAAAGTTAAGGCCAAAGGCTCAGAATGTCCAAGTACTTATTAGAGCTAATGACAATCCAGGCATGGTGGTTCATACTTATAATCCAGCACTTGGGAGGCAGCCAGGAGGTTGGCCACAAGTTTGTAGCCAGTCTGGAATATATAGTGTGCTCTGGGCTAGCAAGGTTAACATGCTAAGACCATATCTATAAAAGAAGCTGGAGAGATGGCCATGGCAGGGGACCTGACTTGAATTTCTCATACCCAACATGGCAGCTCACCTGTAAGTGTAGCTCCAGGAGGAAAAAAAAAAAGAATCCATTTGAGTGGACATTTCTGGTTTCTTTGGCGACTCAGTTGTGTCATGTGATGTTTTTCTGGAAACTGTCTTATAAGATAATGTTTTTGGTGAAGCAGACAAATGGGAGAATATTTTGCCAAGAACAGACATGTGGTGTTTTTCTCAAAGCTGTCTGGAAATAAGGCATGTGGTATTTTGCTAGTATGGACTCCTGAGAGAACATGTGATGTTTGGAAAGGGTATATATATAATCCAACAGACAGTGTATTACAGTGTGTGGTATTGGTTTGCCTTGCCACCCTTTGCTAGTCTTGTTTGGCTTTGCTGACACTGTTCCTTGCTTATGATGCTGGTGGTATCGGTTACCTTGTCTTCTTTGCTGATCATCATTTGTCATGACTTCATAGAGCAAAACACACCAAAGAACTTTTGATGTTCTGACTGCTTTGTGCTACACAGATTTGGTCCTATTGGCAGATCCTCTCTGTTTCTTCTGGAACAAATTGCTGTCACTGATTTGTGAATGGTGTTTGTGAGTGGATCAAGCTATCACTTCTGATTGGTGTGAACTGAACTGCTGATATCTTGGCAACACAGATTGGATTCATCACAAAGACCTATTTCTGAACAGGTCCACATTCTCCTTTGCCCTATTAACCTTTCCTTTCCACAACCTCTAGTGGGTGGTGGCTAGAAGGGAGGTTAGAGCTTTTAGTACACTTATTAAAGTAACTTTTCATTAATATAAGCCTTCATCCATTAGTAGCCTATAGTTCATAAGGGTCAGTTTCATCAACACTACATAAACTAAAGTCATAAATAAGGAAGGAACCTCAATTAAGGGGCCATTTCCACTACATTGACTTGTGGACATGTTTATGAGAGCATTTCCTTCATTAATGACTGATGGGTTGCCACCTCTGGATAGGTGGTCCTGGGTTGTATAAGAATGCTGAGCAAGCGATAAGAAGAGTTCTTCTATGAATTCTGCTTTACTTCCAATCTATAGGTTCCTTTCTTTGCATTCCCTCAGTGATGGATGTTAACCAATAAACCAAATATATCTTTTTTTTTTTTCCTTTAGTTACGTTTGGTCATAGACCTTCCCATAGCATACTTTGGGAAGCAAACTAAAACAAATTGGTACTAGAAATGGGGTATTACTTAACCATGTTGTTTTTTAGGAAGATTGTTGAGCTTTCAGTAGGAAAAGCCATTGAATGCTCCAAGCTTAACGAACTGTTGTGGGACTTAGAAGATAATGCTGAGTGCAATGCAGATCCTGGCTTGTAAAGTTTCTAAAGGAAGTTTGAAAGTCATTCAAGGACTCTTCCAGGGATGCTCATGGAAAATATTCGAATTAAGAAGCTGTGGATGTGAAACCTTTGTGTGATAGGACAATAATGCTGATCAGCTGGGTCTGCAAAAACAAACAAACAAACATAAGCAGCAACTGTGATTAAATGTGATTAACAAAAGACTAGTATCAATGGGAGACCAGTATCACTGTGAAGAAATCTTCTGAGGAGTGTTTCTTACAGGGTAGCACATAGGAGCTGTGATCCAGAGGGGAGCAAAGCCTCTTATCAAAACGGCAGCAAAATGTGGCAACATTTAAGAGTTTCCCACATGGTATAGGTTAGATCTATGAATGCTGCAGGAGTGATGCAGTCATGGAGAGAAGTTGAGGCTTTGTACCATGTAGAAGAGTTATTTCTGATCTTTCTCTGTAATTTCTCTTTTGCTTTCATTGTATCTGAAAAGTATTTCTCTAATTTTTGTTTCTATATATTTATGTATATCAGTGAAAAATTTTAGTTTTTTAATTCTTGCTTTTGTAGCACTTCTACTCATCTAGTTACATTAGCATTGCCAAAGTATAAATCACTAATCACAAATATCATTCACTTTCTAGTGCATAGCCCAGTATTTTTAGTGTGTTCATAAAGCTATGAAGCCAATAGGATGATCTAATTTAAAACATTTTGTTCACTAACAAAATAAATGACCTACTCATTAAAACTCACTTCCATTTTCCTACACCCCCAGAATGCTATATTAGGCAAACTCTAGTGTAAGGTTAGATTTTTCAAAAACCTACTTAAATAACGGTTCTTAAATGCTTCAACCTCTCTCTCTTGTAGCCCATGTGAGGTAGTGGAAAGATAAGGTTAGTAGGGCAAAAAGGGATGTGGAACTGTTTAAAACCAGTTTTTCTGGGTAATCTCAATCTTCATTTTCAGCATATCAGGAGTTCAATTCATAGCAGCAGTACCTCAATTCACTCACAAGCACTATTAATGAATCAACAACAGTGGTTCAATCCAGAAGAAACCATGAGGCTCTGACAATCTTGTGGAAGCAGTAAGATCCCACTAGAGTATCATGAGAAGTTCTTTGGTGTGTTTCTCCCTACAAAGTCACAACAAACAGTGAACAGTGAAGAAGGCAAGGCAAGCCAATGTCACAGTGTCATTCACTGGCTGTTGAGTTATACTTATACCTTTTCCAAGCATCGTAAGTCCTCTCAAGCATCCACTTCAGCAAAACACCACATGCCCCTTTTCCAGGCAGCTTCCAGAAAACCACCATGTGTCTGTTCTTACCAAAAGACCCTCCCATGTGTCTGCTTCAGCATAACATATTCTCACGTGTTTGCTTTAGTATAACATTCTCTCAAGTGACTGCTTCAGCAAAACTATCTCTTATAAGACAGTTTCCCGGAAAGCATCACATAATACAACTGGGTCTCCAACGAATCCAAAAATTGCCACTTCATTTTAGTACATCCTTCAGCACATTTTTCTATTGCACATATTTCATATGAATAGAATAACTAGAACAAGTTATTGCTGTCATTTGTGGCTATTTTAAATTACAACAGAATTTTCAAGTTAATTCATGTTGTAGTATGCAAATATTTTCTTCCTTTTTATTTCTATACAATATTTTTTCTTTTGGAGGTAGCTGGTGCTTATTTATATACTCATCAGTTGATGTACATTTGGGTTATTTCCACTGTCCGGCTATTTTAAGCAACACTGCTATGCATATTAGTTCAGAGTTTTTTGTTTTTGTTTGCTTTTAGCTATGTTTTCAATGCATTTGGGTACATAGCAGTGGATGTCTGGTATATATGATTATTCTTTTTCACATTTTCACATTTTCTTTTAAAAAACTTTTCATTGAGAATTCCATTCATGTATACAAGGTACATTGATCATAGCTACCTCTACTTCTTGCTTCAAGTTCTCTCAGGCTACTCCCATAACATCTTGCTGCCAATTTCATATCACCCCCTTTTAACCTACTGAGTCTTATTAGTCCTATCCATGTGTATTTAATTGTAGGACTATCTGTATTTATAGTACAACTTATTAGAGGTCACATTCCTTGAAAATAAAAACCAGTTATTCTTAGTCCCCAAGCAACTGTGTACTGTCAGTGGCTACTGGGATAGAGGTAGAGGCTTGTGAACCCTTTCCCCATTGTCTCTTCCATTTTGAAGAGTTGACTTCTGCTTTCTCATTCTTACTGCCAATGTACTATGCTGTTTGGACATTTTTTTATTGGCACATAAATGATATTCCATTTCAATTTTAATGTTCACTTTCTTAATGATGCTGGATAGTGAACATCTTTTGATGTATACACTATTTGTGAATATCCATTGTATAAATGTCTATTTAAAATTGGTGTATATCAAGGGGGAAATTTGTCTTTTCATTATTAACCTTGTCTTCCTTACATATTTCATCTCTTATCTGTTTTATAAATACTTCTTACGTTTCTTTTCTTGTCTTTTCACTTCATGAAGATATCATTTATAGCAGAAAGTTTTTCATTTTTAATGAGGTCAGATTCATCATTTTCTTGGTAATTTTTGTGTCATATATAAGAAAATATAGCCCAGTTCAAAGTCATGGAGATTTGCCTTGTACTTTTAAAATTTAATTTATTTTTTTACTTATTCACTTTACATCTGGCTCACTGCCCTTTCCCACAATCTTCCTCCCTCCCCTTCTCCTTTGAGTGGGTGGGGCCCTCCTAGGTATCCATCCACCCTGGCACTTAAAGTCTCTGCAAGGCTAGTCACTTTCTCTCCCACTGAGGCCAGACAAGGTAGACCAGCTAGAAGAACATGTCCCACATATAGGCAACAGCTTTTGGGATAGCCCCCTTCCCCACTCAAGATGTTCAGGACCCACATGAAGACCAAGCTGAACATCTACTATATATGTGAGGGGAGGCCTAGGTCCAGCCCATGTATGTTCTTTGTTTGGTGGTTCAGATTCTGAGAGCCCTAAGTGTCAGTTGACTCTGTTGATCTTCCTGTGAAGTTTCTGTCTCCTTTGGGGCCTGCAATCCTACCTCAGCTCTTCCATGAAAGTCCCCAAGCTCCATTTTGCTGTGGGTATCTGCAGCTGCTGGGTGGAGCCTCTCAGAGGACAATATGCTCCTGTCTGCAAACATAACAGAATACAATCAATAGTGTCAGGCATTGGTACTTGCCAATGCGATGAGTATCAAGCTGGGCTGGCCATTGTCCAGCCATTCCCTCAGTCTCTGCTCCATTCCCCATGTTTACATTTCTTATAGACAGGATAAATTTTGGGCTGAATGTTTTGTGGCTAGGTTGGTGTCTGTATCACTCCACTAGGGTTTCTGCCTGGCTGCAGAAGGTGGCTTCTTCAGATTACTTATCCACTATGTTGTGGATCACCCTCATTGAATTTGGGTACCTCCCTTATCCCAGGTCTTTGTTTCAACCTGGAGATCTCCCCCTCACCCCCATCAGCTGCAGATTTCCATTAATTTTCATGGTCATCTGGCCATCTCCTCTGTCCTTCCCCACATTTAATCCTGAACCTCCCCATTACTGAAGTGGAAACTTCTGGTTTCTTTGGAAAGTCAGTTATGTCAAATGATGTTTTACTGGGGAACACAGGATAAAGGATGATTTGCTAAAGCAGAAATGTAAAAGGAAGCATGAGGAAAGCATATAAATATGACCCCAGAGACAGTGGGAGATTGTACATAGGTTCGCTTTGCTCCATCTCAATATTCTTAGCTAATGACTAGCATGTCTTGGTTGGTTCATCTTATACATTTCACTGCTGAGCTCCACTTGTGGGGACACCATAGAGAAAACTAGCCAATGAAATTCTTATGAGGATCCTGAGGCTTTTTCCTGCTTCTGCATCCTTGGGCCAGTTGGTAGGCCTTGCAATTCCTTCTGGAATAACTGCTCTTGCTGGTTAATGTGTGGTGACTGCCAAGTGGACTAGACTGCAGCTGCTGATTCTTATTTAGTGTTTGCTACTGGACTGAACTACTGCTATGCTGACAACAAAGATTGGACTTGCCCCCAAAGGACTACTACTAAGAAGGTCTACTTCCTGTGTCCTAGTAATTTTTCTTTTCCTCTATCTCTGGTGAATGGTGGGCTAGAGGAGAGGTTGAACACTTATTAAAGTAGGTTGTAAAAACTTATTGGCTACACATTCCCCTCCTCATCCCCTCTCTCTCCCAGTTCCCACCCTCCATCTGCTTCTTATGACTATTTTACTCCCCTTTCTAAGTGAGATTCTAGCATCCTTTCCTGTGCCTTCCTTCTTGTTTAGCTTCTTTGGGTCTGTGGAGTATAACATGGTACCTGTATTTTATTTGCCCTATATTTTTTATTGCCCTGTCTTCAGTTTTAATAAGAACTATATACATCTAAACCTCACCAAATTTTGGGTAGTATTTTAATTATCTTTAATCACTCTTTTCAGCATATATATATATATATATATATATATATATATATATAGGCACACACATGCATTTGAATTTGAATTTGAATGTGCACATCATTTTGTTCTATCTTTTTATTGAAGAGAGTCTTTCCTCTATTCTTATAAGTAGTTTTGAGGCTCCTGTTGAGAATCAATCAACCACAGATATATGGGTTTATTTTTAACTCTCAGCTATAGTCCATTGATCAATAGTTGTGCTGGTATTTTGATGACTATAATTTGTAGTAAGCTTTCAGATTGAGTCATGCCAATTCTCCAATTTTCTTTTTCTTTTTTCAAAATGATCTAAGGGTATTTGGATTCTCTTGCAGTTTCATATGAATTTCAGGATTTAGTTTTCCCCGTAGACCAAAAAGAACCAAGTAGCTCACACTTGTAATCCCAGTGTTTGAGGCCAGTCTGAGCTACATAGTGAGTCAGCCTGGACTGCTATAGAATGAAACTCGATGTCTAAATAAACAAGAAAGCTATATGTTTTGAAGGGAATTATACTGAACATGTACATTTCTTTGAGTAAGACTGCCATCTTAGTCTAAGACTTAATAGTAAATTTTCAAATGAAACTATCAGTATTGGAAATAGTTCCATTTTTAAGGTTTTGCTTCACCTTTGTAAGCAATGTGTTACAGTTATCAGGTTTAAAGTTTTTCACTTGTTTTGATAAACTTATTCCTACCTATTTTGTTTTTTGAGACACATTTTCAAGATAAAGACCAGACTCCTCCCACCTTAGCTTGCCAAGTGCTGCGACTATAGATATCTGGCACTATACTTACCTGGCAACATATTAGATGTGTGTGTGTGTGTGAGAGAGAGGGGGGGGGGAAGATTGAATAACTTCCCTTTTATGGGGACTGGAGTAATGGTTTGGTGTTTAAAAGCTAGTATTGTTCTTGCAGAGGCCAGAGTTTGGTTCCCTGAACTCATTTGGGTGCTCGCAAGTATCTATATTCTCATTCTACAGGTTCCAGCACTCTTCTGTGCTCATCGGGCACTGCACAAATGCTGTCATTAAAAGTGAAGCTTCTAAATGAATAGCAACTTGATTTCTACACGTTCTATGACTCAAGTATGTAGAGAGTCTTCATCAATAAGGTTTTATTATCAAGTTCTGGAGAGAAACTAAGAATATTGCAATGGCTTGCAATGTTTCAGATTTTGATCAATAGGATGCTACTGATTAAAATCTCAAAATGGTAACCTATTCCTGATACTGAAGGTTTTTATTTGGTAGATTATAATGTCTGGTTGGAATATGTCTTAAAATTAAAGCAATTCAGTTTCTGGTTGTTTATTTTCCAACTTTAGAAGTGTAATTTGTTTTTATTTATTGATTTTGTACCTTGCTACACTGCTGAAATATTCTACTTGTTGTAATAGTGTTTATGGACTTTCTAGGATTTGCTATACACAGGAGTATGTTATCTGTGAATGAACATAATTTTACTTGTGTTCATTCAACTTTGATGTTTTTTCTATCATTTCTTTCTTCCTGTTCAATGTTGCTTAGGAGTAACATGAGTTCATATCTTTATCTTGTTAGATTTATTTTCTGTTCATTATTAAATTGATGTTATTTTGGGGATTCATATAGGTAATAGTTAACACAGTGAGGAAGTCCTTTCTATTCCAATTTTAATCAAAGAATTTTAATCATGAAGGCATACTGCATGTTTCAAATGTTTTTTCTTTGAATATACCAAGATTATTATGTTTGGGGGCACATCCTTTGTTCTATTTACATGTATCACAGTGATTAATTTGTATTTATAAAAACCACTGTACATCCTTAAATGCTAGATAAATGCTAGTAGTCTTATTACACAATTCTTCCTGTATGTTATAGAATTTGCTTGTCTCACACTCTTAAGAGCTTTTGCATACATACTCCTAAAAGACTGACTTGTAGCTTTTTTGTTGTTATTATTCATATGTTGGTTTGTTTTGGTTTTATATTTTTATGTGAATTTAGTATCAAATTAATTCTGACTGATGTGGGAAGTACTGTTTTCTATTTTTAAAAAATAGATTGAAAGAGTGGTATCAATTTTCTTTCAGCATTTAGTATAGTTCACAGGTATAGGCATTTAGGGTTGGGCCATTGTATAAAGTTTTAACACCACTAATAATATCATCACTACCACCATCATATTTCATCATTATTAATTGGTCCATATTTGTACACACTGGAAATATTAATTCATTCATATAGTTACTGTAAGCTTATTTATATTTTCTGCTTCTTGAGTCAATTTCAGTAGTTTACTTCCCTTGAATCAAAATTATTGAATTTTTTGTCATATAGAAATTATAGAAAAAGCATCAAAGTTGAATGGACACAAGTAAAATTATGTTCATTCACAGATAACATACTCCTGTGTATAGCAAATTTAGTCACAGTATTTCCTTATAAACACTTGTATTTGTCTTAGATCAATTGTGATTTCATGCATAATTTCAGTAAATTGAGGGGGTTCAGTTTTGTTTTGTTTTGAGACATAGTCTTACTATGTAGCCAAGAATGGCCTTGAAGTTTCAAAATCCCAAATCTCAGTCTCCATAGGAACTGTGGCAATAGGTATGTGCTGATGTGCCAAGTTTATTCATTTGCTTCCTATTTTCGTGGTGTCAGTAAAGATTTCTGAAGACTGATTTTTTTCAAAGAAGCAACTGTTAGTTTTGCTGCTCTTTATATTGGTCTTCTATTCTTTCTTGTAGCCACATCTACTGTAATCTTGATCATTTGTAGCCTGCTTGTTTTTGAGTTGGACTCCTCCCTGCTCTAGAATGTCTTAAGGCTGAGAGTTAGGTTGTTGACTTGCTGCCATTTTCTTTAATGGAGGCATTCACAGATTAAATTTCCCTTGCAGCTCTGCTTTGATGTTTTGATTTTTTTTTTTTACTTGTTTAGCTCAAAATATTTCTATATTGTTCTCTTGGTTTAACCTTTGCATTATTGGTTATTTAGGTGTATGTTGTTTAATTTCCACATACTTGTTAATTTTTCAAATATTTCTCTTATTGTTTTCTCATGGTTCATTATTTGCAGTTGAAAAAATAGGTTTCAAATTTTTTAATCCTTTACACACTCATTTGGGGCTTTATTTATCACATAACATACGGTTGATCCTAGAGAACATCCCATGTAATGCTCCAAAAGAATGCATTTTCTGGTGTTTGGGAGCAACCACATATCTGTATTAGATCTATGTGGTTTATAGTGTTTTGCTTTTCCTTTTTTTCCATGTTCTACTGTTCTAGAAACCTACAAGGAGGATCAAATGGTAAGAGTGTTCTGAGAATAGGATTTGTGAAGCATTCTAAAGCTGACTTACTTCCACTGGTGTCTATAAGGCCCCTTTTGTCTCAGCTCCCATAGTCATAAGGCTACTCATATTTTTTTGGCTACTGTGGAACTAAAGAGATGGGAATGGGAGTGAGGAAGGTTAAAATGCCACAAGGATTGTCACCTTTATTAGGGGTTAGGAATTTTCATTGAATTAATGTTTTTTAAAGTAATGCAAGGATTCAGTTCATTTCCAGAGTTATGAAAAATTGTTTTAATATGTTTGCCAGTATTTTCATTACTTTTATGGAGAAATAGTTTTGCAAAAATTCTCATCCTTCCCTCTTCTAATTATGTCCCTGTTCCTTTTATATACTTTTTTCTCTTTGGAAATGTCTGTCTGTGTTAAATATTTTACCTGATTACTTGTGTGTAGGCTTTAACAATTTTTAATTTGTCCCCTTTTCCTCTTTTTAGTAGTTTTACTCTTTCCTGGGATTATCTCAAATAATTTCTTCCTTTCTACATTTATTAATTTTATTATTCTGTTTATAAGAGTGGGTAAAAACTTCACTACAAAAGTCTTAGGGTCATATTCTGGGACCATGGAGCCCTTACTATCTAGGCTTGGCTACCTGTTTACAATGCACTAATTAAAGAAACACTAGTAAAAAGCAAAGAAAGATTCATTCTGTCTGGCCAGGTAGGGAAGAAGAGATTGAGTAAACCCTCAAGTCTATCGTCAGGGTGCTAACATGAGGCTTAGGTAGAAATAGAAGGAAAGACATATGCACAGCTGAGATGTCCTGCTCAAGATCTATTCTTCTCATCTTTGATAGATCATAGTCTCTGCTTCTGGTTCCAAGTCTAAATTATCACAATGGTGTAAAAACATTTTGTGACACTGTTAGTCTTCCTATGAGGTTGCAATCCCCTTCAGCTTTTTCAGTCCTTCCCCTAACTCTTCCATAGGGGTTCCTGGGCTCAGTCCAATGATTGACTGTGAGTATCTGCATCTGTCTTAGTCAGGTGCTGGCAGAGCCTCTCAGAGGCCAGCTATACCAAGCTCCTGTCAGCAAGCACTTTTGGCATCAGCAATAGTGTTTGGGTTTGGTGTCTGTAGATGGAATGGATTGCATGGTGGGGCAGTCTCTGGATGGCCTTTCCTTCAGCCTCTGTTCCATTTTTGTCCCTGCATTTCCTTTAGACAGGAATAATTCTGGGTTAAAAATTTTGAGATTTGTGAATGGCCCCATCCCTCCTCTACTGGGTACCATGTTTATCTACTGGAGGTGGTATCTTCAGGTTCTCTCTCCCCACTGTTGTGTATTTCAGCTAACATTATCCCCATTGGATCCTGGGAGCCTCTCGATTCCTTGATGGTTAGGACTTTCTAGTGCCCTCCCAGTCCTCCATACCCCCCCCCATTGCTACATATTTCTATTCATTCTCCTGGCCCTCTGGACTTCTCTCCTGTATATCCCCATACCTGATTCTGCCCCACCTTTTTCCTGCCTCTCTTCTCTCCCATCAAGGTCCCTCTTTCTATCTGCCTCCCATAATTATTTTGTTCCCCCTTCTAAGTGTGGATTGAAGCATCCACACTTTCGCCTTCCTTCTTGTTAAGCTTCATATGGTCTGTGAGCTGTATCCTGGGTATTCTGAGCTTCTGGGCTAATATCCACTTATTGGTGAATACATATCATGCATGTCCTTTTGGGTCTGGGTTACCTCACTCTGGGTGATATTTTCTAGTTCCATCCATTTGCCTGTGAAATTCATGATGTAACGTGGTATCTCTCAGAAATTAAGCCACCAACCAAAGAGCATACGCAGGCTGATTCAAGTCCCCTGGCACATATGTAGCAGAGTGTTGCCTTGTCTGGCCTCAGTGAGAGAAGATGTGCCTAATCCTGTAGAGACTTGATGCTCCTGGGAAGACAGATGCATCTGGGGTGGGGTAAGCACCTTCTTAGAGGTTAAGGGGAAGGGGATGGGGTGAAGAACTCTGAGAGGAGGGACTGGGAGTGGGGAATACTTAGGATGTAAATAAATAAAATAATTAATTAAAAATTAATAAAAAATATTTTTGTGAGACAAGTTTTTTCTCTACCAGGATTTAACAGTTTCTCTCTACCACTATGAGGTTCCTGAGGAAAGGGCACAACTCTCTCTCTCTCTCTCTCTCTCTCTCTCTGTGTGTGTGTTTGTGTGTGTCTATGTGTCTGTGTGTCTGTGTGTGTTTGTCTCTCTCTGTGTATGTCTGTCACTCTGTCTCTCTCTGTCCCTTCCTTCACTCTTTCTCTTCCTAGAATATTTTCATTCCTGTCAGGACAGTTGCACTAGTATCATCAAAAAACCATCTTAGGATTTAAATTGAGTCTCAGTTTTTGGTCTTTCCCAGTGGATTCAAGCACCACAACAGTAAGAATATTATCAAAAGTTCATCTTGGGAATCAGAAGGGAAATTGCTATAAATTAGTGAATACAGAATATGTGTTTATTCTGTGCTTTCTACCTCTCAGCCTTGTAAAGCTGCAAAATCCAGACATCTATGACCTCAGATCTGTGGTAAAATGTTATCTGAGAGAAAGTTTTCAGTCCTATTGAGACTGTGATATTAATTCTGAATACACAATATACAAGAGAAAGGAACTATAAATTAAGGGATTAACTTTAAAATAACATTTGTAACTAGTTTTAGAAAGATAATGCAAGTTTCATAGACTCATGAAATTCCATGTAATAACTGTGTTGGTTTGGAATGGTGGCATATATCTGTATTCCCAGCACTTGAGAGTTGGAGACAAGAAGATTAAGAGTTCAGGACCAGTCTTCCCTACATAGAGTTTGAGATCCAGCCTGAGATAAATAATAAGCTGTCTCAAAAACATAAGACAACAGTGTGTTATTTTCTATATTAAACATAGCAAAGTATAATAAGCTGGGTAGCTTAAAACAACAGAAATGTATCTTCTCATTGATTAGAAGGTAGACTTCTAAAATCAAGGTAATAATAGGGTTGATTCTGACTGGAGGTCCTGTAGGAGAATCTCTTCCACATTCCTCTCTGACTTTTGGAAGTTGTCTGCAATGCCTAACATAAAAATGCAACTTCAATGTCTGGTTTCACATTTTTACATGGTGTTCTCTCTGTGCATATCTGCATCTAAATATCCCTTTTTAAAAAAGATTCTCTTCCAAAAGAACTTCAACATAAATGGTTTACCTGTGTAAAGAATTTATATACAAGTAAGGTACCATTACGAGGTTTTGAGTAAACATAAAGACTTTTGAGGATGCTGTTCTATCTAGAACAGTACTTAGGTAAGTCAGGCAGACTGATGCTTATTGTCACCAACAGTACCTTGGCCAAAACGTGAGCCTGGAATATTTGATCCAATAATTGTGTTTGCAGCACACCAGGATAAAGAAGACAAGTAGATTTGATTATGCAAAAATTCAGAGGCTCATTTCTATGACTAGTTACTGTGAAAACTACTGAAGAAAAAATTTAGTACAAATATACATTCATGGAGAGAGAAAGAGAGAGAGAAGCAAAAATCAATGGAGGAAGAAAAAAACAGTGAATTCTAAATATATTTAAAGGGATAAAAACAAAAATACTTATGGGGAATAAAGTATAAAATGGAATTTAAAATTCATATATCAACAATACAGAAGTCTACAGGCATACAGAACACTGTCAGCATGCCCCATCACGTGAGCTTTGCACTTTTGTTCCTTCTAGAATTCTATCATTATATGAGTCTCTCTCTCTCTCTCTCTCTCTCTCTCTCTCTCTCTCTCTCTCTCTGCTTTAGGGTAGCATTTAAGAAGTGTCAAAGGATTAAGGTCCCCCAGGAATCGCCTTCAGCAAATGACTGATGGGAATTGGTGAGTAAATATTTCAGATCCCTTTATCTTTGGCGAGATAATTGTAAGCCATATGCACTAATTCTTTCCTGAAATTTCTTTACAAGATTAAGCTTCACTCACCCACAGACATATCTAGCTTAAACCTTCTTTTATTGTTTGCTTTGTCTTTCTGTGCACTTCCTGTGTTTCTTGCCCTTCACAAAAAAGCAGTTTGCTTAAATCATTGTCTTCTACTCTGCCTCAGAGGGAACTCAAATGAAGACAATATAACTAGCCAAAATTGATTAGGAGGAGAAGAAAGTGAGAAGGAAGTATTATATGTATCTAATTGTTTCATCTGTAATTGCTGGGAGTCCATGGAAAACATTTCAGTTTGCAAATGGAGTCACAGAAGCATAAGCATCGTTAAATAGAAATGGTAAACAAAACTGTAATATAATTAATTGAAATTGAGTAGTGGTGAAGGGAGGCAAGGAAACGAAGCGGAAGAGGGAATATGCTCACTTTAGCAACGCTCAACTGCTTAAGAGATGGAGTTTTATATGTATCATATGAATTTATAGATGAAGAATTAAAATGGTAAATTAGAGCTTTTAGCAACTTTTCCCACCATAATGGTAATGTAAAAGCTGGTGGAAATGATCAGCTTTATCAGAACTCTGGAAACCAACCAAAGGCTTATGTGTGCATTACTGTCTCACTATGTATCCCTGATTGACTTGCAACTTGCTATAAAGACCAGGCTGTCCTCAAACTCATAAAGATCTACCTATCTCTGGCTCCTGAGTGTTTTAATTGAAGAGGTGTGCTTTGAGTCTATTTTTAAATTTTCTTATAAAAGAGACTAAGAACCCCAAGAGGGAATGTTGATTTCTTTTGTAACCATGGAGATGGAACCCAAGGCCTCATATGTGCCAGACACATTCTGCCATAGACATCTATCCCCAACCCATCATCTAATTGGTTTCAAAGGAGTTTATTTATTGCTATTGAGAGGAGATCTTGCTATACCGCCACATACTCTAGTCCTCTTGCCTCAGCTTCCTGAGAGCTTCAATTACAGGTGTCTCTCACCATGTCTCAAATTTGAGGTCAGCCTGGGATGCATAGCTAGACTATTTTGAACAAGTCAAACCAGAACAATGTAAAACCTCAAACTTCAGGCAAGAATTGTAATTTGTGTCTTGTCTGCTGCTTTCTTGGAAGCCCATATTTGCAAGCTGTCTATATTTACCTGATGAAAAGATTACCCAGTGTGAGAAGCCTTTTCCCTGGAGACATGTATCAAAATAAATTACAAACAATTGCTTAAGTTCTTGGCAGTTTGAAGCAGTGTATATAAGTTGAATTAAATAACAGACCAATCGAAAAAGGTTGAAAGGAAATGTTGAAGAATTAGATTCCTCAAATAGCATAATATATTTCTGGAAATTTAGAAGGCACATTGCATGGTGGTGATGTACTCAGTAGAGTGTATGACAAGCAGACATAAAGCCCTAGGTTCAATGCCTAGCCCTTCATAAACTGGGCATGAGATGCCTGTCTATAATCCCAGACCTAAGAAGTCTTGCCTTGTGTAATTCCAGACTATGGAGAAAAAGGTTAGCTACATGCCTGAAGAGATTTGCACGCCCAGGGCTATACATAAGCTCAGGGAAGACCTAGGATGGCATGGTCCTAACTGCTCACCTCTGACATGTCTTAAGGCTTGATGGTATCAGGAAAGTTAGGTTATGGCACAACAGTAATAAGTCATAATATGTATTGCAATACACATGCAGAACTCAGGAAAGACTAACACAGATTTTTTGGTTTAACACCTTCAAGAAAATATGTTTAATTAAATAGCTAAACAAGACTTCAGTGGTCTCACATGACATAAATGCAGATGTGGTGGTTAATTTTAGGTGTTAACTAGACTGGATTTAAAATTACTTAGAAAATGTGCTGTGCATTGAGAGATTTTATCTTTGAAAATTTTTCTTTTGTAGTGCTTATTTCAAATTAAGTTCTTCAAACATGCTAAGTCAAGCACTTTATCATGGAACTACATCCATAGCACTATTCATAGAAGATAAAAGGTTGTAATCATAGAGTCATTGATGAATGTATAAACAAAAGGGTCAGTGATATTGATATAACAACCATCAAAACAATTGTATACTCCTGCTATAACATGGACACTATTGAAAACATTGTTAAATGACAGATTATGCACTACAATTATAGTGACAAAAATATTACTAGTTATATCGATGCTGAGAAGTGATATGCTAAAGCTGTTCTAATTTTGACCATGATGGTGTTTGAACATACCTGGAAACATCAGCTATGTACCATAAATGAATAAATTGTATAGCAAATAAACCATAGTCCATTAAAGCTTCCAGAAAGACATATGAAGTCAGTCCTTAAGACTAAAATCAAAATACAATTGATAGTAATTTAAACCCATGTGAAAATATACAAAGAGTGAAAATTTAGCCATCAGTATTTTCTTAGCACCATCTTGCCTCTTGCCTCAGCTTTCTGAGACTTTCTGACTATCAAACAGAATTATTCTGAGTCAGTACATACCTAGATATCTTATAATAAATGTGTAGAACCACAAAAAGAAAAGTGTTAAATGAATCAAAGAGAAAACATAACTTACTTAGGATAGACAGTACACTTTTGAGCTATTGCTGTGATTCTGGAGGCTAAATCAGTAGGATGGCCATAATTTTGAGGAAGGCCTGGGCTACATGGGGATTCTGTGTCTCAAACAAACAAACAAACAAACAAACCCATGAGAATGGATAAGCCAGAGATAGTAAACTGATTCCATTTTCCTAATAGCCACCAACTGCCACAGCTCCTAAGCTAAGGGTGGGATTGTGTGAACCCCCTTTTTCATTTTTGCTGTAATATTGGCTGACTTGATCTTGTGCAGATTTTATACTGGCTTGACCTTATGCACAGGCAGCCACAGTTGCTATGAATTCATGAAAGCAATAGCTTTGTCTTATCCAGAGGTTATTATTTCAAAGCTGTATTTCCTGACCTCTGGGTCTTATAATACTTATGTTGCCTCTTCCACAGTAATTCGTAAGTCTTGGCGGAAGGGGTGATATAGATGTTTTATTTTGGCATGAGCATTTCACAGTCACTTATTCTGTATACTTTGACTAGTTGTATCTGTGTTAAGTTCTGTCCACTATAATAAGAAATGTTTGATGTGGGGTGAGAACTCTACTATGTTATAGGTACAAGGTGTTGAAAAGGCTGTTTGATGCTGTATCCATATAGCAAAACAACAATAACAGGTTTTTCCCCAAGGGAATATGACCTCCATAACTATGGATACTTGACTAAGTTTACTGTACCAGGTGAATACCTGCTTGTGGAGTGATCTTTAAATCCAATCAGAAAGCTGCTGGTTAAGCCCAAGAATTTCAAGCCATTATTTCACCAATATGCATATATCATGCTAGACTTGTTGTTACTGTAGTTCTCAGGTTATTAATTTAGGGTTTTTAGACAAGATTTCACTATGACCTCAACTATATCATTCTTCTACCTTAGCCTCCAGAATGCCACCATTATAAGCATATTTCACTACACTTCGCAACTTTCATTTACGTCAAAAACATTTTGCACTATTTAATTATATAAACAAAGCTACTAAAATGATGTGTTTAAAACAGGAGATCAGACTTGTCCTGATGGCCCAGTCTTGTAATTCTAGTTACTTTGGAAGGTAAGGCAAAAGGATTACAATTTCAAAGCCAGTCTAGTCAATTTAATGAGAGAACCTGTATCAAAATAAAAGGTTGAGGTGAATGTGGATGTAGCTCAGCAAAGAATTACTGTCTAGCATGCACAAGTCTCCAATACTGAAATACACACATAAACATACATTCATAAAATACTAAATAAATGAGTTAACGAATATAAAACTCCCCAAATATAAAGGAGAGTCTGATCATATTTTGTTTCTTATATTAGAATGAAGAAAATATATTTTTTGTTTCATTTTGAGCTATGTTAAAATTGGATTATAAAAGTATGAATAGTGAATTATATAGTATTTATATTTCTATTAGCTAGGCAGATTGTAATACTGTTATAAGGCACATAGCAATTAAAGGGAGAATGAAGGCCAGCTCACAGTCTAATCTATATTTCACAGAATAGAAAATACCAAGTATTTTTGGTATCTTAGGTTCTCATATTTGGCTCCTGAGGAAGAATTATTTATATCCTACTCTACTGACTTGCTCTTGGGTGATTAACAAGAAGTCAAGTTCAGTGCCCTGTATATCAATGCCAAATTCACATTCTAAGCATCTGTTATCAAAATACAATAAATGGAAATAAATATTGTTTCTGAACATAATCATAAGACAAACTTTGAGTGCCTATAGACAACATACAATACATTTCCTTTCTTGCCTGGGGTTGTCTGGTAGCAGCTGTCCATATGGTGGACTTTATTGCCCTATAGTCTCCCACTGGTTTTTCTTATGGCTGACTTAGTTAGCCTGCTGAGTTAGTGCCTCAATCAAGACCAAAACACTAAGGGTATCATGTGTATCAATACAGCACATTTTTTTCAGCCTCAAGGAATAAAGGCCAAAATTTTGTATCAGATATCACTTCCTTCTGCTCCAAATGAGTATTTAACTACCTTAACTACTCTAAGTTTCAAACACCATGAATGGCTGGCAGTTGCTGTGATTTTCATTTGGAAGACGTGTTTGATGGTTTTATAATGAGATTAATTGCCTTGCTCTTAATACAGAAGCCACATTTCATCTCCAGAGCCTGGGGCAGCATTCCTGTCTGCCTTTTAAAGATGGTCCAAGACTCTAGAAGTTCAATGCTCAGGCTTACACAAATTAGAACTAAAATATTAGTAACTCCCTGTCTATATTTTACTGTTGGTTTTCACTCCCAGGATTTTGCCCAGTCTGCTGTTGAGAAAGTATGATCACTTCCCATATCATATTTAATTAATCCAAAATTAACCTCATTAGCCAACAGATGGAGTAGGCCAATGCTCATGTTGCAGCATGTACACATTCACACATGAGCTCTTTATGACCATGATCAAGAACTAACATCTAGACCTCCATTGCCAAACAGTGCAGGGAGAAAGTAAGCCAGCTACTTGTGTGGAAAAGCCAGCAGAAGGAGGTCTCCAGATGCAGGGACTGAGGAAAAGCCAGGAGGTAAAAGCATGCAGGCTTCCACCTATGATGGGACACCTCTGCCTGGACCACTAGGCCTCCATAGCCAAACAGCACAGGGAGAAAGCGAGCAGTCCACTTTTGTGGAAAAGCCAGCAACAAGAGGACTCCAGACGAAGGGACTGAGGAACAGCTGGAAAAGAGAACTGGTCTCCAAGGAATACTGACACCTGGGCTTGTAGAAAAGACAAGCCACAGTCAGAGAGAGAATGACCAGGTAACACCAGAGATAACCAGATGGCAAAAGGCAAGGGCAAGAACATAAGGAACAGAAACAAAGACTACTTGGCTTCATCAGAACTCAGTTCTCCCACCACAGCCAGCACTGGATAACCCAACACACCAGAAAAGGAAGACTCAGACTTAAAATCACTTCTCATGATGATGATAGAAGACTTTAAGAAGGAAATACATAACTCCCTTAAAGAAATACAAGAGAACACAGGTAAACAACGGGAAACCATTAAAGAGGACACACAAAAATCCCTTAAAGAATTACAGGAAAACACAATCAAACAAATGAATAAAACCATTTAGGAATTAAAAACAGAAATAGAAACAATAAAGAAATCACAAAGGGAGACAACCCTGGAGTTAGAGAACACTGAAAAGAAATCAGGAGTCATAGATGCAAGCATCACCAACAGAATACAAGAGATGGAAGAGAGAATCTCAGGTGCAGAAGATACCATAGAAAACATTGACACAACAGTCAAAGAAAACACAAAATCCAAAAAACTCCTAACCCAAAATATCCAAGATATCCAGGATGCAAGGAGAAGACAAAACATGAGGATAATAGGTATAGAAGAGAGTGAAGATTCCCAACTTAAAGGACCAATAAATATCTTCAACAAAATTATAGAAGAAAATTTCCCTAACCTGAAGAAAGAGATGAACATAAATATACAGGAAGCCTTCAGAACGCTAAATAGACTGGACCAGAAAAGAAATTCCTCCTGTCACATTAGAGTCAAAACACCAAATACACAAAACAAGGAAAGAATATTAAAAGCAGTAAGGGAAAAAGGGCAAGTAACATATAAAGGCAGACATATCAGAATTATACCAGACTTCTCACCAGAGAGTATGAAAGCTAGAAGATCCTGGGCAGATCTCATACAAACACTAAAAGAACACAGATGCAGGCCCAGGTTGCTATAACAAGCAAAACTCTCATAATCATAGATGATGAAAACAAAATATTCTATGACAAATCCAAATTTGCACAGTATGTTTCCACAAACCCAGACCTACAAAGATTAATACATTGAAAACGCCAACTAAAGGAGGGAAACTACACTCAAGAAAAAGCAAGAAAGTAATCTTTCAACAAACCCAAAAGAAGATACCCACATAAACAACATCAAAAATAACAGGAAACAACAATCACTATTCTTTAATATCTCTTAACATCAATGGTCACAACTCCCCAATAAAAAGACATAGACTGACAGACTGGATCCATAAACAGGACCCAGCATTTTGCTGCATCCAGGAAACATACCTCCGTGTTAAAGACAAACAATACCTCAGAGTAACGGGCTGGAAAACAATTTTCCAGGCAAATGGCCCAAGAAACAGGCTGGAGTAGCCATTCTAATATCAGATAAAATTGACTTTCAACAAAAAGTCATCAAAAAAGATAAAGAAGGACACTTCATACTCATCAAAGGAAAAATCTACCAAGAACAACTCTCAATTCTGAACATCTATGCCCCGAATGCAAGAGTTCCCACATTCATAAAAGACACTCTACTAAAGCTCAAAGCACATATTATACCTCAAACAATAATAGTGGGTAAAAACAACACCCCACTATCAACAATGAACAGATCTTGGAAACATAAACTAAAAAGAGACAGAGTGAAACTAACAGATGTTACCAACCAAATGGGTTTAACAGATATCTATAGAACATTTCATCCTACATCAAAAGAATATACCTTCTTCTCATCACCTCAGGTACCTTCTCCAAAATTGATCATATAATTGGTCACGAAACAAACCACAACAGATATAAGAAGATTGAAATAATCCCATGCCTCCTAACAGATCACTAAAGATTAAGGTTGGTCTTCAATGGCAACAACAACACCACAAAGCCCACATACACATGGGAGCTGAACAATGCTCTGCTCAATGATAACTTGGTCAAGGAAAAAATAAAGAACGAATTTAAAGACTTCCTAGAATTTAATGAAAATAAAAGTACAACTTACCCAAACCTATGGGACATAATAAAAGCAGTGTTAAGAGGAAAACTCATAGCTCTGAATGCCTCCAAAAAGACACTGGAGAGAGCATATACTAACAGCCTAACAGCACACCTGAAAGTTCTAGAACAATAGGAAGTTTATAACCAGGAGGAGTAGAAGGCAGGAAATAACCAAATTAAGGGCTGAAATCAACCAAGTGGAAACTAAAAGAACTATACAAAGAATCAACAAAACCAGGAGCTGGTTCTTTGAGAAAATCAACAACATAGATAAACCTTTAATCAGACTAACAAAAGGGCACAGAGACAGTGTGCAAATTAATAAAATTAGAGATGAAAAGGGAGGTATAACAACAGACTTTGAGGAAATTAAAAAAAATCATCAGATCCTACTACAAAAACCTATATGCAACAAAATTGGAAAATCTGGAGGAAATGGACAAGTTTCTAGACACATACCAAATACCAAAGTTAAATCAGGATCAGATAAATCATCTAAACAGTCCCATTACCCCTAAAGAAATAGAATCAGTCATTAAAAGTCCCCCAACCAAAAAAAGCCCAGGACCAGATGGGTTCAGTGCAGAATTCTATCAGACCTTCAAAGAAGACCTAATACCAATACTCTTCAAGCTATTCCACAAAAGAGAAACGGAAGGAACACTACCCAATTCATTCTATGAGGCCACAGTTACACTGATACCAAAACTCCACAAAGACCCAACAAAAAAAGAAAACTTCAGACAAATTTCCCTTATGAATATCAATGCAAAAATACTCAATAAAATTCTTGCAAACTGAATCCAAGAACACATCACAAAGATCATTCACCATTATCAAGTAGGCTTCATCACAAGGATGCAGGGATGGTTCAATACCCGGAAATCCATCAAAGTAATCCACTACATAAACAAACTCAAAGAAAAAAACCACATGGTCATTTCGTTAAATGCTGAAAAAGCATTTGCCAAAGTTAAACATCCCTTCATGATAAAAGTCTTGGAAAGATCAGGAATTCAAGGAGCATACCTAAACAAAGTAAAAGCAATAAGCAGCAAACCAGTAGCCCACATCAAATTAAATGGAGAGAAACTCGAAGCAATCCCACTAAAATCAGGGACTAGACAAGGCTGCCCTCTCTCTCCCTATCTATTCAATATAGTACTTGAAGTTCTAGCTAAAGCAATCAGACAACAAAAGGAGGTGAAAGGGATACAAATTAGAAAGGAAGAAATCAAAATATCACTATTTGCAGATGATATGATGGTATACTTAGGTGACCTGAAAAACTCCTCCAGAGATCTGCTACAGCAGATAAACAACCTCAGCAAAGTGGCTGGATACAAAATTAACTCAAGCAAATCAGTAGTCTTCCTATACTCGAAGGATATTCAGACTGAGAAAGAAATTAGGGAAATGACACCCTTCACAATTGTCACAAGCAATATAAAATATCTTGGTGTGACTCTAACCAAACAAGTGAAAGATCTGTATGACAAGAACATCAAGACTCTGAAGAAAGAAATCGGAGAAGACCTCAGAAGATAGAAAGATCTCCCATTCTCATGGATTGGCAGGATTAATATAGTTAAAATGGCCATCCTACTGTAAGCAATATAAAGATTCATTGCTATCCCCATCAAAATCCCAACTCACCTCTTCATAGACCTAGAAAGAGCAATTCTCAAATTCATATGGAATATCAAAAAACCCAGGATAACCAAAACTATTCTCAACAATAAAAGGACTTCTGGGGGAATCAGCCTCCCTGACTTCAAGCTGTACTACAGAGCAGTAGTGATAAAAACTGCATGGTATTGGTACAGTGACAGGCAGGTAGATCAATGGAATAGAATTGAGGACCCAGAAATGAACCCACACATTTATGGTCACTTGATCTTTGACAAAGGAGCTAAAACCATCCAGTGGAAAAAAGATAGCTTCTTCAACAAATGGCGCTGGTTCAACTGTCAGTCTACAGGTAGAAGATTGTGAATTGATCCTTTCCTATCTCCCTGTACAAAGCTTAAGTCCAAGTGAATCAAGGACCTCCACATTAAACCAGATACACTGAATCTAATAGAAGAGAAAGTGGGGAAAAGTCTCGAACACATGGGCACAGTGGAAAAGTTCTTGAACAGAACACCAGTGGCTTGTGCTCTAAGATCAAGAATCGACAGATGGGACCTCATAAAATTACAAAACTTCTGTAAGGCAAAGGACACTGTAAATAGGACCAAACGGCAACCTAGAGACTGGGAAAAGATCTTTAACAATCTTACATCCGATAGAGGGCTAATATCCAATGTATACAAAGAACTCAAGAACCTAGACTCCAGAGATACAAATAACCCTATCAAAAAATGGGGAACAGAGCTAAACAGAGAATTCTCAACTGAGGAACCTTGAATGGCTGAGAAGCACCTAAAGAAATGTTCAACATCCTTAGTCATCAGGGAAATGCAAATCAAAACAAACCTGAGATTTCACCTCACACCAGTCAGAATGGCTAAGATCAAAAACTCAGGTGACAGCAGATGTTGGCGAGGATGTGGAGAAAGAGGAACACTTCTCCATTGCTGGTCGGAATGCAAGTTGATACAACCTCTCTGGAAATCAGTTTGGTGGATCCTCAAAAACATGAACATAATACTACCTGAAGACCCAGTTATTCCAATCCTGGGCATATACCCAGAAGATGCTCCTATATGTAATAAAGATACATGTTCTACTATGTTCATAGCAGCCATATTTATAATAGCCAGAAGCTGGAAACAACCCAGATGTCCCCCACAGAGGAATGGATACAGAAAATGGGGTACAATACACAATGGAATACTACTCAGCTATTAAAAACAATGACTTCATGAAATTCACAGAAAAATGGATGGATCTTGAAAATATCCTGAGTAAGGTAACGCAGTCACAAAATAATGAACATGGTATGTACACACTGATAAGAGGTTACTAGCCCAAAAGTTTGAAATACGCCAGAGTCACATCACAGCAACGGTAAGGCGGAGTGTGAGGTCCCAGATGGAGGATTTGGAGAAGTGATTGAAGGACCTGAGGGAGTTTGCATCCCCAGAAAGGCAGCAACAGTGGCAACTGGCCTGACCCCCTGATACTCCTGGAGACTGATCCACCAACCAAAGAATACACATGGAGTGACCCATGGGGCTGGCAACATATGCAGCAGAAGAGGGTCTTGTTAGACATCAGGGGGAGGAGAGGTCCTTGGGCCTGAGGGTATTAGATACCCCAGTATAGGAGAATGCCAAAGAGGGAAAGGTAGAGTAGGTGGGTATGTAGGTGGGGGAATACCCCCATAGAGGCAGGGGAGGGGGGAGGGAATAGGGAGGTTCCAAAGGTGAGATCTGGAAAGGGGAAAACATTTAAAATGTAAATAAAGTAGGAAAAAAAGACCAAACATCCAGTTGGCATGTATAAAAGGAATAGAAGATGTTTGGAGTAGTCATTACCAAAAAAATGTGCATACCAACAAGTGTGTTTTTTAATGTTAACTAGGAACCCACACTTGCAATGCAATTGGTTTTTATATTTTTGATTAATCTGATACATATGTGTCTTTATGGAGTATGGTGTGATTCAAAACATTCATATGAAATGATCTGAGTAAATGTGTGCTATTACAATGTTCATGTTCTTATTGTTTCTTTTAGTTTGGCATCTTCAAGCTTTCCCATTTTCATTTAGTTATTCTTAACTGGTCACTCCACTGGAGTATAATTGTAAATTGAAGAAAGGATTAACTTTTTTTTTTTTTTTTACAGAAGGTCTTTATTTTATTTTAATTTATTATTATTAGTATTATTAGTATTTTGGTCTTTACATTTTATTTTTTTCTACTTTATTTACATTTCAAATGTTTTCCCCTTTCCAGATATCCACTTTGGAACCTCACTATTCCCTCCCCCCTCCCATGTCTCTATGGCGGTATTCCCCCACCCACCCACCGCCCACTCTCGGCTTCCTCCTTGGCATTCTCCTATACTGGGGGATCTAATACCCTCAGGCCCAAGGAACCTCTCCTCCCCCTGATGTCTAACAAGATCCTCCTGTGCCGCATATGTTGCCAGCCCCATGGGTCACTCCATGTGTATTCTTTGGTTGGTGGATCAGTCTCCAGGAGTATCAGGGAGTCAGGCCAGTTGCCACTGTTGCTGCCTTTCTGGGGATGCAAACTCCCTCAGGTCCTTCAGGCCCTTCTACAAGTCGTCCATCTGGGACCTCACAACCCCCCCCCCCACTGTTGCTGTGAAGTGACTCTTGGGTATTTCGAACTCTTGGGCTAATAACCACTTAACAGTGAGTACATACCATGTACATTCTTTTGTGACTGTGTTAGCTCGCTCAGGATGATATTTTCAAGTTCCATCCATTTCTCTGCAAATTTCATGAAGTCATTGTTTTTAATAGCTGAGTAGTATTCCATTGTATAAATGTACCACATTTTCTGTATCCATTCCTCTGTGGAGGGACATCTGGGTTGTTTCCAGCTTCTGGCTATTATAAATATGGCTGCTACGAATGTAGTGGAACACGTGTCTTTATTACATGTTGTAGCATGTTCTGGGTATATGCCCAGGAGTGGAATAGCTGGGTCCTCAGGTAGTATTATGTTCATTTTTCTGAGGGTCTGCCAAACTGATTTCCAGAGAGGTTGTATCAACTTGCATTCCGACCAGCAATGGAGAAGTCCTCCTCTTTCTCCACATCCTCGCCAACATCTGCTGTCATCAGAGTTTTTGATCTTAGCCATTCTGACTGGTGTGAGGTAGAATCTCAGGGTTGTTTTGATTTGCATTTCCCTGATGACTAAGGATGTTGAACATTTCTTTAGGTGCTTCTCAGCCATTCAAGGTTCCTCAGTTGAGAATTCTCTGTTTAGCTCTGTTCCCCATTTTTTCACAGGGTTATTTGGATCTCTAGAGTCTAGCTTCTTTAGTTCTTTGAATACATTGGATATTAGCCCTCTATCGGATGTAGGATTGGTAAAGATCTTTTCCCAATCTGTAGGTTGCCATTTTGTCCTATTTACAGTGTCCTTTGCCTTACAGAAGCTTTGTAATTTTATGAGGTCCCATTTGTCGATTCTTGATCTTAGAGCACAAGCCATTGGTGTTCTCTGTTCAAGAACTTTTCCACTGTGCCCATGTGTTCTAGACTTTTCCCCACTTTCTCTTCTATTAGATTCAGTGTATCTGGTTTAATGTGGAGGTCCTTGACCCACTTGGACTTGAGCTTTGTACAGGGAGATAGGAATGGATCAATTCACAATCTTCTACCTGTAGACTGACAGTTGAACCAGCACCGTTTGTTGAACATGCTATCTTTTATCCACTCGGTGGTTTTAGCTCCTTTGTCAAAGATCAAGTGACCATAAGTGTGTGTTCAATTCAATGGGTATTCCATTGATCTACCTGCCTGTCACTGTACCAATACCATGCAGTTTTTATCACTACTGCTCTGTAGTACAGCTTGAGGTCAGGAAGGCTGATTCCCACAGAAGTCCTTTTATTGTTGAGAATAGTTTTTGCTATATTGGGTTTTGTGTTATTCCATATGAATTTGAGAATTGCTCCTTCTAAGTCTATGATGAATTGAGTTGGGATTTTTGATAGGGATTGCATTGAATCTGTAAATTGACTTCGGCAAGATGGCCAATTTAGCTACATTAATCCTGCCAATTTATGAGCATGGGAGATCTTACCATCTTCTGAGGTCTTCATCAATTTCTTTCTTCCGAGACTTGAAGTTCTTGTCATATAGATCTTTCACTTGTTTGGTTATAGTCACATCAAAATATTTTATATTGTTTGTGACATTTGTGAAAGGTGTTATTTCTCTAATTTCTTTCTCAGCCTCTCTATCCTTCGAGTATAGGAAGGCTACTGATTTGCTTGAGTTAATTTTGTATCCAGCCACTTTGCTGAAGTTGTTTATCAGCTGTAGCAGATCTCTGGAGGAGTTTTTCAGGTCACCTAAGTATACCAGCATATCATCTGCAAATAGTGATATTTTGATTTCTTTCTTTCCAATTTGTATCCTTTTCACCTCCTTTTGTTGTCTGATTGCTTTAGCTAGAACTTCAAGTACTATATTGAATAGATAGGGAGAGAGAGGGCAGCCTTGTCTAGTCCCTGATTTTAGTGGGATTGCTTCGAGTTTCTCTCCATTTAATTTGATGTTGGCTACTGGTTTGCTGTATAGTGCTTTTACTATGTTTAGATATGCTCCTTGAATTCCTGATCTTTCCAAGACTTTTATCCTGAAAGGATGTTGAACTTTTTCAAATGCTTTTTCAGTGTCTAACGAAAAGATCATGTGGTTTTTTTCTTTGAATTTGTTTATGTAGTGGATTACATTAATGGATTTCCAGGTATTGAACCATCCTTGCATCCCTGGGATGAAGGCTACTTGATAATGGTGAATGATCTTTGTGATGTGTTTTTGGATTCGGTTTGCAAGAATTTTATTGAGTATTTTTGCATCGATATTCATAAGGGAAATTTGTCTGAAGTTTTCTTTTTTTGTTGGGTCTTTGTGGGGTTTTGGTATCAGTGTAACAGTGGACTCATAGAATGAATTGGGTAGTGTTCCTTCTGTTTCTCTTTTGTGGAATAGCTTGAAGAGTATTGGTATTAGGTCTTCTTTGAAGGTCTGATAGAATTCTGCACTGAACCCATCTGGTCCTAGGCTTTTTTTGGTTGGGAGAATTTTAATGACTGATTCTATTTCTTTAGGGGTTATGGGACTGTTTCGGTGGTTTATCTGATCCTGATTTAACTTTGGTAATTGGTATCTGTCTAGAAAATTGTCCATTTCCTCCAGATTTCCCAACTTTGTTCCACATAGGCTTTTGTAGTAGGATCTGATGATTCTTTTTAATTTCCTCAAGGTTTGTTGTTATATCTCCCTTTCATCTTTAAATTTATTAATTTGTACACTGTCTCTGTGCCTCTGGTTCTTCTGGCTAAGGGTTTATCTATCTTGTTGATTTTCTCAAAGAACCATGTCCTGGTTTTGTTGATTCTTTGTATAGTTCTTTTAGTTTCCACTTGGTTGATTTCAGCCCTTAATTTGATTATTTCCTGCCTTCTACTCCTCTTGGGTGTATTAGCTTATTTTTGTTCTAGAACTTTCAGGTGTGCTGTTAGGCTGTCAGTATATGCTGTCTTCAGTTTCTTTTTGGAGTCATTCAGAGCTATGAGTTTTCCTCTTAACACTGCTTTCATTGTGTCCCATTGGTTTGGGTAAGTTGTACTTTCATTTTCATTAAATTCTAGGAAGTCTTTAATTTCGTTCTTTATTTTTTCCTTGACCAAGTTATCATTGAGCAGAACATTGTTCAGCTCCCATGTGTATGTGGGCTTTGTATTGTTGTTGTTGCCATTGAAGACCAACGTTAATCCATAGTGATCTGATAGGAGGGATGGGATTATATCAATCTTCTTATATCTGTTGAGGTTTGTTTCGTGACCAATTATATGATCAATTTTGGAGAAGGTACCTGAGGTGCTGAGAAGAAGGTATATTCTTTTGATGTAGGATGAAATGTTCTATAGATATCTGTTAAATCCATTTGGTTCATAGCATTGGTTATTTTCAATGAGTTTCTGTTTAGTTTATGTTTCCAAGATCTGTCCATTGTTGATAGTGGGGTGTTGATGTCTTCCACTATTATTGTGTGAGGTGCAATAAGTGCTTTGAGCTTTAGTAGAGTGTTTTTTATGAATGTGGGAGTTCTTGCATTCGGGGCATAGATGTTCAGAATTGAGAGTTGTTCTTGGTAGATTTTTCTTTTGATGAGCATGAAGTGTCCCTCTTTATCTTTTTTGATGACTTTTGATTGAACGTCAATTTTATCTGATATTAGAATGGGTACTCCAGCTTGTTTCTTGGGGCCATTTGCCTGGAAAATTGTTTTCCAGCCCTTTACTCTGAGGTAGTGTTTGTCTTTAACACGGACTTGCATTTCCTGGATGCAGCATAATGGTGGGTCCTGTTTATGGATTCAGTCTGTCAGTCTATGTCTTTTTATTGGGCAGTTGAGACCATTGATGTTAAGAGATATTAAAGAATAGTGATTGTTGTTTCCTGTTATTTTTGATGCTGTTTATGTGGATATCTTCTTTTGAGTTGTTGAAAGATTACTTTCTTGCTTTTTCTTGAGTGTAGTTTCCCTCCTTTAGTTGGCGTTTTCCGTGTATTATTCTTTGTACGGCTGGGTTTGTGGAAACACACTGTGCAAATTTGGATTTGCCATAGAATATTTTGGTTTCACCATCTATAATTATTGAGAGTTTTGCTGGTTATAGCAGCTTGGGCTGGCATTTTTGTTCTCTTAGAGTCTGTATGACATCTGCCTAGGATCTTCTGCTTTCATAGTCTCAGGTGAGAAGTCTGGTGTAATTCTGATAGGTCTGCCTTTATATGTTACTTGCCCCTTTTCCCTTACTGCTTTTAATATTCTTTCCTTGTTTTGTGTATTTGGTGTTTTGACTATAATGTGACGGGAGGAATTACTTTTCTGGTCCAATCTATTTGGCGTTCTGAATGCTTCTTGTTTATTTATGTTCATCTCTTTCTTCAGGTTAGCGAAATTTTCTTGTACAATGTTGAATATATTTACTGGTCCTTTAAGTTGGGAATATTCACTCTCTTCTATACTTATTATCCTCCGGTTCTGTCTTCTCATTGCATCCTGGATATCTTGGATGTTTTGGGTTAGGAGCTTTTTGGATTTTGTGTTTCTTTGACTGTTGTGTCCATGTTTTCTATGGTATCTTCTGCACCTGAGATTCTCTCTTCCGTCTCTTGTATTCTGTTGGTGATGCTTGCATCTATGACTCCTGATTTCTTTCCTATGTTCTCTAACTCCAGGGTTGTCTTCTTTTGTGGGTTTTTTTTTATTGTTTCTATTTCTGTTTTTAATTCCTGAATGGTTTTGTTTATTTGTTTGATTGTGTTTTCCTGTAATTCTGCCCATTTGATTGTGTTTTCCTGTAGTTCTTTAAGGGATTTCTGTGTGTCCTCTTTAAGAGTTTCCAGTTGTTTACCCATGTTCTCTTGTATTTCTTTAAGGGAGTTATATATTTCCTTTTTAAATTCTTCTATCATCCTCTTGATAAGTGATTTTAACTCTGAGTCTTCCTTTTCTGGTGTGTTGGGGTATCCAGGGCTGGCTTTGGGGGGAGAGCTGGGTTCTGATGAAGCCAAGTAGTCTTGGTTTCAGTTACTTGTGTTCTTGTCTGTGTCTTTTGCCATCTGGTTATCTCTGGTGTTAGCTGGTCTTTCTCTCTCAATGTGCCTTGTGTTTCCTACAGACCCAGGTGTCAGTGTTCTTTGGAGACCAGTTCTCTTTCCTGGCTGTTCCTCAGTCCCTATGTCTGGAGTCCTCCTGTTGCTGGCTTTTCCACACAAGTTGGCGGTGGGTTGCTTTCTCCCTGTGCTGGTTGGCAATGGAGACCTGGTGGCCCAGACAGAGGTCTTCCTCCACAGGTGGAAGTCAGCACGCTCTTACCTCCCAGCTCTTCCTCCAGAATTAACATTTTTTAATATCTTAATTCATGTTTCCTTTAATTTCTCCTAGTCTATTTGACTAACCTACTAGGAATACCATACTAAAATCTTTACATCCAGATTGGTTTACGCATGGCCAAGAGAACATACATATCTCTCAAAAGTTTATACCTACACACACTTGTAATTATAACACTCTCAGGTTGAAACAGGATGCTTATGGATTTGCATCTAGTTTGGTCTACATAGTGGAGCCTATCCTGACCGAGAGAAAGAAACCCATGCCTATACTGATAGCTTAACCCTTTACCATGATGGAAATTCATTTTCCCCTAGTCCTCTTGATCAGGTCTTATCTAACATGGTAGTACTACTATTGCCAGCTCATGGTTGTAGTCACAAGGCAATCTCAGTCTTTTAATTCGTCCCAGTAATATAAATATCTCAGTTTTCTTTCCATTCATCTAGATTTTTAAAATCTTACTGTCTAAACCCAAGAAGACAAAAAAGATCCAACAATGGTTTTCCACTTTATGCCTTGGTAGCAATTATATGAGATGTGTTTTGAAGCTCCTCTTGAAATGTCTGAGACCTGGTAATTATTTTTTCTTTTCTGATGAAGTGTGAAGTCCTTCTAATACCTGTCAATAGCTCTCTGTTCTCTGTATTTGTGAGCAGTAAGAAAGGACTTGAACAGTTCCCCTATAACCACTACTACCTTTCTTTCATCATCACAATTTTGGTCCCATATCTGGTTATTTTGTTTAGAGATTGAACAGTTGTTATTGTATCCCCAAATAATCTATGACATTAAAGGTAGATAGTAACATCCATAAATGTTAAATCCATTTTAACATTCACACTACTTTAAGAAAACAGGAAATATATGTTCAGTGGTCCAATGGAATTGTGTTAATTTTTATTTTGTGGAAGGCACATTATTAGAAGTTTAGGATATATCTATTAGTAAAAGGAAGCCTTGGTTTCAAATAATTCACTTCTTAGTGATGTATAGAGGTAGGACTGACAAAAGGACAAGCCAAGCACTTGTAGAAAGGATGTGACCAGAAGAGACTGACTCTGAGGCATTGTTGAACATAGCTATGTCTTAGCTTCACTATGTTTCTAGAACTTAGCACAGACCTAATGTCTTTGTCAGGGTTTCTATTCCTGCACAAACATCATGACCAAGATGCAAGTTGGGGAGGAAAGGGTTTATTGAGTCTACACTTCCATGCTGCTGTTCATCACAAAAGGAAGCCAGGACTGGAACTCAAGCAGGTCAAGAAGCAGTAGCTGATGCAGAGTCCATGGAGGAATGCTGCTTACTGGCTTGCTTGCTTCTCCTGGCTTGCTCAGCTGGCTTTCTTATAGAGCCCACAAGACTACCAGCTCACAGATGGTACTACTCACATGGGGCCCTCCCTCCTTGATCACTAATTGAGAAAATGCCTTACCACTGGATCTCATGGAGGCATTTTCTCAACTGAAACTCCTTTCTCTGTGATAACTTCAGCTTGTATCAAGATGAAACACTAAATTAGCCAGTACACTTAATATGTAGTAAGTATGAAAATAAACATATGTTGCATTAAATCTTATCACCCTATTCTTGTTAAGGTAACCACAAGGTCAGAGGTAATCTTCAGCAACTTATTATACTGTTATAAAATTACTAAAAGAGAAAGAAGGGTATTCATTTAAAGTGTACCTAGATAGTGTTACAAAGAGATGAATCACCTAAATTATTTCCTCTCCCAAAACCCTTTAATTTTAAAGGAGGCACAGGGCATGATAACAAAGTAAAGGTTTAATTAGTATTTGTTATATTTGGCTTAACAGTTTAGGTCAAGATTATGATTTACAGGTTTTGGATTGTTTTTATAAACTATATGTAATCTTTATAGTAGTATATTGTAGTTCCTTTTGGGTAATAATGCATATGATCTATTTGTGCCCACTATACAGACATTAGCTTATAATTTTACTCATTTAAGGTCTTACAATGCTTGGAGTTGTATCTCTGCTTCTGTTGCATGTTGCTGTTTGTATTGTTAATTAATTCTATATTATATTTCCATGAACAAATATAATAACATTAGTATATTATTCCTTGGCAAGGGAATATTCTTCCCCTAGAAACAAAAAGACACACTGTGGTACAAATTGGTGACTATCTATGCGCTCAAGAATTACTTCTATTTATTTATTTATTTATTTATTTATTTATTTATTTATTTAGTTTTTTGAGACAGGGTTTCTCTAAAGCCCTGGCTATCCTGGAAATCACTTTGTAGACCAGGCTGACCTCGAACTCAGAAATCTGCCTGCCTCTTCCTCCTGAGTGCTGGGATTAAAGGCATGTACCACTACTGCCCAGCAAGAATTGCTTCTTAATTTTCAGAGGTATGTTGGAATTATATTCTCCATCTGATTGTTGTAGTCTCTCTCTCTCTCTCTCTCTCTCTCTCTCTCTCTCTCTCTCTCTCACACACACACACACACACACACCCCAAAACACAGAAGTCTCACCCCAAATGCAATACAGAGTTTGGGAAACATTGAGCTAATTTACCCCAGGTTCTGTGTTCCCATGTGGAAGCAAATTTGTGGAGATTTTTTTTTTGTTTTTGCAACAGAGCAAAGGTAGTTAAAACTCAAAGCATTTTAAAATTATGTTGGTAAAAACAGCATAGAGACTTTACAAATGGTGAGATCTTTCATATAGGCCTAAGATGCTCTAGCTTTGGGGTTAGTAGAATCTAGTGTTCTGCTAAGTTAATAAATTCCAAAATATTTTTACCTGTGAATAACAGACTAATAGGAATGGCAGCCGTGTAGCATTTTGTTTTGTCTTATTTCAGTGTTTTTGTCTACAATTGAAGTCCCTACTGCCTATATTTTATCAGGGCATTTGTGATTATAATTGCCACACACTCATACATCAAGTTAGTCTTTCTATCTCAGGATCTGTTGCTTCATTACAAAGTTCCTTCTCTACATAAAGTGGCATTCACAAGCTATGTAACAAAACATTCCCAATTATGGCATATTTTTAGCCACATGTATTTTGTCTTCTTTGATCCATACAAGGTTAAATATTGAACTTTTTCAAGACTTAGACCTTGATTCTCTTCTCTTTATAGAGTGCATTTTGCTAGGTTATTTTCATAGCTGTTTTGATAAAGTCTGTATAGAAATAAACAAATTTAAACCTAGCAAATTTAAAGTCAATTATGTTAAGCAAATAAAATCAAAATTTCTAAAGAATTAAACACATAAAGAAAAGTATGAATACCCCAAATATCTACCTTAGCAATTTTTTATAACACACATACCTATGTAGCTACCAGATAAGTTGAGAAATAGAACAAAAGTATTGCTTGCCTTGCATATAACAGAGCCTTTATGTTCTCTCTTTTCAATTACACTTAGTAACTTTAGGCCTGAGTATTTCTGTTAGTTTGTTCAAGACACCCTCACTGTGGAGCTCGGGCTGGTCTCAAATCATGATCTTCCTGCAATAGTCTCTTGAGTACTAGAATTACAAGCATGTGTTACCATGCTTGACTACTGTCAAGTGTATTAAATCATATGTATAATTCTATTGTACATAGGATCAATTGCTTTTGAATAAGACAAATAAAATTATGATATCTGGGAAGTTGTCTAGCCCTTTCATATTTAACACAAAAAGCAATTAAACAAATCTCTATAACAATAAGATAGAAACAAAACAAACTGTTTTTTTTTTTCACAAGAGGTAACCAAAATATGCCACTTGGGAATAAAATTTATTTTTATGTAAAGTTACATATGAACAAATCAGTATAAAGAAGAACATGCTTTCCGCTTTTTGTTCTTCAGAATGAAAACTAAAACCTGCATAAATATGACATGACTGCTCCATGGCATGGTTATGGTGTGGGTTTTATTATAGATATAAGTCAGAGAATAGCCAGAGACATCTGGAAGAGTCTAGGATATAAAGAGACAATAGTATACTGGAGCATGGCAGACTGGAACTTCTGAAGCAGACGCAGAGCTGCTGGATCTGTCTGTCTGTCTGTGTCTGTTTATCTATCGATCTATCTATCTATGAGTGGCTGCTTGTTTTTTGTTGTTATTGTTTATCAATTACAGCTTTCACACCCACACACACCCACAGAGAGAGGGAGAGAGAGAGAGAGAGAGAGAGAGAGAGAGAGAGAGAGAGAGATCAAATATGGAAGGCAAAAAGATTATGGGCAAAAGAGAATGTATAGCAAAATAGCAAGACTATAAGGAGAAGGAGCAACTGGAGAGGAGAGAAGACTATGAGCTAACAAAGTTTAGAGCAGTAGGGAGGTGAGAATAGGAGGTTGGGTGCTAGCATGGACTATGAAATGTGTAACCAGTACTTATGATACTAAGGGTGCCTGGAGGCCAGAATGTGCATTAGTATGCTAATAGGTACCACAGATAGCCATTTGTTCCTTCTGCCAGTGAGAAGGGAAATTGTTCTTTTGGTAGTGGGGAACCAACTTCACAAGGTCCTGTGGAATGCTGGCTTCAGTCTAACTCTCAGAATTTAGGGCAATAGAACTTCCTTTGGATCTGACAAAATTACTTTTTTGGGTTTTCATTGCCTTATAAAGGTACCCTGCCATGTAGTACTTCTATCAAACAACTGTATAACTTTCTCTTGTTAATTAATTTTGTGCAAGTTTAAGTCTCCCACTTGACTGAAAAAGCCTAAGAGGGAAGCACTGACATAGCACCAGCAATAAGTCACTCTGCAACTCTGATAGATCAGGATGAATACTAGAAAACTATGTAACCCGAAATATGAAACCACAGACTGCCAAAGAAAGAAAGAAAGAAAGAAAGAAAGAAAGAAAGAAAGAAAGAAAGAAAGAAGCAGCCATTCCATGAGTGGCTGGTTGATTTTCGTTGTTGCTTATTGTTTATCAATTACAGCTTTGACCTCACTATAATCTCTGTTCTTTCTAGAGCCACATTAAGATAATCACAGTCCTTGGGGGAATAAGATTGGAAAAGCCAGAGCTTAGGGAGGAATACTGAAAAATAGTGTCTACTGGACATGACAGGGTCATTACATTTATGAACTCATAGCATTTATGGCTGCCTATGCAAGACTTACGCCAGATCAAGCTAATTAACATCGCAGGATGGATGGACCCCTAGCTGAGAAGCTATTGGTAGTTGATGGCTGTTGTGAGAGGGAAAGTCAGATGTATGTCTGTCTTCTCTTAGGTTGCCCATGCCTTAAGAGAAGACATAGTCCTATACCCATGTCCATATGAATATTACTAGTTGGACTCACTGGCTTATAACGAAACAAAAATTAAAATAAAATCAAAGAACAAAGGAAGATAGGAAATTTGGAGTGAAGACTTGGGGATTCTGGGAGAAATTTTGGAAACTGGGAAATGTGGGGTGTATATATAATCAAATGACATTGTATATATGTAAGAAATTCTCTAAGAATAGGTAAATAATGTTTTTTAAATTTCAGAATTACAACACTTCCTGAGAACATGTAAATCCCACTTGAACCCTATGACTTTGTGGTATCTATAGCAGCATCTACCAGATAGTTTTCATGCCATGGATTCATCTTTCTTAAAGATCTGATCATGCTCCACTCCCATTTTACTTACTCTGCCCACATAAGACAATAAGTAATTCTGTACGAGGATTTTTAAGAACATCCATGATACAATGTCAATTTTTATTTCCAGCTTCAGTTGCTGTTCTCTTTTCTGGAAATACTGAGGTGTCTGCCCCATAAAAATACAATACTGTGCAAGAGAACTTTCACTGTGGTCATTATGAGAATTGAATAATTCCTGAATTTAGAATTTAGTGAAGTACTTAGAACAATAATACCTGGAATCCTGTAAATGCAGTGTTCCTGTAATTATTGTATTTTTTATTCAACTAACAGTTCTCTGAGTTGCAGATACTGGATTTTATGGAATTTCTTAGGAATATTCATAGAGATATTTACCTAGTATCTTTATTTTGGTATATTTATTTACTTAGTATTTATTGCAACAGTGGAATTCAAATCCAGAACCATAGGCATGTTAAGTAATACCTGTACTTCATTGCCAGCTGAGCTGTCATTGTTGTCATTAGCCTGGCTATGTCATAGATTTATTTGTTACAACACTGACTGTAAAGCAAGGCATTCAAGACCTTCCCTGAGTTAACTCTGTATTCAGGGACTTTACTATGGTCCTGTTAATGAATCTTAAGTTATTCTTTTAATCCAGAACAATTTTCACTGGGTTATGAATTTTCCATTGTTTTTTGGTTTATTGTGTCTCAAGTGTGGGTGCACATTTAGGACAAAAGCACTTGTGAGTGCCTTAGCCTTTTTTATTAAATTATTTTTATTTATTTACATTGCGAGTGTTGTCCCTGATACCCCCTCCCCTTTGCCTCTGAGGGGGTGCTCCCTGGCACCCCCACCTCCCCCATCCCTAGCATCCCCCTTCCTTGGGGTATCAAGAAAAATATATAGCCAACTCGCATTCATATTTTGGGATGCCACTTTGTTAGATATATGTTCTTATAATCTTTATATTCATCATGTAAAATCTCCCAATTTTATTTTAGAAAAACTTCTACCTCCATGTTTTAGCCATTTCTTCTTTACTGAGCAAACATTACAGATAACTTAAACACTATTTAGAGATGCACTTAGGACTGCTGAAAATAAAGAAATATATTGAAATCATTTCAGCCACACATATCCCTGTAATAATGTATTATTCCATATGTTAATAATCTCTAAGGAAACAAAAGTAATTTTTTTTTGTGTTCTTCCCTCAAGAGATGGAAGAACAAAATAAATACTCCTTCTTTGTACCTTTCAAAAATAATTGGTTGGAAAAGAACGGGGTGCAAATTGTTTCTCACTCAAGGTCACTCTGCTGCACATTAACACCACTGAGGCATGCTGGTGAATAACCGGGAACAAGCCCTTTAGAAAAAGCTTAATTAGATGTGAAAGTTAAAAGGGAGAACAGATGAATCCTCAGCATGGTTTTTGGAATATAAGAAGTGTAGTCCATGTTAATGGCAGCACTTGTGTTCAAAACTAGCCTTTTGAACTCATCTTATTATGTATCTAGTTTAAAAGGCTTGTATCCTTATTAATAATGAAATTTGGAAATGAAAGAGGAGCCCTATAATGATGTAGGATTCATGTTCAGGAAGTAATTATTTACCAGAAAAAAATGAATTCAGAAATATTACTTAAGGATGGATAAGGTGCTTTGCTCATTCTTTCATTCAATTATAACTTACAGTTGTATTGGAAAGGTCTACCCTGCAGTTAAAAAGAGAGGTATAACATGATTGCACATGCAACAACAAGTGCATTAACAGAAGCAACAGGGACAAATACACTAGTATTGTACATACACGGGACAAGATATTAGGGCCTGCAATAGAAAGAACAGAGGAATATCACACACTCTGTTTTACTTCTAGAGCTTTGCCCTGAAACTTTTGTGAATCACCAGAGCAAGGGGTTATTGCAGGATGATGCATCAAATAACAGAGAAAGTACAAAAATTGCTTCATAATATGTTCCCTCCATCCCTTCAATCTTTGTTACTGTTTAAGGTATCCAAAGGGAAACATTTGCTTTGTAATTTCAACATTTTCTACATTCTCATATGAAGGTCGCAAAGTTCCAAAATTCTCTTACTAAAGCTAAGGACAATTCCACGCATCCTTGTTTTATTAAAATAAAACAAAACTAAAACCAAACTGTACTTTAAGATATAAAGACACCCCCCCCCAAGATAAAAACCAAAATGTCAACAAAATTCAGTGGTGGGAAGAGTTTTTCAATAAGGGATCTAGACACTGAATATCTGCCTGGCAAAACAAAACAAAATGGTTAAGACCCTTGTGTCTTTGTTTCAAAGATTAAAAAAATTAAATTACAAAATTAATCAGCCAGGTAGTGGTGGTGCAGGCCTTTAATCCCAGCACCTAGGAGGCAGAAGCAGGTGAATCTCTGTGAGTTTGAGGCCATCCTGGCCAATATATTGAGTTCCAGGACAGCCAGAGCTATCAGGCTCAAAACCTTATTTCAGGAAAAAAGATAGATAGATAGATAGATAGATAGATAGATAGATATTCTGAATTGATAATAGGCCTGAATTGTAACTTATACTACTATGCTGTAGAGTTTCTAGAAAAAAAAATATAAGCATGACTTGGGAATAAGTAATGTTTCTTAACAGGACAGATAAATTATGATAAACAGCAAAACTTGAATTGGAAGATCATGCTTATATGTGTACACATGCATATGTACACAAACATTTATATGTATAAACACACGTGCACACAAATATTCTGATTTCCAAAAGTAAATTTCTGAAACAATTTTATAGTCTCACCAGTACCATATGATACTTCCCATTTTTCTAAATATTAGTCAACACATGGTATTTTAAGAACATTATTTTTACAGCTGTTGTTTTAACTTAGCTATTCAGGTTAATATGAATCTCATTGTGCTTCTGTATTTCTTTGATAACTAGTGAATATGAGTATATCTTTGCCAGATATTTTTATAGTTTCTCTTGTAAAACACCTGTTACATATTTTGTCCTTAAAAATTAGCCATTTATCTATTTTTTTACTGATTTACAAGAGGATCCTCTTCTTCTTCTTCTTCTTCTTCTTCTTCTTCTTCTTCTTCTTCTTCTTCTTCTTCTTC
>JADRCH010007473.1:1769853-1806359 GCA_019843965.1 Rhynchomys soricoides
TCTTCTTCTTCTTCTTCTTCTTCTTCTTCTTCTTCTTCTTCTTCTTCATCTTCTTCCTCTCAGTTTCTCTCTCTCTCTCTCTCTCTCTCTCTCTCTCTCTCTCTCTCTCTCTCTCTTTCTCTTTCCATGTTTTACCTGCATGTAGATCTGTGTGCCACATGCATACAGTGCACATGGAAGCCAAAATAGGACATCTGATACTCTGGAACTAGATTTACAGATAGTTTTGAGCCACCATTTGGATACTGGAAATTGAACCCAGGTCCTCTGCAAGCAAGGCAAGTTCACTTAACCAACTAATGAGCCATCTCTCTAGTACATTGGAGGAGTATTTAAATACATTGTAGACTATTATTTAAATGTATAGATCTTGCCAGATAGTCTGTTATTTCTACTAATGAGGAGTTACCAATTTTAACTGTGTATATTAACTATTTGCTTTATTGGTAGTATGTTTTGTGGGGATTACTTAATGAAGCTCCAAACCTGCAGAACAAACATGCAGAAAGACTGAATCATGAGCTTGTTGGAACACTGTAGGTGTAACAGGTGCTTATCAACCAACAATAAAGCACAATGAGAATCACACAGGCTTAAGCTAAGCTTTTTGTTTGCCCAACATTCAGGAAAATTGATCCAAGAAACATGGGAAAAGCAACAAAAGACCCACACAGTGTTGTGAATCTCTGAATGTAGTAAAGACCTCTGATCTTTTTTCAAGACTTCTCACCCTCCCCACTGATTAAACCAGTATAAAAATAATAGTTTGTTTGTGTTTGTTTTTCCTTCCTGGAGCTAGGGAAGTAACCCAAGGCCTGTGTGTGCTATTTCAGTGCTTTACCACCTAGATACATCCTTAGCTTTATGATATTCTTTTTCATGAACTGAAATTCAACTGATTTTGAACTTGAATTGCACCTTCAAGATCTCTTCACAACAAGATTACTATTATATTTTGCTTGGCTATATTTTAAGTCTTCTGTTAGCATTCTGTCTAAACTCCACCCCAGTTACTTGGCAACAGCCAGGTATGCTCCTTCCCACAGTTACCTGGCAACAGCCAGGCTGGCCTGACCCACTATAAAAGGGGCTTCTTGCCCCCTCCTTTCTCTCTTGCCCCTTGCTTCTCTCTTGCTCTTGCTCTTGCTCTCCCCTTTCCGTTCCCTTCCACTCCTTTCCATATGCCCATGGCCAGCCTCTATTCTTCTCTCTCTCTCTCTCTCTCTCTCTCTCTCTCTCTCTCTCTCTCTCTCTCTCTCTCTCTCTTTCTCTGCCTCTACTACCCTCTTAACTCCCCTCTGCATGTCCTGAGTAAACTATTCTTTACTAAACCTTCCTGTGTCTGGTACCTCAAGGGGAAGAATTGCCTTGGACAAGACTGATCCCTGACTGAGACACCTGGGGACTTGGGACTAATGCTCAGAGCCAGTGCTCTTGTGCCACAGAGCAGTTTGTCCAGGCCCAGCCTGGAATTTTCAGCCCTGAGAGAAAGAAACTGTCTCAAAAGGAAAGAGGAGCCGGGCAGTGGTGGCACACACCTTTAATCCCAGCACTAGGGAGGCAGAGGCAGGCATATTTCTGAGTTCGAGGCCAGCCTGGTCTACAGAGTGAGTTCCAGGACAGCCAGGGCTACACAGAGAAACCCTGTTCCAAAAAAAAAACCAAACAACAACAACAACAAAAAAAACAGAGGAAAGTCTCACCCAAGGGAAGGAATCCTAGAACAAGGGTCAGGGCAGCACAGGGTTAGCTCCAAGCTCAAGAAATCCCCCCTGGGACCATGCGGACTGTTACTCTGACCAGTGGGGGAAGGGGTACCAGTTCTGGGCTAGTGAGTGTGGATCTGTATGCACACCTGCAGAGTTTCTTTTTCTTTTCTCTTCCTTCCTTCCTTCCTTCCTTCCTTCCTTCCTTCCTTCCTTCCTTCCTTCCTTTCTTTCTTTTTGAGACAGGGTTTCTCTGTATAGCCCTGAGTTTCTGAGTTTCTCTTTTACAGGATGGATATTTATTTCCTTAGTTTCTGTATCTTCTTTGGTCTTTTGGTCTTTGTGGTCTGGAATTCTGGCAGCCAATGCAACTTCTGGTATAGCAGGGAATTTCCATCCAAGTTGGTAGCTGGAATTCTGGCAGATAGCATGCATGGCCTTTGATTTAGCAGGAGGTTTCTGTTCAAGTTGGGGGTGGTGAGACAAGGTGATGAGGAGTGGAATGGGGATTGATGATATTGTAGATGGGGTACTGAGAGTGGAGGCAGTCTGTAAGTGGGATGCCTACCTAGCATTCTGGAAGCTGGTCTGATTGATGGTCCAGCAGGGAGTCTTTGCCCAAGTTAGGACCTGCAGTTCTAGTGGATGATGTGGCCTCTTGTTCAGCAATGAGTTATCTCTGCCTGAGTGTGCCTACCTGTTCTTCTGGCTGGCATAACCTACACCCCAGTAGTGGATTTCTGTTTGGTTGTGGTAACAGGCAGTGGCAGTGGGGCTGGGGCATGGAGTGTGAAGGGCTGTCAGCAGATTTGGTCTTTGGAAACCAAACTGGGAGAATGGGAGAGGTCTGTGGGCAGGCAGGCTGCCTATCTGTTCTTCTGACTGGCCCTCTGGCTATTCTTTTAAAGCTAATGAAGTTCAAGGACCTAGAAATTTAAGAAAAGAAGAAGGAGGAGAAGGAAAAGAAGGAGGAAGAGGAGAAGGAGGAGGAGGAGGAGGAAGAGGAAGAGGAGAAGGAACTCATTTCTGTACTTTACCTCTGGCAGTCTTTTCTAAAATATTAATTGAAATACCTATTTTAGATTTACTCCATAAAATGATTTAGGTCTCCCACTTTCTGTTGTTCTTTGCAAAACCATAAGAGTTTGTTGTTGCTCTTGTTGTTCTTGTTGTTCTTGTTGCTATTGTTTTAAATCTGATTAAAAAAATTTAAGAGAAATTACCTAAAATATGTAAAAATATATTTTTGTTAAGTGCCAAAAAATATCAACTGATTTTTCTACACAAACTTAAAATGTAAAGTTAAAGATTAGTTTTGAGGTTGACCTGTATTCAGAGATACTTTTGCCTTGGACCATTTAAAATATTCAAATATTGACAAAGTTGAAATAGGCTAACTTTGGCTTTGGAATTGTAACAAGTCTGGCAGAAATAAAGATATTTGGAAGATACACCTGTGTCTTTTAACATGACTATCAGACAATGAAAACAAAGGACCTCTCCCCAAAATGGGAATTTTTTTCCAGGGATCTTATACTGGGAGAAGGTAAGGGCTCCAGCCAGAAGGGAAACCTGACTTCCAGAATGAGATTTCACCCAGTTCTAATGCCTTGTCAGACCACCTTATAACTTGTGAAGTATAGATAATTATAGGTCAGTGTTGGGCAGAATCACAGAATCACACTTTGATACTGGTTAGATGAATATGTCCTTCAGTAGAACTCTCTCCATCCTATACCTCCCTGATCTCTCTTATTCCAGTGCCCACCCACTCTCAGACCACCTACAGTATCTACTCTATTCCAACTTCCCTGGGAGATAAATGTATCTCTCTCTTGAGTCCTTCTTATTACTTAACCATTCTGGGTCTGTGGACTTAACAGCTTTATTTAACAGCTGATATACACTTAGGAGTACATACCATGTTTGCCTTTCTGGATCTGGATTATCTCACTTGTGATAGTCTTTTCTAGTTCCACCCATTTGCCTGCTAAATTCATGCCATTTTTTTCACAGGTGAGTAATACTCCATTTTGTAAATGTCATGCCAGTAGGACTTGCTGAAGGAGGTAGAAGCAGAATGACCATGAGTTTGAAGCCAGCCTGGAATATATGTTCACTTTTCATTTGATTCTTTTAATTGGCATCCAGAAGATGGGTGGCAAGATGACTTAAGGCAGAGATTGTGACCCTGAAGTCCAATAAAACAGTAGTTGCTAAGAGGTTAAACATTCTGTTTTAGAGAATGTATTTTTATAGCTAAATATGTTACTAGTACTCCATTTCCCCAGTTCTAATTCTTGTTGATGTGAAAATTTGGAAACAGAGGAAGGAAGGAAGTTTGAGGATCATTTATTTTGGAGGAGAAATTAAACAGGCTAGACACTGGGGCCTGGAAGACCTACTACAGATTGCCTCTACCAAAACAAATCAGGAGGTCAAAATTGCTAGAAGAGATAATTTTATTCAAGAATGGGCCTAGAAAAGTGAAATACAGACCATGTGATTCACAGAAAGGCAGTTCCTATTTTCAAAGTTGAGAGGTGGTCTCAGGGAGTTTTATGGATAAATGAAAAATTTTGATTGCATAAATGTTTATTGTCTGGTAGAAATTGTTTCTTTGAACAGTAGAAGTTTACGCTGATACTTCTGGAGCTTATCAGGCCTGGCAAAATCATCCATCCATCATAGTACACTAATAATAGGTGGTGGTAGGATGTCTCCAGAAAGAGCACCAAGTGAAGAAGAATTATTTGCAAGTAAATAATAATGATCAGTGAGTCAACAGGTAAGTCTGGCCAGGTTTCCTTCCTTCTCATATATATATATATGTATGTGTGTGTGTGTGTGTGTGTGTGTGTGTGTGTGCACGCGCGCACGTGCTTAGCTAAAGACAGCTACTTGCAGCTTAAAAAAACATACCTCATTCTTTATACATTTATTGTTATTCTATCATTTTAGTCTATTTTGTTACCATAAAAACAATAACGCTGCCCAGTGTCAGGACAGATCTTGGGATTTGGGGTATATCTGCCTATCTATCTATCTATCTATCTATCTGTCTGTCTATCTATCTATCTATCTATCTATCTATCTATAGACATATATTTACCTTGGTTTATTTAAAATATATATCTATTAGAGAGACAAGCTTAACAGAAAAGATATGATAAATAACTCTACTGAGGGAGAGAAAAAAAAAGTTTGGTGTAAATGAACATTGTAAACTAGTTAAGACAAAAACAGTATCATTTGCAAAAGGGTAGCCTTGTATTTAGAGTCTATATTCATTGTATTATTAAGCTCAATATTTACATTTGTAGATAAAATGTTCTTATTACGTATACATATATTTACATATATATGTTACACAACTGACACTTTCAATGTCAACTCCATTTGAGAGATTAATTTTTCTATTCTGATTTTTTTTTTTTTTTGATAAAAGGTAATGGGCTTTTTCTTCCATTTTCACTTGAGAACGTCCTCAATCTTTTTTCTTTTGTTCAAATAGTTATATTTCTTTGGAGTACAAGGCTTGTCTTTTTGAAAAGCTTGGTGGTACTATAAACTATGTGAAGTGTTTTGTGTATATTAAACTATAATTTGTGCCTTCTCACTTCTGTTATGGCTCTGTGCTTGTTAATATGTTAGATGAACTACATGTAAGCTCTTAGTAAAAGAAAAACAGAGGAAATGTTTAGTCAATGTGTGTCCATCAAATGAGATGTGCTCCTGACACCTTCTCTTTGGAGAAATCACAATCAGATTCACAGGCAGACTCTCAGTAGGGTATTTGTCCTTTTCATGTACAGCAGCTAGAAGCTATAGAGGAAAGAAGAATGGGGCAAGGGAAAGAGAGCCCATGAATCTAGCAAGGGTGGGGAGAGAGAGGGAGAGGGAGGGTGGGAAGGAGAGAGAGAGAGAGAATTTGAATTGCAAGCCTCACAGATGAGCATGGTCTGTATAGCAACTAGTTCAAATTTAACAAAAGTTTTTGCTAATGCAACTCACTTTTTAAAAATGTTTTCTCTGTGGTCCATTGTTATCTACTTTTGATTGTTTTCAAAAGACTGGCTAACATCTTGGTATATTGAGTAGTTAATTGGTTTATAGTTCTCATTTTAATGTTTGTATGACTTAGGATATATACAGTAAGTAATCAACCAATTTTATAGTTTTTCATTTTGCCATACTGTGTAAAGTTTGTCACTCAATTAAGACCTGCATTTGGTTATTCTTATTAAAAAGAATAATTCTTAATCATAGCATGGCTGTCCTCTGAGAGGCTCTGCCAGCAGCTGACTGAGACAGATTCAGATGCATACAGCCAACCATTGGACTGAGGTCAGGGACCCCTAAGGAAAAATTAAGGGAAGGTTCAAAGGAGCTGAGGAGGATGGTAACTCCATAAGAAGACCAACAGTGTCAACTAACCTGAACTCTCAGGGCTCCAAGAGACTAAGCCACCAACCAAAAAGCATACATGGGTTGGTCCAAGGCCCCTTGGAACATATGTAGCAGAGAACTGCCTTGTCTGGACTCAGGGGCATCCCATCAGAGTTGAAGGAGAGAAGGGATGGGGTGAGGAACTCTGAAAGGGAGGACCAGGAGAGCAAGTAACATTTGAGATGTAAATAAATAAAATATAAAATAAAAATATTTTGCATTTTCTGCCATTTGTGTTTTAGATATTTGTCTGCTTAGGAAATTGTACTAATGAGGCCAAAGTTCCTTTAAGGATTGTTCTGTGTTAAAGTCTTTTAAATGACTATTATTTTTATTTATTACTACTTTAAGTATCTGCAGCTAGAAACATGTCTAGTTGTGTATCTAAACTTTATATTGGGCACTTTCATGAAAGCATCATTCCATTATTTTCTGAGAGTGTTACCTATACACGGGTCGTAACAGCACCCTCTCTGTGAATTACCTTCAGGAAGAGAATCTTACAACTTCCAAGATTGCATTTAATGATTGACTGTTGATATACAAAGGCCTGGCCTCCTTACCTTAAGATGGAATATCAGAGTATTTCGTTTCTTCTTTTAGATTTATTTTATTGTTTTCTTGTGTTTATCACTGTGTGTATACCACAGATGACTTTGGAAGATAGATGTGTCAGATCCCTTAAATGTGAATTTACAGGGAATTCAGGTTCTCTGAAAGAGCATTTTGTGTTCTCTACCACGGAGCCATCTCTCCAGCCTCTAAATGGAGTTTATTTCAGAATTTCCCATTTGATTAGCTAAAGCTGATGGTGCAACTGTGTCCTATTTCAGCCTCTCATTCTGCCCAATCCTGCTTCCCTTGTTCTCCTACTACTGAGGGTCTCTTCAAACTTTATAGGTCAGCAAAGTGACTATTGATTAAGTATGGCAAGAAGGCAGTTCAGCACAACAGAACTCAGTAGCCAGAGTAGGTTCAAACTTTGTAAGTCTGATCATAGGGAGATTATTTTAGGCTTACTTAAGCATAGCACAATCTGAAGAAAACTATTCTTTTGATGTTAAACTCAATCCCACCTTCATAACAAAACATATCTAAATCTCCTTGAGGAAAAAAGTAAGCTAAGTGCGGTTCAGACATGACTATATCAAACAACTTTGAAAAGTACATATGACATCTTTCATAAAGATAGGTTCTATAAATTAACTAAAAAAAACAAATTTATAAGAATGAGTCTGGAGTATTGTCTGGTGCCAGAAAATCTTTGGCAACATAGATTTCACAAAGCTTACCAGGCTAGAAAGCACATCTGCTCCAGCCTTCTGGGTGGAGAACATGTTTTCTATCCTTTTCCTTGAAAGAACAACTTTGTATGGTTAACATTCCAGGTTCCCCTAATGCACAAAGACCTCTGAGACACCCTATATCTTCTGAATATTCTTATCCAAGAACATTCTCCAGTATCCCTTTGCATGCAAATTTCAGTATCTCAAAATCTGTTTTTCAAGAAAATTTACCTCACTCAGTATGATATTTTCTAGTTCCATTCATTTGCCTGCAAATTTCCTGAAGTTGTTGTTTTTAATAGCTGAGACAGGGGAGAAGTACAGAGAGTTAGGAAATTGAATGAAGGTGTATAGCAATGGGGGATGGGAAACTGGGGGGTAGCTACTAGAAAGTTCCATATGCCAGGAAAGGAAGAGCCTCCCAGGACCCAACAGGGATGAGATTAGCTGAAATACCCAACAAAGTGGAAATAGAACCTGTGGAGACCATATCTAGTAGGTAGGCATGGTACCTAGTTGAGGGATGAGGCCACCCACCCATCTCAAAAATAATAATTCAGAATTGCTCCTGTGAAAAAGAAATGCAAGGACAAAGAGTGGAGCAGAGACTGAAGGAAAGAACATCCAGAGACTGCCCCATCTAGAGATCTATACCATTCACAGACAACAAACCCAGACACTATTGCTGATGCCAAGAAGTACTTGCTGACAGGAGCCTGGTATAGCTGTCTTCTGGGAGGCTCTGCCAGAGCCTTACAAATACAGATGCGGATGCTTGCAGCTAACCATCAGACTGAACACAGGAACCCCAATGGAGGAGTTAGGGGAAAGACTGGAGGAGCTGAAAGTGTTTGAGACCCCATAGAAAAACAACAATATCAACCAACTTGAACCCCCCAAAGATCCCAGGGACTAAACTACCAGCCAAAGAGTACACATGGAGGGGCCCAGGGCTCCAACTACAGTTGCAGTGAATTGGCAGCAATGGGAGGGGAGCCCCTTGGTCTTGTATAGGCTCGATAACCCACTATAGTGGAATGCTAGGGCACTGAGGCTGGAGTGGGTGAGTGGGTGAGCACCCTCATAGAGGCAGGGGGAGGGGATATGAGGTTTGTTGAGGGGAAACTGGGAAGGGAGATAAAATTTGAACAGTAAATAAATAAAATAACCAACTAAAAAAAAAGAAAAGAAAAAGAAAATTTACGTCAAGAAAATTTATTCTCAGTAAAATAAACAAAGGTGTTAAAGGTATGAAAGTTAGAGACAAAAGTTAGAGCTTATGACACTATAAAGTTATTTTATAAAATAATGTCGCATGATAAGTAGTCCTACACAGCAGTTTCTAAAAGAGTATTTGAAAGAATATTGGGTATGTTGGCTGGAAATAAAGCTAACAGCACTACAGTAAGTGGAGTACAGAAAATCTGATATGTTCTGGTAGTACAAGTATAGAAGTATTCTCCAATAAGAAGCGCCCATGGAATACTGAAGGAGCAGAATATACTTGGGGCTAAATATCACAAACACTTGGTGTATACAGGAAAAATAGTGTTTATTATGTTTTATGCGATTGTATAGTTATTGTTGGGGACCATAATATTGTATGAAGTCATTGCAATAGTGAAATGAAGCAATTGTAATTATAAACAAAATGTTAGTAGCATACAAAACAGGCTCTTAGTAGCCATGGAGCCTAAAACCTGAGAATTAGGTCTGTGATTTACAAGATACTATAGTTTGAATGTAGTTTGTTAAAAAATATGTAAACTTTAGTTATTATTATAAGTAACTATGTTGGGAGAGTCAAGGTTAGGCAATTACATCATTCATGGTTTTCTTGTGTGCTGTGCTCCTGTTCTTACAGAGTTGAATTAATCATGATAGGAGCTGCTTTGTACAGTTCAATGTAACTCCTTCTGTTTTATCTCTTTAATATGTGATTGCTTGTTTCACTACCTTTCTTCTATGTTTTAACTCATTATAAGGTATCTGCTGAGAGACTATCCAATTTTTGTTTCCAGGTTCTAGAACTATGAGCTGACCTTTTTCCTTTATAAACAGTCTAGTTTCTGGTATTCTGTGGTAGCAATAGAAAATGAACTGAAACTAAACTCTGTAGGAAGTTAATTTCTGTAGAAGATATTGGAAGAGCACAAGTCAATTCCATAGGAATTTATATAAGATTAAAAGTATCTTTTAATATTCTCATGAATATAAGTTTTACCTTTTTATTTCTTATTGTCTGGATTAATAAACATAGGTGTTAGAGACATAGAAAGTTAGAGACATTTGATTATGATACTATAAAGTTATTTTAAAAATAATAAAGTTATTTTAAAAAGACTTAAAATAGCAAATTCATTATAACTTTATCTTAACAGTTATCTTTGTTTTTTAAGCATCTGGAAAATGTATTCAATTCAATTAACAATGGAAGATAACAATTCAGGAAAATCTTGCAAAGGAGTCAAAATAAAAACTATAGTAAAATACATTTTATGATTCAGAGAAAATACAACTCTCTGATGTTTTTCAATATTAAATTTTCAAATCACCATAATGGAAAGTCTGAAAAATGAGAAAACTCATTTGCAGGATAAGTGCATATGAAAACTGAAGCAACAAAGTGATATTGGGGACCGGAAATTAATATAAAATAAAATGTGCAATAAAAGGGTGTAGTCAACAAGGTTCTGAAATTTTATTACTAAAGTTGCTTCACAGGACACCAGATGACATTGCAAGGTACAATTTCCTAGAAGTCAATATTGACAGAATAATAGAAAAGGATTGCTTTTACTTGCCTCATGAGTGCAATGCAAGACCCTTTTTGCAGTCACACAAGCCAGGAAGATATTACTTCTTAGTTTTCCATTTCCAAAATTAAACCAGAAATACAGGGATGCCAATAAAAATATTGAGAATTCTTTGTGAACTCAGATTTTTGTAAATGCTAAACTCTCAGAAGATGGCATGACAAGCAGTCCTTAAGACCACCTGCCACATTTTTAATATTTTATACAACTCCAAGGTAAGATGCTCACAATATTCAGAATATATTCTTGCCTATCACACCCTAGTGGAAATATATTCAAGTAGCCACTCAGCTTGTCACTTAAAAAGAAAATAACCTCCAGTTCCAGGGGATCTGATACCCTGTTCTGACACTTGCAGTGACCAGTGATGCACCTGGTACACACAAAAGGCCAAATACTTATATAAAAATAAATTTAAAATGTAATTTTTAAAAACAGAAAAATGATATCTACTATATTACTATATCATAGGACAAATTTCAATATTATTGCTATATTGAAATATACTATATTGAAATGTATTTGAAAGTCTTAATTCTATCATTTTTAACTCTATTGAAGTATATTTCTTAATGACTTCAATGAATATCAGAAAGTTATGGGTAGAGTGATATCAGGTAGAAATTAAAGATCATCACTATTTAGAATTTTTAAAATCATCTTAATTCCCAAAGCGTAAGCTACACTTCCTGAAGGATTTTTATAAAACACAAAGAGCTTCATGACTGAATTTTATTCAGTGAGTCTACCTGTGAGAAAATATAACAAGATAAAATTAAAATTGGAATATATATACTAGCTTTACTGTTTCCACAGTCAATTATTTAAGTCTGGTACCTCATCGCATAGGGGGCTACACTTACTTTAATGTTAATGCCTTTGGTGAAGTTCAAATTTTCTTTTATTTGGTTGCCTATAGCATTCATTCTCCATTCTCTGTTTACTGTAGTGTCCGGTGTTTGAAGTCTTAGAGAAATTGTTCAAGAATAGAGGCTTATCTGAGGCACTATCTGAGCTTTCTATGTGCCACTGTCTTGCTTGACACTTGCTTTCAGCATGTTATGGGAAATAAATGGAACAGTTGACTGGAAGTATTATAAATATAAATGATCTTTTCAAGAAAGAAAGCAGTGACTTTTATTCTAAGGCTGCAATAGAGATTCCTATTATGATAATTTACCCTGAAATAATCCTTCAATGAGAATTCATAGGGTGTTGGGGCAGCTATTTAAACTGCTCTCAAAAAGTTTCCAGTATCATGGAAATATCTAAACAAATAACAGAACTAAAGCAGTGCAGATGAATAGACTTATTAGAAGTTAGCCAGCAAAACTTCATAGTGTATCAGCATTACTTAGAGAATTTGTTAAAACAAAGATCACTGGGCCTCCCCACAGTATTGTTCACTTAATGGGCCTGGGGCAAGACCTCAAAGTACATTTTTCTACCAACTGCCCATTTATCATTTATCATTTATCATTTGTAACATTGATTACACACAAGGTTTGAGAATTCACTATAATTGATGTTGAAGGTCTCATATGAAGAAACTTGCACTTTCATGGAGTGATTGTGGGACCAAAGTAGTATAAATGGCAGGGGAAGTGATGGCTAGAATTTTTGAAAAGCTTTGCCCTTTTACCTTTCCAAATTTGTTGTTTGGGATAAATGTAAATTTTAAGTAATATTATCATTCACATTTGGCTAATGAACAAGGAGAGGACAAGGCAAGTCTAAGTATTAATAACTTATTCAAATTAACATATCAGTACAAAGCATATATCTACTGCTCTAACCCATTTTATGTGGTATGAAGATGGTTTCCACATAGCTGTGTAGTAGGGTATTGTAATAAGCATGTTAACTAAACAGGAATTGGATATTAGGCTTCCAATTAACATTAAAGAATGATCTAGAGGAACAAATTTTCAATGAAATTGAAAGAGTAAGATAGGAGAGCTTGAGACACACAGCTGAGTGGTCTAGTGCTCGCTTAGCATGCATAGGGCTCTGAGATCCATCTCTAGCACAGCCAAGGATAGTGGGGATGCCTTAGTTGATGTTTCAATTGCTGTGAAGAGACATCATGAACACCTGAACCTCTTATAAAGGCAAACATTTAATTGGGGCTGGCTTACAGTTTCAGAGGTTCAGTCCATTATCATCTGTTTGCAATGAATGAAGTATAATACAGAGACTAGTGACCATGGAGTTTTTAGCCCTGTATGGGACCTCCATATCACACCCTTTTTCAAGGCCTGCGAAACATCACAGAAGAGTGGGTGGAAAGATCATGAAAGCCAGAGAATGGAGAAGAACTGCTATGAAATAGAATCTTCGGGGCATAGATATACCCATGAACTCACAGCAGCTGTAATTGTCTGCACAAGACCTGTGAAAGATCAAGCCCATCAAGAGTTCAGCAATAAAGGGTGAGGGGCTCATAAAGTCCTACCCTTACCTGAGGAGTTATTAGCTGTTGATGGCTGCTGGGAGAGCAAGCGTCAGTTTGCTTCAGGATTGAGAGCCTTTGTTAGTTTGTCCATTAGAGAGTGCCTGGCCCTATTCCAATACCCATACTGGCAACACCAATTGACTCAATGGGTTCTTAAGGATATATAATAAGAGGATATGAAGTTAGCAGAGTGTTGTGGGTGTCGAAATCCAAGAAGAGTAAAAGGGGAATGACAGGTGAATTTGATGAAAATATATAGTATACATGGATGAAATTAATTGATTAATTAATAATTAAATAGATCTTGAGCTAATAATTTTACAACTGTCAAAGTTGCTGGTAGCAAACACAATTTCTGCAGAGACTGCAGAGTGGTAAATATTTAAACTTTCTTAACCTTCTAACAAATCAAGGCATCTTCTCTTAGATTTGGGGCTAACCTGCCCATCACTACTATTGGAAGTAGAAATACATATATTGATTCCATCAATCCTTTGCTGTACTAGAGAAGAGCAATGTAACAAGAGGTCCTCAGGATAAAGGCCAAGAGGAACAGAACCATGAATATAGCTAAGATATTCATGAGTAAATGAGTATTCAACATATAAAACAAGGAAATGAAATAGTCACATTTCATCGCCAATTCTTCTCTGCCCCATATTTTCCTTGTATAAATTTAGGCATTGTATCTATCAACATATGTAACAATTCCTCAATCTGACGCTCTATCTGCCTCTTGCTATAGTTAGAATATGGAATGTTCCCAATATCTCATGCATGAAAAGCTGATGTCTTAGGGTGTCTGTGGAGAGACACCATGACCATAGCAACTCCTTTAAAGGAAAACATTTAAATGGGGTTGACTGGCTTATAGTTCAGATATTCAATCTATTATTATCATGGTGAGAAGTATAGTGCCATGCCAGCAGACATGGCACTAAAAAGGTAGCTGAGAGTTCTACATCTGGATCATCATTCAGCAGAAAAGACAGTGAGTCACTAGGCCTGACTTTAATTTCTGAAACCTCAAAGCCCATCCCTCCAGTGACACACTTCCTCCAACAAGGCCACATCTCTAATAATGTCATTCCCTATGGGTCTATAGGGTCCATTTTATTCAAACCACCACATGTGGGTACCTCAGTTTAGTGCCATTGGGAATGTTGGATCTTTTAATGAGGTAGAGCCAAGAACAAGGTTAGTTGGCTGGGGTGTACTTTCAAGATAGACAGTGACTAGAATACTTTTATTTTTCTTTGATTTACTTCCCAGACATAAGATGAATGACTTGTTCCACCATCAGTTTCTGTCATGTTGTATTACCACATTGTAGGTCTATTGTAATGGGGTCAATCCATCATGGATCCGAAGTCTAAAACTGTGACCCTTTTCCTCTTTTATAAGCTTATTATCATAGGTAATTGTTATGGAAACAGAAAGCTGACTGACACTTCCTTATATCCTCCTCTGTCCACTCTCAATACTATATGTATTTTATGCCCTTACATTGCCTACTTTTATATCTTACCTTTTTAAACCAACATTTTCAAAAATATTCATTTCACTGGCAATATACTATATATGTACTTCTGTTAGCATTCTAAGCTCTACCCCACAGTTACCTGGCAACAGCCAGGTATACACTATTCTGCAGTTACCTGGCAACATCCAGGTAGGCCTGACCCACTATAAAAGCAGCTGCTTGCCCTCTTGTCCCTCTTGCTCCCATTCTGTCCCTGTGCCCCTTCTCCTTTCTCTGCCCCCCTCCATGTGCTCATGGTCAGTCTCTCTCTCTCTCTCTCTCTCTCTCTCTCTCTCTCTCTCTCTCTCTCTCTCTCCACATGTCCATATGTTCCTGGCCAGCTTCCCCCCTCCCTTTTGACCCTTAGCTACAATCTCCAAATCTCATTTTAGACCTAACTAGCTCTACTTAGGTGGTGACTAGCCTTCACTCTCTGCCCCTTCCCCAGCCCCACATCAAGGGCTCCTACACAGCTAATAGAGCTGCATTTCCAATGGCAGAGCCTGCCCTGAGTTCTCTGCTTCTGTCTGTGGCCCAACCCACAGTTCCCTGAGGTCCCTGTAGGCCAAATGGCCAGATCCGCCCTAGCCCTCTAGCACTGGCCAGCAGGCTGCTGCCTCTGGGGCTAGAAACCCAGACAGAACAGAACTACAGGTGCTGCCTGTCACTCCCTCTGGCCCTGACTGTGCTATGATACCTCTATGCTTATTCCTTTGAGCTTTTCTTCAAAGTTGGCCTTTCTTTTCCTTCTGCTCTACATTAAGGTTATACCAGCCAAGAAAACAGAAACGGGGAACACAAGGAGACCTGTCTGCTAGAGCACACACACCAGCATGGCAGAGCAAACCCCTCCCCCCCCACACACACTTAGGCTGCCAAAGACAATGGGAAAACACACCTGATATCCTTAACCCAAAAGTTTTCAGGCTTTGTTAAAATGTTTGTTCTCCCTAACAGGAACACCTGAAACAATGTTTGTGCTTTTCAACCCCAAAATTTCTTGCTTCTTTATTGAAATGTTTATTTTTCTCCCTAGCATTCGTGATGTATGTCCAAAAAATTTTCAACTTGTTCAAGATTTCTTTGTTTGTTTGCTTATTTAAACTCCAGATTTTATTCCCCTCCAGGTCCACCCTCCAACTGTTCCACATCCCATACCTCCTCTCTGCCCCACTATCTCCAAGAGAATGTCTTCACCCCCCCACCCCCCACCCCACCAGACCTCTAAACTCCCTGGGGCCTCCAGTGTGTTGAGAGTTAGGTGCATCATCTCTGACCAAACCCAGACCCAGCAGTCCTCTGCTGTACATGTGTTGGGGGTCTCATATCAGCTGGTGTATGCTGACTGGTTAGTGGTCCAGTATCTGAGAGATCTCAGGGATCCAGGTTAATTGAGACTTCTGGTCCTCCTACAGGGTTGCCCTCCTCCTCAGCTTCTTCTAGCCTTTCCCCCTCACAAAGACACAGAGATCCAGAGCGATACAATCAGCAAGAGGATTATTATTTCCAATGCATTGGGGTTATCCTGCACATGAGACAGGGGCGACCCCCAATTCTCAAAGCTCACACTTTTTATACTTTCCTGAGGCAGATTCTGGTCACAGCCTGAGTTGGTTGTTGACCTTTCACACAATTAGGGGATTCTTAGTGAGTCCTCACTGTGGTTATTCTTTACCCCAGGGCCATTGTTGTTTGGGAGAGCCTATGTTGACAGAGAATACCTGCTGGCCAGTTGGCCTTATCTCTAGGGAGGGGAGGAGGGGAAGAATGCCCCTTTCTCACGTCCCACAGGAAATATCTGCTAGCTAGGTGGCCCTATCTCCGAAGAGGGGACGAGGGGAGAAAAAGCATTTCTTTTCATCCCTAATTCAACCACAGGGGTCAGCAGGTTCTGTCCATTGGTTGGGTGTAAATATCTGCATCTGACTCTTTCAGCTGCTTGTTGGGTCTTCCGGAGTGCGGTCATGATAGGGCCCTTTTTGTGAGTGCTCCATAGCCTCAGTAATAGTGTCAGGTCTTGGGACCTCCCCTTGAGCTGGATCCCACTTTGGGCCTGTCACTGGACCTTCTTTTCCTTGGGCTCCTCTCCATTTACATCCTTGCAGTTCTTTCAAATTTCTTTAAAGGTCAAAAGTCATCTAATCTACTCCCACAGGTCAAACCAACTATGCTGGTCACCATTATTCAATCCTTAATTAACAACCCGTTTCCTTTTACGGACAAACTGTTACTGCCCATCCCAGATACATAATCAACATGGTATTTTCTTCCTCAGCCATCCAAAGCAGACTTAAAGGATGCCTTCCATGACTAAATTCCTCAAACACCCTTGCTTTTTTAGGATCATAACAACAGACCATGATGTGCTCCCAAGCAAACCATCTCAGGCTTAATACAAGCTACCCACCCTATGCAGACATCTCCCTGCTGGGGTTCTTCTGTTATGATTATCCTACAGGTTTATCTACAGTACTGCTCCCACAGATCCAGCCAAGACTGAAAGCCACCTCCTCAGACATGCCTGGGACTACAAAGCTGCCTTCCTCTAGACACCTCATCTGACTGAAGACTCCTAAGACACACAGACTGAGATCCAGAGACATGCACTGAGTTCCACGGAGGACAGACTTGGGACCTTCCAGCTACAGATGAACTCTCTTGCCAAAGTCGAAGGGCTACTGAATTGGGGGAAGTTACATGATAGTAAGGAAAACATGATGTCTATCTAAATTAATCAGATGTTGTTTAAAAATGATGGTAATACCCTCAAACTGTACAACCCATGAAATAATTAATTGGTTCAATGATCCCTGGTCTTCCCAACCCCCACCCTGAACCCTTCTTACCTATCTGGCTTAGTTGTGCTACCCATCTAGACTTCGTAGTGTTTTCCTTTGATACTTCCACCCCACCCAAAATTTTCTATACAAATGACACAGTCACTCCAATGACCCCTCTCTTTAAAAAAGTAAAAGGGGGGAGATGTAAGACTGTAAAGGACAGCCTGGTTCCTGGTTGAGCTAAGGCTAGAAACTCCGGTGGCCCTGAAGGGAGAGCAGATGTTTTGCCTGGTTCCCTGACACTAGGTTCCTGACAGGAGGCCGAAACCCTCCATAGATTTGTGGCCATCAATCATGTAAGGGCAATGCCCCAAGCCCAGCCACAGGTAGAGGACATGACCTGTGGTCAGGTAGGTTCAAGATAGATCTCCATTTTAATGAGGTACTTAAAGACCTGGCGAACTTAGCCAATAAAATCTTTTTCCAAGACAATCTTCCCTACAAAAGGTATTAACCTCAGGCCAGCCCTGAGACGTGGGGTACGGTTTTACTCATCCACTTTCAACCATGACAATTTAAATGCGTTAAAACCATGGACTGCCTCTTTTCATCAGGATCCACTGTGGGGAGCAATGGAGAAGGCTTTCACCTAAGAGTCATCATCTAATCTCCCAGTGGAAGGCCTCGCTGTGCCCCCAGCCACAGCCACCAAGCCAAGCCAGCTGCCTGACTACAAGCCAAGGACTATCCCAGCAGGACCCAGCTGGAGATCCACCCTTTTTCCCTTTGGCCTGGGCTAGTTTCAGCCTAGGGGATGGACTCCCATCTCAGCTCTTCCACAGCTCCCAGCAGTGCCTGGGTGCCACAGAGCCTGAGAACCTGTTATATCTCCCTTTTTATTTCTAATTTTGTTAATTTGCATACTGTCTCCTGCCCTCTGGTTAGTGTGGCAAAGGTTTTAGCTATCTTGTTGATTTTCTCAAAGAACCAGCTCCTGGTTTTGTTGATTCTTTGTATAGAACTTTTAGTATCTTTCTGGTTGATTTCAGCCCTTAATTTGATTATTTTCTGCATTCTACTCATCTTGGGTATATTAGCTTCTTTTTGTTCTAGAGCTTTCAGGTGTGCTGTTAAGCTGCTAGTACATGCTTTCTCCAGTTTCTTTTTGGAGGCATTCAGAGCTATGAATTTTCCCCTTAAGACTGCTTTCATAGTGTCCCATAGGTTTGGGTATGTTGTACTTTCATTTTCATTAAATTCTAGGAAGTCTTTAATTTCTGTCTTTATTTCTTCCTTGACCAAGCTATCATTGAATAGAGCATTGTTCAGCTTCCATGTGTATGTGGGCTTTGTGTTGTTGTTGTTGCCATTGAAGACCAGCCTAATTCCATAGAGATCTGATAAGAGGCATGGGATTATTTCAATCTTCTTATATCTGTTGAGGTTTGTTTTGTGACCAATTATATGATCACTTTTGGAGAAGGTACCAAGAGGTGCTGAGAAGAAGGTATATTCTTTTGATTTAGGATGAAATGTTCTATAGATATCTGTTAAACCCATTTGGTTCATAACATCTGTTAGTTTCACTGTGTCTCTGTTTAGTTTGTGTTTCCAAGATCTGTCCATTGTTGATAATGGGGTGTTGAAGTCTCCCTCTAATATTGTGTGAGGTGCAATGTGTGCTTTGAGCTTAGTAAAGTTTCCTTTATGAATGTGGGTGCCCTTTCATTCATGGCATAGATGTTCAGAAATGAGAGTTCTTCTTGGTAGATTTTTCCTTTGATGAGTATGAAGTGTCCTTTCTTATCTTTTTTGATGACTTTTGGTTGAAAGTTGATTTTATCCGATATTAGAATGGCTACTCCAGCCTGTTTCTTGGGACCATTTGCCTGGAAAATTGTTTTCCAGCCCTTTACTCTGAGGTAGTGTTTGTCTTTAACATGGAGGTGCATTTCCTGGATGCAGCAAAATGCTGGGTCCTGTTTATAGATCCAGTCTGTCAGTCTATGTCTTTTTATTGGGGAATTGAGTCCATTGATGTTAAAAGATATTAAGGAATAGTGATTGTTGCTTCCTGTTATTTTTGATGTTATTTTTATGTTTGTGTGGCTATCTTCTTTTGAGTTTGTTGAAAGATTGCTTTCTTGGTTTTTCTAGGGTGTAGTTTCCCTCCTTGAGTTGGCATTTTCCATCTGTTATTCTTTGTAAGGCTGGGTTTGTGGAAACATACTGTGCAAATTTGGTTTTGTCATAGAATATTTTGGTTTCATCATCTGTGATTATTGAGAGTTTTGCTGGGTATAGCATCCTGGGCTGGCATTAATGTTCTCTTAGGGTCTGAATGACATCTGCCCAGGATCTTCTAGCTTTCATACTCTCTGGTGAGAAGTCTGGTGTAATTCTCATAGGTCTGCCTTTATGTTACTTGACCTTTTCTCCTTACTGCTTTTAATATTCTTTACTTGTTTTGTGTATTTGGTGTTTTGACTGTAATATGATGGGAGGAATTTCTTTTCTGGTCCAGCCTATTTGGCGTTCTGTAGGCTTCTTGTATATTTTTGTTCATCTCTATCTTTAGGTTAAGGAAGTTTTCTTCTATAATTTTGTTGAAGATATTTACTGGTCCTTTAAGTTGGGAGTCTTCATTCTCTTCTATACCTATTATCCTCAGGTTCTGTCTTCTCATTGTGTCCTGGATATCCTGGATGCTTTGGGTTAGGAGCATTTTGCGTTTTCTTTGACTGTTGTGTCAATGTATCTTCTGCATCTGAGATTCTCTCTTCAATCTCTTGTATTCTGATTGTGATGCTTGCATCTGTGACTCCTGATCTCTTTCTTAGGTTTTCTAACTCCAAGATTGTCTCCCTTTGTGATTTCTCTATTGTTTCTATTTCTGTTTTTAGTTCCTGGTTGCTTTTGTTCATTTCTTTCATCTGTTTGATTGTGTTTTCCTGTAATTCTTTAAGGGAATTTTGTGTTTCCTCTTTAAGGGCTTCTAGTTGTTTACCTGTGTTCTCTTGTATTTCTTTAAGGGAGTTATTTATTTCCTTCTTAAAATCTTCTATCATCATAATGAGATAAGATTTTAAATCTGAGTCTCGCTTATCTGGTGTAATGGGGTATCTAGGGCTGCTTGTTGTGGGGGAACTGGGTTCTGATGATGCCAAGTAGCCTTGGTTTCTGTTCCTTATGTTCTTGCCCTTGCCTTTTGCCATCTGGTTATCTCTGGTGTTAGCTGGCCTTACTCTCTCTGACTGTGGCTTGTCTTTCCTGCAAGCCTAGGTGTCAATACTCCTTAAAGACCATTTCTCTCTGAGAGGAATTTGTGTTTGGAGAGCTGTGGTACAGGGTCAGCTCTGGGGTGCAGACAGTAACCAGAAGGATCTAGTCCCCAGCTGTCCTTTGGTTCCTGTGTCCTGATGGCTTTGGAAGGGCCCCTCTTGATCCAGTGAATCTGAACAGAAGTGGTGGTCTTGCCTGTGCTTGAAGGTGTGTTGGCACTCCTTGGATACCTGCTCTCTCCTGGTACTATTTGAATATGGAGCCCTGTGTCACAGGATCTGCTCCCTGGCCACAGAGAGAAACCAGAAAACCACTCCTCAGTCCCTGTGTCCTGGGGATTCCAGGTGATTCCCTCTGAGCAGACAGGCTTGCCCACACTCCCGGGATTGGAGATTTCTCCCAGCACTATTTGGCTATGAAGCCCTGGTTGCTCAGGCAGAGGTCTCCAGCCACAGATGAAAACCAGAAGACTCCTTCCCCTGGATGTTCCTCAGTCCCTGTGTCCCAAAGATTCAAGGAGAGTCCTGCTGAGCAGTGTTGCTCCTCTTACCTCCTCTCACAGGCTTTTCCACAGTCCTGGGAGGCTAGCTTTCTCCCAGCCCTATTTGGCTATGAAGCCCTGGTGGCCCAGGCAGAGGTCTCCCGCCACAGATGGAAACCAGAAGCTACAGGATCCTTTACTTTTAAGTTTTTATTTTCCTGGCATCATGAACAGAATAGATTTCTTTCCTCTTTGCATTTACTTTTAAAAGCCCAAATTCAAATCTGTGTTTTTTTTTTTTTCCTTGTGATATATTTATATAAACATTTTATTTTCCAAATTCACTTCTGGCTTCTATTTTGCTTTTTATCTCTCAAATATTTGTTCTCCCTCCCTCCTTCTCTCTCCACCCTTCCTGTTTCTCCCCCTTTCACTTTGTTTCTTTCCCTTCCTCTCCACTTTGTGTGGGTGTCTGTTTTAAGCTGACTGATATTTGTTTCTCATATGAGTTCTGTTTTCTGCCTCCTACCTTAACCATAAATTTAGCTTCAAGAATCATCTTGGTAGGAGTCACTACCTGATCCTCATCTGTGGGGTTGAACATAGCCTTCGTGAAACATCTTCAGGACTTTCTTTCCTTTTAGTTAAGCAACATCATTGATGTAAATTGGTACACAATAGATTGGTCAAGTTTGCAACATACAGTGGCTCTATTTTGACCTATACATACATTCATGACATCATCACTACAATAAAAATCACTACCATCCCATGATCCCCAGCTCCACCAAGAGTTTCTTTCCATCCCTTCACACTTTTTTGTTATTGTTTGTTGTTTTGTTTTGTTGTTGGTATGCTTTGAGAGAGGATCTCATATGTCCTTCTAGCTGGCTTGGAACTTAGCTATATAGCCCAGGCTGGCCTCATAAGTTCTTATTATCCTGTCTTACATATGCGCTATGACATTAAACATGTGCCAGCATGCCTGTTGCTTTTTGTTCTGCTTATTAATCCTCTGTCATCTTTCTCCCAGACTTCATTCTATGCCTGTACAAACTTTCTTTCAGTATATGCATTCATCCAGATTCTATGTAAAAGGAACTGTATACTCTTGTTTTAGTTTGGCTTCTTTGACTTGCACAATTAGGTTGATATTCATTCATACTGCTGTGTTAATAATTCCTTTCTTTATATGGCTGAGTGATATTCCATTAGAAGAATACATACCAACTTGTTTATTCATTCACTTGTTAATGGACATTTGAGTTGTTTACAGTTTTAGGTTGTTACACATAAAATTTCTCTGAATATTTGCACACAAACCTTTGTGTAGCTAAATACTTTCAGTTCCCTTGGGTAATTATATAGCCATTCCAAATGTGTTTTCAGTAGTTTTAGAATGGCATGACTTTTTACTTATTGTACTTCCAACCTGCATATGTCTTTATACTTACGTGTAATTCTTGTAAGTATCATGCTGGCTAGATAATATATCAACCTGGCACAGGCTAGAGTTATCTTGGAAGAGGTAGGTACTCTTAACTGAGAAAATGCTTCTATAGATTTGGTGTATAAGTAAGTCTAAAGAACATTTTATTAATTAGTGATTAACAAGAGAGGACCCAGCCTATTATAATTGGTACAACCCCTAGCTTGGTGGTCCTTGGTGGGCTGTATAAGAAAGCAAGCTGAGAAAGCTATGGAGATAAGCCTGTAGATGGTACTCCTCCATGGCTTCTGCATCAATTCTTGCCTCCAAATTCCTACCTTGAGTTACTGGACCAGATTTCTTTCAATGATGGACTTAAAAGCCTTAAGATGAAATAAACCCTTTTCTTCCCATGTTGCTTTTTGTCATAGTGTTTTATCACCAAAAAAGAAACAGTAACTAAGACAGTACCATAGAGTGAAATTTAATTTTTATATAATCTAGCAGTCCCTGCCTTTTGATTGGAGTGTTTAGATAATTTATACCTAATATAATTATTAATGGAGTTAGGTTTCCATCTACTACCTTGATATTTGTTTTCTATTTGTCACATATTTTTCCACATTTTCCTCTTCTACTTTTTTCTTCTTTTATACTAGTTAGTTTTTAAAATTCCATTTAATTCCTTTGTTGGAATATGGTCTGTAACCGTTTTGTTCTTTTAGTGGTCTCTTTAGAGTTTATTGTATATTTTTAATTTATCATAATCTACCTTTATTTAATATTGTATCACTTCAAATTAAGTATAAGAATCTTAAATAATATTTTCCCACTTATTATTAAAATATGTAAAAACAGAAGGTAAATATTAATTTTATGAAATTAGAATAAGTTTTGACTATCATTTCTTCTAATAATTTTCCAGGCACTGTTTTATCCTCACCCTTGGTTAGGAATAGCAATTTCATGTAATTTAAGCATGTGATGTCTTATAGATCACTAGTAATGTGTATATTACTTTTTATTCTTTTTATTCATTACAAATAAATACAAATACACCATGTCTTGAGGTGCATCAACCATTTCTTCCTTACTCTCTAAGCTGCCCTTCATCTAAACTGGTGTATTTTTCTTTCTTTTTTTTTTTTTAAAGATTTATTATTATATGTAAGCACACTGTAGATGTCTTCAGACACACCAGAAGATGGCGTCAGATCTCATTACGGATGGTTGTGAGCCACCATGTGGTTGCTAGGATTTGAACTCAGGACCTTCGGAAGAACAGTCAGTACTTTTAACCACTGATCCATCTCTTCAGCCCCAACTGGTGTATTTTTCATCTAATCAATTATTTTTATCTCCCTAGTGTCATTTTGAGACTTTAGAACATATCCAATGTTGTTACTTAACATATCCAATCTTTTCTTCAGCTTTAGATTTTTGCACATATAGAATTCAGTTTTATTAGCTGTTTTAATATCACTGCTAATTCACACATTCTTGTCAGTTCCAGGTCTGTTTGACTTATCTTTTTCATTCTGAGCTATGTTTTGCCATTTTGCTTTCCTGAGAATCCTTAACAGTGTAGCAAAGATTGTAAAACTTTATTTGTTGGATCCTGGAAAATTTTGTATTTCTATTCATATTCTTGAATGTATTCTTGGCTTATCTAGAATAAAATTAAATTACCTCCAAAACAGTTTGATCTTTTTGGATCTTGCTTTTAAGACCTGTTTGTCAGTACAGATTCCGCACCACATAAGCAAGAACTTTTTGATTATTCTACTTACAATTTATAAGGGATGATGCTTCCATTTTGCCAGTGAAATGATTTCTCACATAGGGGTTTTCATTTTCATTCTCAGGGAATGTAAGTTCCTGGGCTTCAAATAATTTTCTTATATTTATGTGATGGGCAGTATTCCTTCAAATATTTGACATAAACCCAGTTTATATTTCCAGAATATTTTTCTTCAGCAGCTCTCTTATTGCTATTACTGTTTTGTTCATCCAAAACATTTTGACTTTCTAAACCTTTTGACAAATTCAAATTCATCATCTCAATGTATGATGCACTCCATTTTGGTTCTCCAATACTATATAGTGTCCTACAAACACTTTCAAATTAGCAAGTTGCATAATGGTATGTCTAATCGTATTAGTTTTCCACTCTTTGGAGTTGCAATAATCATTCTCTTTTGTCCAATCACTTAAAAAGCTTTGTTTCACAGATTTTTATTTAGAATTTTCTCTTGCTTCTGATGAGATGGTAAATGCAGTTCTTGCGCTCCATCTTTGGTAGAAGTTCTAAGTCAACTTTTCTTTGGTTTATATATAATTGACTCTAAATTGTTCATTCCTGTTGAGAGTGATGGCCCACACCTATAATCACAGTGCTCAGGAAGTGCATGAAGGAACATTATGATTTCAAGGACAGTCTGAGCTACAATGGTGAGACCTTGTAAAAAAAACAATTTGTCTTCAAGTGTGTGGGCTGACAAAAAAGGATAGATACACTCATCTCTGAAGATAATAGGTATTTTTCTTGCTATTCTTTGTGTTAGATTAATTTTTCCTTAACTCTTTATGTTCTATCACCTAAAATCATGATGAAGCTCAAGATAAGCTGTTGTAGTTGGGAGCAAGGGATCTTGGGTGCTGACCAGTTTTATCTAAACTTTAGTCTTCGTACTGAAGCACAAAGGTAGCTTTTGTTTCAACACAGATCAAAGGAGATCTGAGCTCCCCCATTGCCTAATAGTTCCCTTCCTCAAATCTGCCTGTTGTGACATCAGCAGTTTACTAGGGTTTATAGATTCAGAGTTTTAGTGGGGAGCTTTTTATCCTGTATGACTGCTATGGCAAGCCTAGTTAGAATTATAGTGGGAAAAAATTCTTACCATTCTTAAATATCATAATTATATTTCCAGTTATTTTTTTTACTATGTATCAGTATGCTAAACACAACTATCTATAGCTCTTTCCTAATGGGATACATTCCTTTTATTTCAATATCCAGGTCTTCCCATATTAAAAAACATTTCATCTTCATGGGCTTACATGATAAAAGCAGCTCAAATAAACAAAATAAGCAATCAAAGTGTCAGACCAGTGTAGAAGTAAACTAAATTAAAAATTGCACAATTGTATACCTTAGAATATAGATATTTAGTACTCGTTAAAATAGACATCAAGAATATTGAGTATCTATTCTTAATTATTTATTTTATTATACAAAGTAATGGGTCTTAATTATAGCATTTTCGTGTGTGTGTGTGTGTGTGTGTGTGTGTGTGTGTGTGTGTGTGTGTTTGGACCTTGTTCTAATTCACTGTTCTACCTGTCCCCTTCTTATTGCTTCCATTCTACCCCCTTTTGCTTTCATAGAACATGTATTCCATTACCCTTTCCCCCTCTACTCTTCTCGTAATACTTATTTGAAGTGGAAACTTAAGGGTTCTTTGGAAAATCCGTTGTGTTGGATGGTGTTTTGCTGGGGCAAACACGTGAAGGAGTGTTTTCCTGAAGTGGACACAGGTGACAGGCTAAGGCAGACTCAAGAAGGAACACAGTGACAGGACGTTCTGCTAAAGTAAGCACATGAAAGGACACGTGATGAAGGAGTCTTCTCTATTGAAACACATGTATTGGTCTGCTTTACATTGTGTAATTGAGCTCCATATGTCTGGACTTCATAGAGAGAAACACACCAAAAATCTTCTGGTGGTGTGTTGCAGTCCCCTGCTGCTTCTGCAAACTCAGGCTGATTGGCAGAGTGCTGTCAGCTGAGACAGATGCATGTACTGAGGCAAGACCTGTGGAGGCTGGACACATGTGTAGCAGAATTTTCTCCCAAATAATTTAAATATCAATACAAGACGCCTATGATTGGACAGGGAAACGGGAGGCGGAGCTAACAGTTTTCAGAGTCAGAGACAGGTAGAGAGAAGGGAGAAAGATGGAGGAAGAAAAGGATGATCCTGATTTCACATGGCTTTAAATAGCCACAGGTAGCTATGACTATCATACAGGGATAGAATAATTGGGATAACTTGTCTAATCTAGGTGGGCAGTTTGTATCATTATCAATTGTCTCTGAAATTATTGTGTGGGCATCTTGTGAATTGAGAATTTATTTATATATAAATCTGACTGATTAATTATAAGCTTCTAGAGTTTTGATTTACTGGGCTAAGGGGATTTGTGACAACTAGCCACAGGGCATAGATGGCTGAGGGAAGTGGTGAGACCAAGACCACTGGGGCAGAGAGTTAGCTGGGTATAGTGCAGGATGGTACCAAATTTTTAATATTCCCTGCAACACACATGGTGATTGGAGGAAGTATAAAAAGGACTCTTCAGACAATGATGATAACTGTGAACTTGGCTTGCTAGCATAGCACAATGATCTTTGCCTTGCTGAGAGGCACAACCAAGAACTTGTCCTGCTGTCTCTTCCAGTTCCTCCTGCTGACTTGTGCCAAGGTTGAGGCCTGACTGTCTCTGCTAGGTAGTGCCACTGCTGCTAATTCGTGTCTGCTATCCTGACTCTACCAAACTGGACTGCTGGTGTGTGCATGAAGTGTTTGTGAATCGATCAAGCTGCTACTGCTGACTCCTGTGAGCTGAACTGCTGATTTCCTGATAACGCATATGGGATTTGATCCAAAGAACCATTTCTTCCTCCTCCTCCTCCTCCTCCTCCTCCTCCTTCTCCTCCTCCTTCTCCTCCTCCTCCTCCTCCTTCTCCTCCTCCTCCTCCTTCTCCTCCTCTTCTTCTTCTTTCTCTTTTGGCAGGGTTCTTTTTAATGTAGGAATGAGAAACTAGTCATATTTTTTAATACACTGTTAAGTTTTTAAAACTTAACAGTTTTAAAACAGCCATAATAATGGCTACTCATATTTTTGTGAAGGCAATTCATAATTTTATAACCAGCATGTTAAAGATTATACATAGTATTTGACCCATGATTCTACTTTTTAAAAAAAAAAAATATTTAAACTTTTTTTTACAGTCCAGATTTTCTCCCCTCTCCTGGTCCACCCTCTGACTGTTCCATGTCACCTCCTCTCTCCTGAATCCATGAGGATGTCCCCACCCCCAACCCCTACACCCCACCCCACAAGAACTCCCCACTTCCTGGGGCCTCAGTCTCTTGAGGGTTAGATGCATCTTCTTTAAGTCCAGACCTGGCAGTCCTCTGTTGTATATGTGTTGGGGGCCTCATATGAGCTGGTGCATGCTGCCTGGTTGATGGCCCAGTGTCTGAGAGATCACAGGGATCCAGGTTGAGACTGCTGGTCCTCCTACAGTGGTGCTCTCCTCCTCAGCTTCTTCCAGCTTTTCCCCAATTCAGCCATACGGGCCAGCAGCTTCTGACCATTGGTTGGGTGTAAATATCTCCATCTGACTCTTTTCAGCTGCTTGTTGGGTCTTTCAGAGGGCAGTCATGATAGGTCCCTTTTTGTGAGCACTCCATAGCTTCAGTAAAAGTGTCAGGCCTTGGGGCCTCCCCTTGAGCTGGATCTCACTTTGGGCCTGTTCCTAGACCTTCTTTTCCTCAGGCTCTTCTCCATTTTTGTTCTTGCAGTTCTTTCAAACAGGAACAATTCTGGGTCAGAGATTTGCCTGTGGGATGTCAATCCCATCCCTCACTTGATGCCCTGTCTTTCTGTTGGAATTGGGCTCTACAAGTTCCCTCTCCCCACTTTAGGGTGTTTCATTTAAGGTTCCTGCCTTTGAATCATGATAGTCTCTCACCTGCTAGTCTCTGGAACATTCTGGAGGGTCCTCCTACCTCCTACCTCTTGAGGTTGCCTGTTTCCATTCTTTCTGTTGGGCTTCAGGGCTTCAGTCTTATTCCCCCCACCCAACTTGATCATGTTCCCCTCTCCCCCCCCCCGTCCCCTTTCCCACATAGGTCCCTTCCCTCTCCTGTGATTATTTTCTTCTCCGTCCTGAGTGGGATTGAGGTGTCCTCACTTGATCCATTCAGCTTGTTAATCTTTTTCAGCTCTGTAGAATGTATCCTGGGTATTCTGTACTTTTTTTGGACTAATATCTATCCACTTATTAGTAAGTACATACCATGAATATTCTTTTGGGTCTCAGGATGATATTTTCTAATTCCATCTATTTGCCTGTAAAACTCAGGGTGTCCTCATTCCTAATAGCTGAGTAGTATTGCATTGTGTAAATGAACCACATTTTCTGTATCCTTTATTCTGTTATGGGACATTGGCATTGTTTCCAGCTTTTGGCTATCACAAACAAGGCTGCTATGAACATTGTGGCACACATGGCCCTGTGGCATGGTGGGGCGTCTTTAGGGTTTGTGCTCAAGAGTGATATAGCTGGATCTTCAGGTAGATCTATTTTCAATTTTCTGAGAAATCTACTGACGGATTTCCAGAGTGGTTGTACCAGCTTGCAATCCCACCAGCAATGGAGAAGTGTTCATCTTTCTCCAAATTGTTGCCAACATGTGCTGTCATCTGAGGTTTCGATCTTAGCCATTCTGGTTGGTGTAAGGTAGAATCTCACGGTCATTTTGATTTGTATTTCGCTGATCACTAAGGACTTTGAACATTTCTTTAAGTGTTTCTCAGCCATTCTAGATTCCTCTGTTGTGAATTCTCTGTTTAGTTCTACACTCAATTTTTTATTGGGTTGTTTGATGTTTTGGTGGTTTGCTTCTTGAGTTCTTTATATATTTTGGATATTAGCCGCTGATCGGATGTGGGGTTAGTGAAGATTTTTTCCCAATCTGTAGGTTGCCAATTTGTCCTATTGACTATGTCTTTTGCTGTACAGAAGCTTCCCAGTTTCATGAGGTCCCCTTCCCCTGTATCCTTTCTTTTCCACTACCTCTGGTGGGTGGTAGGCTAGAAAAGAGCTTAAAACATTTAAGAATCCTAATTAAAAATAAGCTTTAAAAAATTAAAGTTACACTTCTTCCATTCCTCTCATGCATTATTTGATATTGTCATCACATACACACACATACATTTAAATCTAGACTTGAGCTTAGCTTATATTATTTTATTTACACAATTATTTCTAATTTCATTTACCATCACACACATTTTATTTTAGTTTTATTGTCAGATGAATAAAATTCCATTGTGTGTATGAAACACATTTTTAATCTTTTCATCTGTGGATGGATAACTAGGTGAGTCCATTTTCTAGATACTGTAAATACTGCATTACTAAACACACACACACACACACACACACACATGTGTGTGTGTGTGTGTATGTATATGTCATATATATGATATGTATGTGTATGTGTGTGTATATGTATATCTATTGGATGTCTACTTAGATTCTTTGGGGTATATAATTAGTATGGTATAGCTGGGCCATTATGTGAATTCTATTTTTACATTGATTTTAATGAAATCTATATGTGACTTCCATAGTAAGTGCATCAGTTTACCTTCCTAACAGCACTATAAAAGGGATCATTTTTCTGCTCATCCTTATGAGCAGCTGTTGTTATTTGCTTTTTTCATGACATTCATTTGGCTGAGTTTTGGTCTGTTGCTATGTATTGTAATGCCATATTTTGTACCCTAAGATCTAGGTCTTGGAGCAAATTCTCCTGTTTACAACGTTTTGTTGTGCAACCCTTGTTCTTTGATTTAAAACGATTGGTTAAATAAAATTGGCTATGACAAATACTGGAGAGATTAGAGGTAAGTGGGTTTTGAGTTACTCATCACTCCCCTCTCTTCTCTACCCCAACAAGGTTTATTTCTCTGGCAAAGACTTTAAGCACTATATTGAATAAAAAGTGTATGCCTTTGTCTCATTCCAGATTTTAGAACAAATGCTCTCAGTGTTTTGATCTACTTTGAACAATATTGTTACTGAAACTATTAAAGTCAAAGCCTGTACCTTGACAGTCTTAACAGGGTAGGCTTGATCATGTGTCTTTAGTAGATATGTAGTGATAAAAAGAAGACTTAATTTGATACTGCCACATTTGAAAGAAGAATAAAGAGGTCCATCATTGGTGATTACACATGAAATGTAGTAGAGAGGAAAAGGTATGCATACCTAAGCAGTACTCATTGAACCCATCATTGTTTCATTCTTGTCAGGGGTCCAGTCTCTCCCAGTAAGGTGGTCTGATGCTTGTTGGAACTGTGTGAAATCTCTTCTTCTGACTAACAACAGGCTCTAAGCCTTTTGCTTCTCCAAACATGAGATTATTTCTATAGTCTGAGAGCCAAAGGGAGGGGGCATAGGTGTATCTCTTTAAAATAACATTGTTTCTCTCAAGATGTTTATGATATTGGCTATGGGTTCTGTCATACATAGCCTTTTTTTATATTGAGGTATGTTGTTTTTATTCCTGCTTTCTTAAGTGTTTTTATCATGAAGGGGCATTGAAATTTGGTGAAGGTCTTTTCTGCACATATTGAATTGACCATGTGATTTTTGCTTTTTATTAAATCTATTCATATCCCTTCTTATACTTTTATATATGCTAAAATAATCTTGTATCCCTGGAAGGAAACCAATTGGTCATGATGGATGATATTTTTAATCTATTATTGAATTCAGTTTGCCATAGCTTTATTGAAAGGCATCTTACTGATATAAACAATAAAGAAATATATTTTAAAACAGATTTTTGGTATACATACAATTTCACTTTTTGTTAAAAAGGAAAACAAATTTACATGCTAATGAAAGAGATGTGCTTCTTTATGTTTTATGTAAAGAACTAAATTTTGGCTGAATATTTGATACTACAGGATAAAGACATTTTGGAATGTTTTTAAGAGTTGATTATTTAGTTTCATAAGCATTGATTCTGAGAACTCTCCTTCACACAAATATGTAGTATAAAAGGGTCATTGTAGTAATATACTTTTGCCCATTTCAGAAGTTCCTGGAAATTCTATCCTACTCCCATCCTAAAATTGGTTTCATGATTTTTAAAATTAGTTTAAAAAAATTTCTCTGTGTATATTCATACATGATACTGTGCTATATGAAGGTAATTTAATGTTTGTATTTATTATGCTTTTAGCAATGTTTCCCCATATTCTCTTACCTTGCTCATTCCTTTCCTTTCCTCTTTCTTCTTCCTGTAAGCTTCATTTGTTCCTCTAGAATATTTCATTTCATATCTATACCTATACCTATATGTAAGTGTATATATATTAGAATCTAGGACCACTGTATGAGGGAAAATATTTGTCTTTCTGAAATGGCTTAATTTGCTTAATACAACTCTCTTCATTTCCTGCAAATTACATAGTTTTCTTCTTTATTGCAGAAAAGAAATATGTTGTGTATATTTTCAGCATTTTCTCTGTAAATTCCTTGGTTGATTATGGATCATGCTGCATAAGCATTTATGAGCAAGTATCTCTGTGATATATTGACTTGAAGTCCTTTGGGTAAATACCTAAGAGTGGTGTGACTGAATCCTATGGTAGAGTTATGTTTGGTGGGAGTGAACCTAGGTCTTCTTCAAGAACAATAAGTGCTCTTAACTGCTAAGCCATCTCTCTAGGCCCTAGCTTTATTTTAATTTTTGAAAAACATCCCCACTGACTAGACTAGTTTATATTCTGTGTCTTTATCAAAATTTGTTATTTTCTTACTCACTGTTTGTCTTAGTCAGGGATTCTATTCCTGCACAAACATCATGACCAAGAAGCAAGTTGGGGAGGAAAGGGTTTATTGAGCTTACACTTCCATGCTTCTGTTCATCACGAAAGGAAGTCAGGACTGGAACTCAAGCAGGTCAAGGAGCAGGAGCTGATGCAGAGGCCATGGAGGAATGCTGCTTACTGGTTTGCTTGCTTCTCCTGGCTTGCTCAGCCTGCTTTCTTATAGAACCCAAGACTACCAGCCCACAGATGGTACCACTCACAATGGGCCCTCCCACCTATGATCACTAATTGAGAAAATGCCTTACCATTGGATCTCATGGAGGCATTTTCTCAACTGAAACTCCTTTCCCTGTGATAACTTCAGCTTGTGTCAAGTTGACACACAAAACTAGCCAGTACACTGTTATTCTGATTAGAGATGGAATCTCATTGTAACTTTAATTTGCATTTGCAGCTAGTAGTATATAATGCTGACTTTCAACTTGCATTTCTCTGATGATAGTAGCATAGAATGTTGACCTCTAGGCATGAGATGGCAATAACTGTGATCATCTCTAGGAGTCCTGTACATGATTAGACTTCACAGCTTTCTGTTACAGAAGGTGGAGCAATCATGAGGCCCCATTCCTTCACTAGAACTCATAGACAGTTAACAATTGCTAAAGTGGAAGGACTTATGTGTCTCTGCCCTTCCTCATAAATTCATAGACAGTTAACTGTTGATTAGAAGAAGGTGATCATGAGTGTCTGTCCCATCCCAAGGATCCGTAGACATTTAACAATTGCTAAAGGGGAGGGGCTCATGAATCTCTGTCCCCACTTGTGAATACATAGATCATTGCCATTTACTCAAGGGGAAGGGATTCATGAGACCTTGTCCTTCCCCAAGGATCCATAGATAGTTAATGGTTGCTAAGGGGTGGGGGGACTCATGAGTGTCTGTTCCTCCTCAAGGATAGTTAACTATGTAGCTCATAAAATCCTCCCCTCCCCTCAAGGATTTTAGATAGTTATTATCAAGGGACAGGGACTCATGAGTACTGCTTCTAAAACTTACAGGGAGTTAATTGTTCTTAAGGGAAGATGTTTATGAAAATCCAAACCTCTCCAAGGATTAGTCATGGGGAGATATATTTTCTTCAGTGCTATAACTGTGTATAGGTTGCCCATACTCATGTAAATAACCCCTCACTCATGTTCTTATAAATAACACCAATTAAATTCATTCACAGTTGTATCAGGTTACATTGGTGGGAAACATTTCCCTCCCAGTGTCAGATAAGCAGATTTCTGTTCATGGCTCCTTACAAAAAAGTTCTTGTAAGTGATAGTGATAAAGAACATTTGTGCTTTGGCGATTTGAATTTCATTTCTGAGTCTACCTATCTGTTCATTAGTTTGCATGAGTTCTTGTTGTTTAATTTTTTTTCGATATCATTCTATAATCTGAATATTGGTCCACAGGCAAATGTATAGCTAACAAAGAGTTTCTCTCATTCTGCAAGCTGTCACATTACTGTATAACTTGCTGTGCAGAAGCTGTTCCCTTTCATAGAATCCCACTTAAGAGTTATTGGCATTATTTCCTAAGTGACTGGAATCATAGTCAGAAAAGGTGGTACAGCTACATAATGGAATACTATTTAGCTATTAAAAAACAAATACATGAATTTTGCAGACAAATGGGTGGAACTTGAGAATATCATCCTGAGTGAGGTAACCCAGTCCCAAAAGAACATGCATGAAATGTACTCACTAATAAGTGGATATTAGCCGTAAACTACAGGATACCCATGCTATACTCCACAGAACCAAAAAAGCTAAATAAGGAGGAAGGCCCAAGTGTGGATGCTTGAATCTCACTTAGAAGGGGGAATAAAATAGTTGTAAGAGGCAGATGAAGGAAAGGAACAGAGTGAGAAAGAGGATAACAGGGAAATGGGGGGGGTGATCAGTTTTGGGGAGGGACAGGAGAGATGGCCAGATGGCCATGAGAAGAAATGGAAATCTGCAAATGGTGGGGATGGAAAGGTGATGGTGGCCTCTTAAGGATGCGACAGAGACCTGGGATAGAGGAGGCAGCCAAGAATCAATGGAAGTGAGTTTATCTGCCTCACAGCATTGGGGATATGGAACCTCAAGTGGCCAGCAGGAACCCCAGTGGAAAGATAGGGACACTAACCCACCAACAAAAATTTAACCCCAAATTTATCCTGTTTACAGGAAATGTGGGGATGGGGGATAGAACAGAGACTGAGGGAATGTCCAACCAGTAACCAGCCCAACTTGAGACCTATCCCATGGGCAAGCACCAGTTCCTGACACTATTAATAATTCTCTGTTACGCTTTCAGACCGACAGGAGTCTAGTATGACTTTCCTCTGAGAGGTTCCACCCAGCATCTGACTCAAATCCAGACACCTACAGTCTAACAATGGATGGAATTTAAGGACTCTTATGGAAGAGTATCTGGAAGGATTGTTGGCCCCAAAGAGGATAGGAACTCCACAAGAAGATGAAAGGGGTCAATTAACCTGGACCCCTGGAGCTCTCAGAAGACTGAACTACCAACAAAAAAGCATACATGGGCTAGAACTAGCCCCTCCTCCCACCCCACACATATGTAGCAGAAGTACAGCTTGGTCTTCATGTGGGTCCTGAACAACTGGATCAGTGGCCATTCCAAAAACTGTTGCCTGTCTGTGGGGTATGCTCTTCTAGCTGGGCTGCTTTGTCTGGTCTCGGTGGGAGAGGATGAGCTTAGCCTGTGCAGAAATTTGATACCCAGGGTTGCCTCCATATTCTCAGAGGAGAATAGAAGGAAAAGGGGTAAGGGGAAGGACTGTGGGAGAGCATGGCTAGGGGTCAGTGAGCAGGATGTAGAGTGAATAAATAAAATTAAATAAAATTTAAAAGGAAAGCCTATGTGTGTCTTGAAAAGCTCTCCCTACTTTAAAAGCTTGAAGTCTTACATTAAAATTTTTGATCCACCTGGGCAGTGGTGGCGCACGCCTTTAATCCCAGCACTGGGGAGGCAGACGCAGGTAGATTTCTGAGTTCGAGGTCAGCTTGGTCTACAGAGTGAGTTCCAGGACAGCCAGGGCTACACAGAGAAACCCTGTCTCCAAAAACCAAAAAAGAAAAAAAAATCCATTTAAAATTTATTTTATACAGTGTCATAGAGACCTAGTTTAATTCTTCTGTATTTATATATACAATTTCCACCAAAGATATTTTTTTGGTATCTTTTTCAAGAATCACATGGCTGTAGACTAACTATAGCCTTGTGATTGTAAATCTGGGTCTTCTATTCCCTTGGTTCATGTGTCCATTTTTGTACTATTACAGTTTTTGTCAGTGTTGTTCTGTAATATAGATTGTAATCACATAAGGTACTATCTCTGGCATTAATCCTTTTCTCTTATGATTAATTTGGCTATCTTGGCTCTTTTAGGCTTTCATATGAATTTTAAGATTATTTTTTTCATTTCCATGAAGAACAGCATAGAGATTTTGGTAGGGACTGTATTGAATCTCTACATTGATTTTGTAATCTACCCATTTCAAAATGTACAAATGTTGCAGTACATGAGTATGAGAAATTTTTCTACCTTTTATTATATTCTCTAATTTCTTTATTCAGTGTTTTAAAGTTTTCATTGTAGAAGTTTTTTATTTCTTTGGTTAGTTTAGTGCCAAAAGTACTATTTTAAGTAATTAACAATTGCCCCACAAACCCCAATTATTTTGATACTTTATTTACATTTCAAATGTTTCCCCCTTTCCAGATCTCCCCTTTGAAACCCCCCTATTACCCCGTCCCCCTGCCTCTGTGGGGGTATTCCTCCACCCACCCACCCACCCACTCTCATCTTCCCTCCTTGACATTCTCCTATACTGGGGCATCTAACACCCTCAGGCCCAAGGGCCTCTTCTCCCCCGATGGCCAACAAGGCCCTCCTCTGCCACATATGTGGCCAGCACCATGGGTCCCTCCATGTGTATTCTTTGGTTGGCGATCCAGTCTCCAGGAGCACCGGGAGGTCAGGCCAGTTGCCACTGTTGTTCCCTCCATGGGGATGCAAACTCCCTCAGCTCCTTCAGTTCCTTCTCCAACTCCTCCATCTGGGACCTCACTCTCAGCCCAATGGTTGCTGTGAAGTGACTCTTGGGTATTTCAAACTTTTGGGCTAATAACCACTTATCAGTGAGTACATACTCTTAAACCCCAATATTTAACAAGTAAAAATAGTATTATTAGTACAAGTTACTGAATTAATGAGTAAAGAGGAAAAAAATCAGAGTAAGATTAGTATTTTGTTGATAGAGAAGAGAGGGTACTTAAATAGAAAGGCGGTATAATAAAAAGAAGGGTAACAATAGGGGCAGGGTAGAAGAGAAGTTGTTGTTAAAGGTAGAATGAAAAGAAAAAGTTATAGAAATGCATTCTGATAAACTAAGAGTCCAGGTTTCAGAAGACTGAGGTACAAATATACAAAAGTTATGCAAAGTTATAATTTTGGGGACAGCCTATCAAAAGGAAAGTGGGAAAAGGCAAGAGAGGAAAATGGGGAGAGGCAAGAGAGGGAGAGAGGGAGGGGGAAAAAGGGTGAGGGGAGGGGGAGAGGGAGAGGGAGAGGGAGAGGGAGAGGGAGAGG